>OY735198.1:45442042-45614637 GCA_963457665.1 Thysanoteuthis rhombus
CGTAATGAAAAAAAAGTAGAAGAAAAGCTGGGTCTTTCTTTTTTTTTTGTTTGACCGCCCGTGTTTGGCTTGAACGTTAGCGAGTATACGGAGATATTGCTATGAACAAAACGAACCAGGAAAACAAATAACAATGACAAAAGGGAAACAAAACAAGTGACTAGGTCGGGCGGGAGATGTAGAATTCCGTGTATTGCTGTGGTACAGGACACTTTAAGGTTTGGCACGAGTGGCACAGTTAAGGACTAAAGTGCGAGAGGATAGACACTCCTTTAAAAGTGCAGAAATGGCTAAAAAAAAGAAAAAAGAAAGAGAAGAAATGCATTCCGGCTAAATGGAACATCACATTCTAGGAGTAGGACCTACTGTACTTATATAAAAACAAGCGTATGCAGTATTTTGTTCTTGGATTGGCAAATCCATTTAAAAGGAAAAGCCTATAGGGAGCAAGAGTCGTATGTTCCGTTTAAACAGAACCGGATTCAGCTTGTACAGGGACCTTAGCATAAAGAGTTCCAAGTAGAGAAAATAGGCATGAATATTAGAACGAATACGATTTTTATTTGCAAAATAACATCTATTTCGTTTGCCACTCAGTCAGAATTGTATTAATTTTGTTTTCGTTTTGATCTTTGTGCAGTGGCTACGTGAATTAAAGTTGATAATTGGCCCGAATCCCTGGTCTTTGACATCCGGTCGGTCATAAAAGTTGAGGCCAGTACAATACTGTAGAAATAGAGCAAGTTCAGAATCACTGAATCGGGATTTAAACATTCATCGTAGGCTCTTGAAATTGAAAGGCTCGTTCCATATGCTACTTATGCTACATAATGAATCCTACACTGCACCTAGCCGGAATCTACTGTATTCATCTCAATTGAGGGGTTGGGGATATTCCTTTGTTATATGGTCAGTTGGCAGTTGTAAAACATGTGATAACCGCATATATTATTATTAAAAAAAAACAATCTATATTATAATAAGCCGCGTGTCCGTCCGCCTCGGCACTTTCCGTCTATCCATCCGTCTGTTATTCTTTAAAAATAACAATTTTGCATTGAAATGGGGAGGGAAAAAGAGGGGATGTTTTGGGATTAGAATTACAACACAAAGACCACGAAGAAGACGGGAAGCAAGAAGAGTAAGTGTACGTAAAGTGGTTAAGGGTGAAACATAAACGTATCTGCCAAAGGAGAGCGACTGAACTCAGCCAGAAATACGATAAAGTAAAATGGGCGGGATTAAATTCATTTTCAAGTGTCTGTGAGCGGAAGATTTGGTTACGTGTCGGGCCGGGGATAGTTGATTCAAACAACCCCTATGCGTTTTTTTAAAAACTCTGCCAGACACAGCAGTGCTTTATAGTTTTTCACTCAGAAAAAAAGACTGAGGAAAATATAGGAAAAGGAAGAAGGAAAAAAGAAACAAAGAAGGAAAGGAAAAGAGAGGACGGGAAGGGAAAATAAGAAGAGAAAAAGGAGAAAAAAAAGAGATAGAGTGAGAGGGGAAAATAACTATAGGATTGCTCCGGCGCTCTGGGGGCTCAATATATCTGAGGAACCCTGAAAAATCTCAAAGATAATCTTAAAACAAAAAAAATCTTTGAAATGATGCAAATTTTAAAAAGATTAAAAAAACAAAACTAATCTCTAGAAAATTTGCAGTGGTTGGGGCGCTTTCGAACCGAGTGCAATCACTGATTGTCACTAAGAAAGATTGCGTTATGCCAAGCCCTTGAAATAAGATTACTTTATTTATGGTTAGTGTACATAAAAAAAAATCAACATTTCCTTATTTGGTCTCGAAAACAATTTTACTACTTGTGATGGGAAGCAAATTCACTACTGTTTCGACCACTGAACAGGCAAATTAGCAGAGAGAGAGAGAGAGAGAGAGAGAGAGAGAGAGAGAGAGAGAGAGAGAGAGAGAGAGAGAGAAAGAGATGAAGCAATTAGGAAAATAATCTTATCTCAATAAATATTTATATTATAAACTTCTTTATATCCATTAATCTTCTTAAATAAAACGCAATATGAACGTAAATAAATATATATATACATATACATACACACACACACACACACACACACACACACACACACACACACACACATATATATATATATATATATATATATATATATATATATATATATATATATATATATATATTGTGTACAGTATCTTTGAATGAACGCGCAGATCCTAGGCAGAGGCCCAGGGGGAGAGATGCTTTGATCGTAGACAGAGCGCACGGAGAGTCTGATCCTATGCAGAAGTCCCGATCCATACGTAAATAATCCCGGCCTTTTTTTTTTTAACGGGTACTCACAGGGTATATGAAATGAGAAAAAAATTGATCTCTGCACAATTTTGCTATTAACATAATTATGGACTTAGATAAAATCCATACTTAGCTACAATAATAATGTCATTTCAGTGCTGCATAAAACAAGGATTATTACTGCATATGATCACACTTTGGGAGCAGTACACATTTGGAGGCTGATCTCCGCGATGCCCACAACAGAGAAATGTGGCGAATCCTGGGGAAGATCTATGTCCAACGACGGACATTAAAAAACTGATGATGATGATGATGATGATGATTCTTAGCAAACCCCGGAAAGAAAAGGAGAAACGAAAAGGTTAATGATACACGTTTTATTTTACACTTTAATGTGCCACTATATGAACTGTGATAACAATAGCTTAAAACTGATCGATTTGAAACTTATTCAAATCAACTTTAATTTGTAATATTTTCGCTCGCTTTCGACGTTGTAATAATATGGAATACTGTAAGACGACTGGTTTACAAGTGTATTTGGAGGACCAGCGCTCACTGGAACTCGCCCGAGCCCTATAACTTATCATATCTATCTTCGTTGAAGAAACCCCTTGTCATAAGACCAGTGCATTAAGCTCAACGAAATATCTGCACAGTTTTTTTCTTTCTTTTCAAAATCAAATGTCCGTCTTATATACCGGAGTATACGGGGTTTTAATCTCTTTGATTTTTTACCTAATATTATTAAGAGACGAGACAGAATTAAACTCGAAGTAAAAGAAAAGAAATCAATAACCGCCGTGGCTTACAACTTGGAGGCTGAAATTAAAGAAAAGTTGGGTCAACGTTTTTTAGTAGATAAACAGAGAAAGAGAGAGAGAGAGAGGTGCGTGTTGGTGAAGAACAACAAAAAGAACAAGAAAAAATGCGTAAGATTCTTTTAAAAGATAGATAAAAACAGAAAAAAAACTGCAGATAGAAAAGAAAACAAAAAAACAAACAAACAACAAAAAAAAAACCCCAACAAAACACCGCAACTTTATCTCAGCTTGCATTTGGGTGTTACGCTATGTACATTATTCATTGTGACTGTGCGGTTGGTGGTATTAGATATAAATCTTTATATGTTCATATCAGGAGTAGTAGTGGTCGTAGTGTGACTACATATCAGTCTCTGTCGCGCGGAGTCCAGGGCTGTCACACCTGTAACAATTCAACGATAAACAGCTCCGTCCGTCCAATAGACCCGTTCTCATTTCTTTTCTTTTTCTTTCCCTTTGCTACATAACTTGAAGAGAAAAAAAACAAAAAAACTTTGTGATTTTTCGACATCATGGCTACTACTGCTGTTATCGGTGAAGCTAATGGTAATTCTAATCAAACCAAGACGACACAAAATGACAGTTCCAGGTGCTGTAACGTTAATAAGGAAAATGCTCCCTCAGAAGAAGAACAAGTACCAAAAACTAAGATAAAAAAACGGGAAACCTGGACGCGAAAGATAGACTTTTTGTTGGCCTGTATCGGGTTTTCTGTGGGCCTCGGAAACGTGTGGCGATTTCCATTCCTTTGTTACAAAAATGGAGGAGGTAAGTTCAATAAATTTATTTCAATTGATTTGCAAGGTTCCTTTTCCCTCCAGACCGTAATGTAACCAGCACTGAAAGTAAACATATTTATTTATTTTTTTTTTTACATCAGCCGAGAGAACGTTTCATTCTAATTTTAGACTACTAACAACAATTATCTGCACGAATTGAAAGATAATGCGGATTAAAGATGTGTTTATGTTTTAATTAGTCAATTATTCAGCGAGTTGTTTCGTGGAAGAATTATCAAAGAAAGAAAAAAAAAAGATAAGTTTAATCAAAAGAAGTATAAATATAACCTAAAGTTCTCGCCCCCCCCCCGCCCATGCACAGACCACTTGATGTTTTCAAACAACATGTAAGGATCCTTGAAGAGATTTTTTTTTTTTGTGTCGATTAGCTGGTTGTAGTAAAATGAGCCATCACAACTAAATTCATATCAAAATAATTTTCCTCTTGCGGAACTTTAACATGCGTCTAGCGGGCCACCGGTGGTCCGCGGACTACACTTTGAGAACATCTGGGAGAATGTGTGTGTGAAATTGAATAATTTTGAGTTGGAAATTTGACTTAAAATTATTGAATTTATATACCATATTCGTAGCGTTCCAGTCACTTTTTTTAAAATTTGGATTCATGATCTAATTTTATAATGAAAATTTTAGAAATTGTAGAAATAGAAACTCGCTCGTAGCAACATGACAGTTTAAAGAAAAAAAGATCTTTTAACAACATGCTTTTTATCTTCATTTTTCCAATTTTTTTTTTTCAAGACGTTGAAACATTGGATTTTCAATGAAAAATAATTCTTTGTGTCAGTTGTATAAATGATTTGGAGTGTTTATGAGGGTGCTATTCAATAATGTAAACTTGGGGGTTATATTTACCACGTGAGCGAACGAAGGACTTTCATTGATAGAAATGTTTATTTTCATTCGTAAACATAAATAATCCGTACAACTGAGAAAAACAAAAACAAAATAACAAAGGTACATTTATCTGCTTCAATTATTTTGTTCGGTTAGTTATGGAAGGGAAATTAAACGAGGAAAATTATCTTGGGCACAATGTAGGAAAGCTGGTCCTTATTGAAGAGAATCATATACTATTATTGCTTTGAATAAATTGGATTGTTGAATCTTCATTCGTGTGCCGTTTTTAACCTCGAGTGAGCGAATAGGTGGAACTTCGCGATCAGGCCCACCTTGCGTGGATTTTCGTCTGACTGAGGGAATAGGGGCGAGAGGAGTCCTAGATGATTTCTGTCCACCCTGAAGGAATTGGTTCAATGCGTATTCACAATATTTGTACCAGTATTCTTCGCTTTTTAAATGTTTCGACTTTTTCATTTTTCACTTCAATGCTCGAGCGGGCAAAGCAGAAAAAAAACCCTTAACAACCCTCATGTAAGATTAAGATACAAGTCAGAAATTTGTTTGAGTTGGGTACAAAATTTCTCTTGGGATCCCTCTCCCTTTCCACTATAAGTCACCCCCCCCCCCATGAGATCCCGGGAAATTCCCAGGCCCCCATTTGGACCCACGAGCTCTAGTACAATGTACTCCCCGCACCCACTTCAACATGACTGGAAAAGGTTTTCAATAACCCTCTTTCTCCTCTTCAAGGAAATCTTTTGTCATGCTAATGTCAAAGGGAGAGTGTACGAAATTAAGGTAAATGCTTATTAACCTCCGGTAAAAAAATTAACAGGTGTAGAGGTTTCCCTTGTTGTTTGAAAATAATGGTTCCCCCAAGAGCCTTTTGTTAGCCGAAGTGGCGTGAAGCGGAAAAACAATTAGCTTGAATTCATAAGGGAGAATTATTGAGCCTTAACAAGCCCACCGAAATGGTGAAGATGGTATGTTTGGCTGAGTCAATGGAGGCTGTTATGTGATGTGCACGAGACTGTGGTGTAGATGTGAGACAGGGAAAAAACTGGTGAGCACTGCCTCTATTAAGACTCACTCTAAAACAAATGTTGAATACTTTTTTCGCTTTTCACCTTTTTGTGCGTAAAGCAAACTTCTGAATAGCGAGGACTACCCGTTTAAAATGATTTTTAGAAAGTAAAAAAAAACTTGGTTTCATTGGGAGAGTCCATTGTTTGAAATGATGGACAGAATATATTTTTTTTTATTAGCAAACTTGTTAATTAAGCTGAGGAATCCATGGTTACTGACAGAACCAATAAATCATTACATAAGATCAAATGGAACAATTTTATTTACGCCAAATACATCCAATCTGTTTTACTCAAAGCACCTCGGGCATGATCACACTTCAACAGTATGAAATGTGACGTTTCTACACAAGTTGAGCCACGACACCATCCCTATAGAGCAAACATTATGGATGCTTCATATTTGTTATATATATATATATATATATATATATATATATATATATATATATATATATATATATACATATATATATATTGTAAGCTTATGCAATGCTCTTCCATAGGAATAGAACTCTCTAGTGGACGGGGAATTTGACCTATAATAGATATATCGCTAAGATTCAGCTTTGCTGACCGTCCAGTTCCGTAGCTCAGAGGTAAGATATCGGCCTCCGGGTCTGAAGCCCTGTGGTACTTGATGGGATAATGGAAAGTCTATAGCCACACTGAAGAGTTGTAATACAATGAAACAGCTGTCTGTGGATGACACAATAATTATTATATATATATATATATATATATATATATATATATATATATATATATATATTGCTACATTAATGATTTTGTTACAAAAATCGCAACCAAAAAACGATTAGCCTCCTCTTTCTCCTTTCTCTCCCCCTTCTTGTTACTTACAGGGCCACCGTTCCTCACGCACCTATCAGCGCTTGATCATTCTAATATAAGCAGATCACTTATTTGAAGCCTCGGTCTCCTTTGCCCTTACAATCACCATGATTGCTGCGCCATGAACCCTGCACGACAGGTTCCCAGTCCCCTATCGCAATCAGGTTTTCTGGTCCCCCTTCAGTCAGCAGCAATCGTCACATTCGAAGTCACACACTCCTCGACTGACTACCTAAACCTCCGTGACTTCAAGCCAGCAAACCATTGTCATTCTCCAACGGACCCTAAGCTCTAACTCTTGACTATTCCTAGACCAATCAGATGAGACTTACTCCCCTACAAAAACAAAACTTTCCGGTTCTCTACGGTGGTTCCTACTTCTCCCTGCCTTTTCGACTTGTTTTTTCTTTTCTTTCTTTCTTTTTAGCCCTAAAAACAGGACTGGTTCGTTAATTTGGTAAACCTAGACGGTCGCCGAGGGTGAAAAGGTCCTTGGGAAGCATTCTAAACTGAAAAGAAAAAGTAGTTTGAAAGCAATCTGGGGCGCAAATTTTAAGTCTCGCCCAGAGCACATGAAACCCTAGCTCCGACACTGTCTAAAATATGATTTTAAAAACACTATTTTCATTCGATAGTAGGTATGAAGCCTCCATCCCTCCCTCATCTCACCTATCAAAGTTGACAATGGGTGTAAACATTTTATTGTTATTACTGCCTGGGCGGTAATTTTTTTGGAGTGGTTTGCCCGAACGCTCACTTACTCACAATTTTCTCCAACAGCAATCAAGTCATGCTACAGACATTTTTGTCATGATATCTGACAACAGGACAGATCACAGTGATATGGATTCATGCTTTTCCCAATCGTATTGGTATTAGTCCTCTGTGAGCATAAAACGCCCCAGCCAAATTCGAATTTGGTTTTCCGCTTTTGTTTTCCGTGTCGATAACCGTTATGCTACCCCTTCCATACACACATAAATGGTATTTACGATAGTTCCCCCAATCATCACACTAAATAATTATTGCTATTACAGCTCACCGTATTTTTGTTTGCTTAATACAAGTAAATTGAAAAAAACAAACAAAACAAAACAAGGAAATTTCTGCAACTCAACTGTCATTTTTTTTTTTTTATTGAGATGATAATTTGGGTATAGGGTTATTGGGTCAGGAAACCGGTTATTTTGTGTTGGCAGCTTTTAATTTAGTAAAAAAAAATAGCCGATAAGAATACAGCGCGCTGTAATAGCCATTCTAACTGATTTATTTCAGTAGTGGAATAAAGTAAAAGCAACGGCTTACAAAATAGATTTTTAATATCTTTCCTGATATAATCGATAGTTAAAAGATGAAAGTATTAGTCCCCGCAAATATCTATTAAGCTTCGCTTCATCAGGTATGTTGCCCCAAGCTCCTCGGCCTGAGATTGTGTTTTTTGATTTTTTTTTTAATACTAAACTTACCTGAGCCAGGCCCAACCCACAATAGAGGGGCACTACTGATCAGTGCCTCTTGAGCGAAGCGCTCACTTGATATTCACTCAGTTTAGCTTAATGCATGCAGCACAAGACTGTTAATGAAAACCGAACTCACTATAGTTGCTATGGTTGGCCAGACTAATTGGTAGCCACTACTCCTCTCGTATTCTATACAGGTGATCTTACAAAGGTCAGTGTGATAATCTTGCAAGCAGTTGAGAATGAGATCGATCCTCATTAAGCGCTCTCTATATACAATATGAAGGTAGCCCCAGCTTTTCGGAAGTTCGTTTCGATCCACTTTTTCGCTTTTATGAAAAAAGGCGAAAAGCGAAAATAGCGTTGATCGTTTGTTTTGCAGTTATAGAGGCCACGCGCGCCATCTTTTCCCGCCTCTCTCTTCTAGTATCATGTACTTGCCACAATCCAAATTTTCGATGTCTCTACCTAAAACACTGCCAATACCATGCTAAAATATTTCCTGTCTGAATCAATGGTAGTTGCCAGTTCGCTCTCCGCCATTTCGGCTGACGAAAGATTTTATAGGATCGCTTTTTTTTCTGATAACGAGAAATCTGAACCCGAATAAGCCTCGTTTAAAAAAAATATCTATCAAGTACTTCTGCTCACAAGACAACGCAGTATATAAGGAAGAAAACGGGAGTCAGAGACATCATAGAATCTTTTAGAAAACTCAAATGGCGGTGGGTAGGCTATGTTGCAGGAATGAAAGACAACCGATGGGCATCACAACTCACGACATGGATCCACAGAGATCACATGCGAAACCGTGGCCGATAGAATACAAGACGGAGAGATGAACTAGATAAATTTAGAAAATACTGGCTCTGCCACGCCCACAACAGAAGTGTGGCGAATCCTGGGTAAAGTCTATGTCCAATGATGGACGTTAAAAGACTGATGATGATGATGGAGTACTTCTGTATATAGATATTGTGTATTTTTTCAGATACGCTCACTTACTAACCGCAGAGTAAGTGCGATGTTAAAATAGCACTCGAGTGAGATTCTTGCGCAGAATTAGGCTGTCAGCTTCTTTATCAACTCACAACGGCTTCCCTTTCAACAAGCGTTATTATATATCGGGGTGTTCGGAAAGTAATCACGTATTTTCAAATTACAATCCCTGTTTAAATTAAAAAAACTTTGAACCATAGCTGGCATTTACGAGTCTTCTCTGCATCAGGATACTCTCCTCAAATGTTTCTCGTACCCATCGAAATTCATACAGTGAGCAAAGGCGGATACGTTGCTCTTTAAAGCCTCTATCCTACATGGGGTTAAACTTTATAATACTGTATATACGACACACTGCCGGTTAGAAAAGACGAACTAAAACCAGACGTCGTTTCGTTCCATTTAACCCTGGCCTTTCCCATACTTGGTTGGTTTTATAATCTATAGCAGCGAAATACGTCATTGCTTTCTGAACACAAAAATACGTAATTTTTTTCCGAGCAGTACCTTGGGTACCGGGGTAACTGAGCGATGGGCGAAGGTAGCAGATTTACTACGACGTGAAACTAAATTTCATGTTATGACCTTTCAAAGCGTGCAGATCCTTTTAGAAGATTGGTATTCCCGTATTCGTTACTCTCATCTTGGTGTACTTAGCTTAGTTTGGCACAGGGTCACTGATGTTGGACAGCCAGTGAGAATCGGACTCACAAGCTTCCTACTGCTTTACGGCGAAATGCCAACGTGTATTCACGTGGAAATTTGTTTATCTTAGCTTAAAGCAACACAAAATCGAATAAAGAACAAGATGGTAATGTTCCAATCGTCTTGATATGGGGATGCCTTGTCTTTTTGCTTTGAAAATCCGCATTAGAAATCTTGGCTTTAATCTTGGTTTGATGTGGTGAAACCTAGCGGATAACAGCACGAAGAATGTACTCCATCTGCGACAGTTTGTGTTCATTTCGCGCTGATGTCCTTCGGAAAGGCATGAAACAACCTTTTGTGCGCGTGAAAGAATCATGCTCAATATCACATGGCGAGATCAAAAGACTGCTAAGATATTAGGGGAAAAATAGGTGTCTCAGATATCATAGAATCCTATAGAAATGGTAATGGGCTGGTCATGTAGCAAGAATGTCAGACAACCGCTGGACATCACGACTCTCATGCGAAACAGTGGCCGGTTGTAAGATGGCGAGACGAACAAGTTCATATAGAATTGGCTCTGAGACGCACATGATAGAGAGGTCTGGCGAATCTCAGGGAAGATCTATGTTTAGACGGACAAAAAACTTATGATGGAAAAAAGTTTTGAGCATTCTCAGACCACAAAGGAATGATAATGGTATGTTAAGCGGATTCATCTTAGGTTGAGGTGGTCAGAAGTACAGGAGACACGGGTGAACGCTATACTCACTTACGCCTTTTTTGTGGGGGGTTGAATAAGTTGCAAAAAGAGGGGTTTATCTGTGTAGATATTCACAAAGCTCAGCTTGATTTAGTACAAAGCCAATCTTATTTCCAGTACAAAAATCAATGATAACTCTCACTGCACTGAAAGTGGCACCATTTTGGGGGAACCTCTACCAAGTGAAAGCAGGTGGGTCCCCAAATTTAAAAGTCATTGTCAATTTTATCTTTCGTGGGCCGTTAAATAAACACTGTGTGGTGCAAGGCCAAATGAACGGTAAGAAGATTGTTCTGCGCCAATGAAGAGCCAGTCAGCTTTGAAATCAGCATTCTAAATCCTAACATTTACCTGAACTCTAAACAATGATTATTAGCATCGGTTAGATATACACAACTATCTTAGCCACCGAACTTATATCCTGCAGTTTGAATACATATTTACTATGGTTATACAGGCTTCTCTCGCTCTCCGAAAGTAGAACATTCTGATAGAACCTTCCGTATGTCGAATAGCTTAAAGCAAAACTATTACCATTAGTTTATACTGGAAAAAACTGAGCGTTACCAGACCGAAAAATCGGTGTTGATGGTATGTTTGGCTTGGGTGATGGGATGTAGTCGCTTTGTTGGACACGAATAGGAGTTGGGAAAATGTACTACGCCAATTTTTTTCAAGTTTGGAAGGTCCGCTTGGAAAATTGGCATTTTATCAGACCCCAAGCTCTAACCAATATGCAATTAGCACACAAATCAATGCTTTAAACAATATTCAACTTTTGTTCGAACGATCAAATCTCTTCTTCCCATCTTTGATACTAATATAGTTTCTGTCGATTCATTCTTCGGGTGTAGTATGTACTATCAGTAACAACCAAAATGTGCTCCCATCAAGGATAAGAAGATAAGAATTGGGTTGTCCAAACAAAAGTTGGAATGTTAATGACTTTTCTCTAAGTTATGGACAATATAAACGAACTAGTTTATTTATACACGTACTTTACCACAGTGTAAATGATAGGCACTTGATTTGTTGAATGAAGACCGATGTATCAAGCTGGTTTGGCTCAGTTGGTGAAGCAGCAGAGATTTTATATAGAGTCTTGAGTTTCGCTCTGATTCATGGGATGAGTTTTGAAACTGCTAATTTACCTAGACGGGACTGAGACACTATTTTTTCTTAGGGAAGACCTCTTTCACATAAGGCAACGTAGTGAGAAAAAGAACATTCTGTTCAAAACCTACGACACTGCATATGCAATTTTTGACAGCATTTGGCAACAATTGTTACATTTGCTTCAGTAATAAAAATATCAATATTAAAAAAAAACATTTGTTTCCAATTGATTTTTTCAAGTTAATCCCCGTTAAAACGTTCGAAGCCAAAATAGTAATTGCATCAAAATTAAAAGGCAAAATATCTCCGAAATATAGTATAATTCAATGGCAAAAGAAAAAGTGTGTGTGTGTGTGTGTGTGTGTGTTAGACGCTTCTCAGTTTACTATCTTCCTTTCTGGTATTGAGAGAATTGATTAAAAAGAATATGACGTAAAAGAGAAATAATTTCTTTTTTTTTCGCTCTCAAACGACGCAGAAAAATTGTCGAAAACATTGTTCGAAGATTCCATGTGGGTGTCTACAATGTTTTTTGATACAAATTCTTGGACTTATATATATATATATATATATATATATATATGAGGGAGTGATTGATAAGTTTGTTGCCAAGGATACAAGAACATGAGTTACAAATTCAATTGCATTTGCATACAGCTCAACTCTGAATAATTACTCAGAAAGTTTGATATTCGTAACTTATATATTTTTTTATGTTCCAGAAAATGGAAAGTTGAGTTAGCAGTTGTTGAGAAAATGGAAAATATTGTACGTTGGTCTTAGGGGCTTCTCACTTAAGGAGGTTGGTGGTGACACTAATGGGTGCCCCTTTCTACAGCCCTTGATATAGAGGTAGCGGATGACTGCCCGATGGGCGATATTTTCAATTTTCTCAGCAATTGCTCAGTCAACCATCCATTAGTATACATAGAATATGATGTGAAGATTAATAGTGAGAAGTATTTCATACCTTAGCCTTAAAAGCTCTATGATAAAACGCTCTGTAAGTTATTGATTTCATTAGTCAAGCGAATACTATGTAAATTGGTGTTATAGTATCTCATCCTTCACTCAAACTAGGGAACGGCGAACCGGAAAGAGAAATACAGGTATCCCTCGCTTACAGGAATTTCATTCTGTACCAATACAAGACGCCATGGAATAATGTGTGTTAACACATGTGCCTCATACAGATCAAGTTTGTCATCAAGATGTATCCTTAGGTATCAATAAATTCCAAGAGAAGTCGTAAGAGTGTAACGCTTACCATGAAACTGGCGGACATAGAAGCTTTTTTTTTCTGTGTGTGCGCGGGGGGTTATTATTCTAAGATTTTCGCTGTTCAAATCGATAGTAAATGCGTCTTCAATTTAAGCCGTTTCAGCTTACCAAAGGGTTCACAAGAAAGCTCTACTTTCGGATAGAGGGTGAAACCAGTGTTTTATATTGTATACATTCGATCTTGGAGAATGGTTGACTCTAATTTTTAAAAAAATCAATTGATAGTTAATTCATGATACGCCTCTCGGACAGCTCAACCCCAGTTTTTGGGGCTATGAACTACAAATTAGGGTAACGAATAACCATACATTTACCTACTTTTGGTTAACTATTAGACAGAGCTCATCACTTGTCAGCTGCTAGAGCATAGTGTATCGGTGTCAACAGTAATATGAAGTTGAAGTCGATTGAATGTGAAATATTGAAACCTTTTTATTTTTCTTAATTTCTTTTCAGTCATACACGAGGTTAGTCCGGAAATTATCTAAGTAGTTTTTAGTTTGAAAACTAAAAAAACATGGAAGGATTCCTACAAAAATGAGTTGATAAAAAAGGTAGGGGTGAGGGAACAGTTCTATTGGAAAGTCGCAACAAAGAGACTTAATCTAAAGGCTTTGTGACCGGTCTGTGATACCTCATAATTCAGTAGCGTTCACGGTAATGAACAGGAACAGACAAGGGAAAAAAATTAGGTGTCACCTTTGTTGTAGCAGTGTAACAGATGATGTTATAATAAAAAAAAAAAATGCGAACAGAAGGAAGATGACACGGCTTAGAATGATTCGGCTTAGAATTTCAAGACTAAGAGACATTGGCCACCGACTAGATTTTTGAGCAGGGGAAAAATACTCTAAAACTAATTTGGGTTAATGACTTTTTGCACATATAGTTCAAATATAACTTACTTAAATATAAGGCTTTATTGATTTATTTAGAGAAAGACTGAGAGAAACTCTGTGTGAGAGAGAGAGAGAGAGAGAGAGTCATACATACATGCATACATACATACAGGAATCTAAAATGAACTTCCTGGGGTTACAAGCATATATATCACAGGATAGAAATATATGTAAATACGCAATTCTAGCTCACAAACGTATTTATACACATTTCAGTTACTGATGACACAGGGGTTAGTAAATTTCCAAACTCAGCCATTAGTCAGTAAATTCGTATATCAAGAAAGCCTCTCACTTACTTTCCTTATCTCTTACACTTGCACACTTTTTCCCCCTCTTTTTCAGGTATATATATATATATATATATATATATATATATATATATATATATATATATAAAAGATTTGCTGCACGTTTATGTTTCTACCCCGTTTGGGCTTCTTCAGGCGATGAGATTTATTTTGGATCCCTATTTAAGAGCTTTTGTGGTGTGTGTGTGTGTATTTTTCTGGGTGGAGAACCTACCTCTTATTCTATTCATATATCTCTTCTTTTTTTCTTTTCAATGTTTAGTTTTTGGTCACTGCTTTTGTTTTACATAGTTGGGATACATTACTGTCTGGTGGTTATAAATCAACAGGGGATAGTCTAGACACTTTCTTTATCAGCGTGTTAAAGTATCAGCTATTTGTGGTATATTTCTTCTCTGGATGTATTCTATTCCTAGTTTTATTAGCTCCCCTATGTTGAGGTTTACTTTTTACAAGACCTAATTTGTTTATGCTTAATTCTTTAATACATTCTAGCTTTGGTTTGTTTCTATATATCTAAGATGATTATGAAAAGGTAATTGGGTTGTTCTCAAAATGGCTGGGGGTATAAAATAATAACAACGTCAATATTAATAGTAATGCTGTTATTACTATTATTAGTAATGATGAAAGAGATAAGATAGCTATAGTGGTTACTTTTTGTTGGTTGGGCGTTAAATTGTTTTTTTTTCAATAGAAATTTTGAGTAGTGCCGGCATTTTAACAATACTTCATTTTCTCTATTCAATAATCCTGTTTTCGCTGAGTCAGTAAAAGTGAAAATTTCAAATTTCTCATTTAGGCATAGGTAACCTGGGGTCTCTATGTTCTGGTATATGTTTGTTTTCATATTTTCCAATTTATTTTTGGTGTGGGATGGCTATCTGTTAGTCTCTAGTGATATATTGACAGTAATGTACTGTTTTCGTATTTTTCGTTTGTAAAGGATGATATATGGTTGGCTAATCTTAGTTTAAAGGGTTCACTTCATTTCAGCTTGGTATACAGTACTCGATTTGAGACATGTTTTGCAGAGGGCATCTGTTGTTGTTTATACAATTGCAATCTGGTTTATTTGTATTTTCTCTACTGGGTTTATTTCTTATTACTCTATCTATGGAAATTATCCGTACAACTATAGCTAATTTCCAGTTTGTTCCTAAATATTTTACACTGTGGGTTGTTCGGGGGCAAGTGTTTTTCTATTAATTTGGGAAAATATTCCTCCATGTTGGTTCTTACTTGTAGGTTGAATGGCGGTGTTATGTTGGAAATAAATACACTGAAGCCTTAAAAGGCACTGGTTTTACTGAAACTAGCTTAAAATACGATGAAAAAGTAAAATTCAATAGAGTTGAGATATATATATATATATATATATGTATATATATATATATATATACATATATATATATATATATCCGTGGATTGAGGGCATTGATAGGGAGATAGTTGGGATAAATATTTGATCTGAAAAATACACGCCTTTTCATCATTATGCAACAGATTTGTTGCTTTACACACACACACACACACACACACACACACACACACATACATATATATATATATATATATATATATATATGATCTGTACACTCAATGCAAATGTTTCGTAATATTGATATTTTGGAAGTGATAAAACTAGCTTTTTGGACCCTACAAACGCAGGAATAATTATTTTTGGTTCCTACCCGAAATGAAGTGTAAGTTTTCTTAAAGAAATGCAAACCCTCCGAACACACCCGAGTATTCTTTTCTAAGTGATAGTTTACTGTACAATGGTCATAAATTCTTTCAACCTTATCAAAATTCCCTGTGAAAAGTCGAGGGATGCAATTTCGAAGTTATTCTAACTTGGGCAATACCCTTTAACCTTGCTCAGTTGGGATCACACTCACTACGGCAGTAATGATCTGTGATACTTGCTTGCTAACCGTTGTCCCACGGTGACTTAGCCACGTTATCTAATGAGCTTAGTCTGGGACAAGGCCACATTAGTGGTCATCCCGAATCACTGTAGTGACTAGCATCAGATCGTAATGAATTGAGAGAATATAGCTTTTCATGATCATCATCATAGAACTGAATGCAGCAAACTATCTCAAAAGGAATGAAAAAAAAACAAACAGATTATGTACAATCTGGTGACTGTGTTGGTTACATAAATGTAAACAAGTTGTATCCTATCGTAGCCTATCGTAGAAAACAAAAAGAATAAGATACCCCCGGACTCTGCGATCCAGACCAAACACTCAGAGCCAAGAGAGAAAACCGGGCCTCATAGTCATGAACAAGAAGAAGACCTGCCAGATCATAGCTGTTGCTGTGTCAGTAAACCACAGTGTGAAAATAAATGAAGGCAATAAATCGGAAAAAATACCAGGACCTTAATTGATAGTCAAGAAAAATATGGAACCTGATGGTGAGGTTCGTACCTATGATAGTTGACACACTTGGAACAGTGCCAAATAAATAGCAGTGAGATGGATGAAGAAGGAATTCAAAGAGTTGTCATTCTTGAATTCAGTGAGGATACCGAGAAACGTGCTGGTTAATTTCACGGACTTGCTATCACCCACCAGACGATCCCAATAATCCTAAAAAGAGAATAGTATACAACCAATGCATTCTTCCGATTGTCACTTATGGAGCTGAAACATGAAACCTAACCAAGAAAAAGACCTGCAAACTGAGAAGCATGCAACGTGCTCATGAGAGAATCATGCTCAACCTTACACGGAGAGATCACAAGACAGCACAGTATATAAGGAAAGAAACAGGAGAAATCAAAGAAACTATTAAGAAACTCAAATGGCAATGGGCAGGCCATGTTGCAAGAATGAAAGACAACCAGTAGACATCATGACTCGCAACACGGATCCCCAGAGATCACACGAGAAACCAAGGCCAACAGAATACAAGATGGAGAGATGAACTACACAAATTCAGAAAATACTGGCTCTGCGACGCCCATGACAGAAGCGTGGTGAATCCTGGAGAAGGTCTATATCTAACGACGGACATTAAAAGACTGGTGATGGCGAATCATTAGCGATAACCACAAAACATCCGGTGTGCACATATTTACATTTCATGCGTTTATAAGTGATTATCTTTAGATAGGATGAAAAGATTTCAAATCATAGTATGTGGGTAGGTTCGGAATTTTTTTCCTCAGACAGTGAGCAGCATTGGACAATAAGGTAGAAGGAATCTGAACACCTTTTGTGCTCAGATTATCCGATCGGCAGACCGAGCATATACATCAATAGCTTGTGGGAGTCGTTTATCAGGGAAGAACAAACTCTGAGGCATGTCAGGGGCACCAACAAGACAGGGGCACCAACAAAGTTCGATGGATATAGTGGAAAGTCAGTGGCTCGGTGCAGCAGTCAGAAGAAAATCGACCCGAAGAATACACAGACGCAGTCATTGTACGATACCTTTTGTTTAACTAGTTACATATTTCAGTTTAGATTGGTGATGAGGTCATGCCAAGTCTCGAACGTTGGAGATCCCCTACCCCACAGAAAAAAAGTTGTCAACGTAACGTGTTATCAAACCTGACAGATGAATACGTATTTACGGTAGTGCGTAATTAAAGATCTAAAGATCTCTTATTCCTTTAGATAAACATTAAAGAATAGGAACTTTGTCAACCGTTTGTACTCTCCTTGAATCCAACTGAAATTGGTCTCCGTTTACATTGGCGCAGGTCCAAGCCAAATTAATTGGATGGTTGGTTGGTTGGTTGGTAATTTTCTTTACTATATACAGGTATCCCCCCAAAGTTTCTAAACTTCTCTTTATATCACTTTTCCGGTCATACGATGAGATGCGTGACGCCATAGAGGCAACGCACATCCTCCTCCTCTTTCTCCTACACCTCAGTCTCCTGTACCTTCCGCCACCAAGCCTCCAATGACACGGCTTAATGCACTATCATCATCATTTTTGGGACTGGGAACGCTGAAAAAAAATCCCTCGTAAACGGTGATTGCTTCTTCGATTTACGTCATTTCGGCTAACGGGAAGTTTACTACGGGAATGTTCTACTTTCGGATAGCAGGAAAACTTGTCTATCGTTACAAAGTTTTCTATGATTTTGTTGGATTCTTGTTTCTGTTAGGAACAATGGGAATCGATATTTCCGGTTTTAGAAGAAAAAAACAAACTCTGTCTTTATTATCTCCCTTGAGCTTGTCTAGCTGGGATAGTTGCACATTTTCCATTTCTATCAGTGATCGATGTTCGAACTCAAATTTAAAAAAAGGATTCCGATTTTCAAAGCGGGCAGCAAGCCTCACCACTTGTGAGATTGTGGCACGGCATAATTATTCTATCCCTGAACCCTCACCTTATTTGACCTTAATAAATATCTATTAAGCTGAAGCACACAGTGTGACCTTGTCAGATTATTCACTGATCTTAGCTTATAAACGAACTTAAGAATGTGGTTCGTAACTAAAAAAAACCCAAAAGTCCTTTGGGGAATGCATAAACCCAAGTTTATTCATAAAACTCCTCAACTCGTCATTTCAGTTTTGTCTGACCACGAAAACTTCATCATGAAACAGGAATGGCAAACAGTATCGGTAATAAAGTGTGTATGACCGCCGTGCTAATCCCAAACGTGCTTACTTTGATCCCTGAAGAGATTCTAGGTTAGTTCTCGAAAATGACTAATGTGTTTCTCTTAGTAATGATGCTATTTTCAAGTTATTCGCATGAACAGTCTGTTGAGTTTCAGAACTGGGTTAAACCTGTTCATAAAAGATGCCGTTTTGATACGACAAATTTGAGCAAAGAAAGAAGACCGGACAGCATTGAAATTAATGTTGTTTTAAATAGATTTCAAGTTAATACTTTTTTTCCAGCCGTTTGATATCCTAAAATAACAAATTTATGCTAAAAGTTTTTGCACGAAAAAAGAAGACATTCTTGACTCGTTTAACTTGTCTCGAAATGAATTTCAATGAACCTATGTGGAAATGTAGGCCATTGGCTAAAGGAGGATTGATTAAATTTGGGGTCGGGTTCAGTACTTTTTTCGATTGAGAATTATTTTTCCATTTATTAACACAAGAGTCAAACACACGACTTCTGATTTGTGCATGCGCCATTGGTTTTTCACAATTAAATCCCAGTCAGTTGCACAATTCCTAGTGGATAAATCTTCCCTCTCAATCATGTTTATTTTGGTGCTCCTTTTGAGCTAATTTGCTGCTTTTGTCCATCATGGTTAGCAGTTTAATTTCTCTCTGCATCTATCACATTCAACCTTCAGGTATGTTTTATCTTAGCCTTAATATAGTTTGTTCTAACAGACTTGTTCTGGGCCTCCATTAATAGGAATAGAGTTTCACTCTTTAAATGTCCTCTTCGTAACCTTGTCCATGCCATCTCGTCTAAAATAAATTTTGTTTGTCTCTTGCAATTTCCGTAGAATTAATCATTGTTATTTTTTGACTAGAATTTCTTTCATCTTAACTTTAGTTGCTTTTTATTGCAACCACTCAGATCATCAATCTACCGCAGCGAATAAATAGCGAAGGGTAGTTTTTCTTCCAGTTTTTGTTTTCTCTTTCCTAGGGTTATCTGATCATAAATTTGTCTTTCGAGAGATCAGTTGTAACGTGCCTGTCATAATCATTTAGTTCCATATCGTAAGTCAATACAAGATTTCCCCCCACGTACTGTGTCGTTTGAGCATCCATTTTTCACGGGTGTATCTCGGTCTGAATAGGACCCATCCAACACCAGGCTTTCTCTATCCCAGTTTCATGTTAAATGCTCAGGGGAGAGGCATTAGGTATCATTCTTAAAGGCTTTTTTCAAGACCTGGCCATGGATTGGATCCAAGACCTACAGACCCGGAGACCAGCGCGACAGGGCTACATTGATCTGTCTGTCAAAATCACTCTTTCATTATTCAGCCTTGCGTGGTCTCCAAGTCCTTTTAGAGTAGTCGACACAATCCTCCATGCTGAAAAGTCCTCGTTTCCTTTATTTACTTTCCACGTAGTCTATCAACATCATTGCTGAGGGGTAAGGTTTTATGCAATAATCATTTTTCTATGACGTCTTGTTCAGCGTAAAAAGAGCCGAGGATATCTTACTATGGACTGCTTATATATATATATATATATATATATATATATATATATATATATATATATATATATATATATATATATATATATATAACTACCAAGTACTTCCTTGAATACTGTAACAAATATATCCGTCTATTTAAGGAAAAGTAAAGCAAAGTAAGAACTAATGTATTTATTAACTATGCTTTAAGTATTACAAAAATCAACGAGTTATTCAAACCGTAAGACCATATCAATTGAGGTATGCACAATTTCCTTTGGAAAATTGGTCTGCACTCACTAGAGAAAGTTTAAGATGTCCCAAATTCGGATGTCTTTAACTACAAGCAATCCTTTCCAGCTCTGACCACATCTTGTAACCCAGAGAATTGCGATCTGGACATTCAGAATGTCAATCATCAAATGATGAAATATCGAACGTTGTCAATGAGCCGATATGTGTCACTCTTGCCTTATGAGCTGGAGCAGAGTCCTGTTGGAAGGTTCAATCCTCTCCATGAAACATGGTCTCATTATGCTATTTTACTTGACCCTAGGGAATATCACTGATACACTCATGACCATCGGTTTTGACCCCTTTCTCGCAGAAATGAAACCGAATAACACCTCTGTGACTTGCTCAACATCACACAATATCTGGAGAGGGATGGTGACTTCGCTGCGCTTTGTGAGTTACCTCGAAAACTTCCTTGGGATTATGAGCATAGGCTATTTTTTTGGTGATTGAAATCCCCTCCAACTTCGAAAATCTCATCAATTATTTAGTGACCATTACCTGTGTACCGCTGAAGCATAAATTTTGATCTCTGCCTTGATTTTCAACTGAGCTTTGGTTGGTATGTACTGAGTTCTACGATGATAAACACGCAGTCCAAGATCATTTTGGATCAGCCGGGACATTGATCTGGGTGAATCAGTCATGATTTTCTGCTTTCTTAGATTTCTCCAGATTCTGTTTTCGAAAGTTTCAAAGGTACGGGAGACCTTTACTGTTCGCAGACGGCCCGATCGTTGTATAGTCTGGTGTTCAGTGAATTTCTTTGTGGTACGACACACAAACTTCCAGCTGATCTCAAGTGGTTTGAGCCGTTTGAAAATAACAGAAGGTTTATGATTAAGCTTACGTAGGCTGATCGACTGTGATTTTGTTTTCTTTTATCACCCCACAGCATTGTTAAATATTGTTTGCTTAATCATACACTCAAAAGAGTTAGCAAATTTCCTATTCACAAAACACAATTATGAACAATTTTGAGAAAAATCAAAGTTGTAACAGTATTTATGGCAGTGATATCTTTCTCTCTCTGTCTCCATATATATGTGTATGTGTGTTTGTGTGTGTGTGTGTGTGTGTGATTATAAATTGCGTTATATTATATAGGAACATTCATTGGAAAATGATCTCCCATCATTACACGATTAATGCATCACTTGGCCTAGATAACGCAAATAGAATATATAAAGAAAATGGGGCTGCTGCAGGAAACATGAACCGTGTAACGACAGGAGATCATTTTCAAATAAAAATTTCTATATGATGTAACGCATTTTATAAACATTCTGCCGGATCATATATATCCATTTCTGTTACATATATTCCTTTGATCAGCTTAGGTGTGTGTGTCTTACCATTAAAGGCACGGAGAATGGAATTTGCAGACGGAGTTCAAAATCCACCCGGGACATTTTGCATTCAATTTGCACAAATGCCCCTAGGAAAAGCATGAATCGTTTAAGCTATGGGTTGATAGCAATTAAAGCCCTTCAACATTGTATCCTTTCCATGCTGATCATTGTGAAAAAAAAATGCAAACACCTCGGAAACAATAATTCTGTCTTCATAGGAAGGTCGAAAAATCGACAAAATCATTGCTCACCTGTCGCATGATACTGGAGCAATGAGTTGATTAGTTTCCTAACTTTTTTCCATTTTATGCTGTGTAATTAAATCCGTTTTCAATATTCCTGGACATCGGCAATGCTCTCTTACTTTCAGTGTCCTTATGACTTCATTGTTTTGAACTTGAATATCTTCATGCTTTCCTTTGTGCATCACTAACAATAAACATTTCCTACTTCGAAAAACTTGGTTCTAATATTCTGGCTGATTGTACCAAAATCTCCCATTAATTTTGAATCCTAAATGAATATAATTGTTATTACTACTACAGCTGCTTTTCGTCCTCCTTGCCTTCTTGCTGTTGCAATTAATATTCATTCACCTTTTATTTTATGCTCGTTGACTTATCTTATATTTAATCAACTGGTGGCTTTCGCCAGATATTAAATGACAGGTATGTTCAGTACTTCAGCACTTTCCTCGGTGCTCCTGCTAATTTTAGTAATTCTGTCGTATGTTATCATAATTGATAGTATTTTAATGCATCTACATGTTCGGTTCTCGACACTCTTCTCGGTGTTCTTGCTAATTTCAGTAATTCCGTCGTAAGTCAATCGGTTGTATCTCCATGCTTTCACATGTTCACACCAGGAATCTTGTGGTTGTCATTATCTCCCTGAACAAATGTCATTATGCAACCGACGATTTTCAGATTAGGATGAGATGGCAAAAGTTGTAAGACTTGTTCGTTTATCTATGGCAAAGCAGGGTGACACAATTCGAAAACCTTGCATACTCAAACAAGCCTAAAAGTAAGACCATAGATACGCGAGCTCTCTTTTAGTGAGAGGAAACGATAGGTGGTGGGAGTACCTCGATTTGTCAGTCTGGAGAATATTAGAATTCATCCACGTCTAGCACCATAAGGCTTTAATAACTGGCTAGTATTCAATAAAGCTACATATAATTTGAACTTATCTTTCATTTTCTATTGCATTTTTACCTTTGGCAAGGGTAGTAAAAGGGTCGAGCACAGGGACAGGGGTTTTCCCCTCTAGTGTTGGTAACATATTGGCTAAAACTATCATTATCCTCAAGTACAAACTTTTTTTTTCTGAAATCTGAAATGTTTCAGGTTAAGATATTTCACGGGGTATCATGGATTTTCATAGCTTGTTTCGTAATATCGTTTTGGCTTATACGAAACTTCAAACATCTTGTCTTATCGTACAATGGACAGTTACTGGGTAGTCGGTTGGTTTATCTATTTAATTATTTGACTTCACCATTAGATTAGGGTGTATCAAAAGTATTTTCATTATAATCATCTCTAGAGCTGTATGTTATTGAAACTTATGTAATGCTCTACAAATGCCTTTTTTTCGATGATCCTTTCTCTTAACGTTTCCAAGTACGTGTTGGCAGTATCCACTCTGCTTTGCTTTTTGAACCATCATGATAGGCAACTGATGATCGTCCCCAAATTGAGAAACATGCAACATGCACATGAAAGAATTATGCTGGGCCTCACTTGGAGAGACCACAAGACAGCACAGTACATCCGAGAAAAGAAAAGAGTCTGGGACATGATTGAGTCCATCAAAAATCTCAAATGGCGTTGGGCTGGCCACGTTACAAGAATGGCGGACAACCGATGGACATCACGACTCACGACATGGATCCCCCGAGATCACATGCGGAACCGAGGCCGGCAGAATATTAGATGGAGAGACGAGCTAGACAAATTCAGAAAGTACTGGCTCCGCGATGCCCATGATAGAGAAGTGTGGCGAATTCTGGGGAAGGTCTATGTCCAACGACGGAGGTTAAAAGACTGATGATGATGATGATGATGATGATGACCGTCCACTTCTGAGCTTTATTTCATGAGACACATGGCAAAACTTAGAATGCTCAAATCAGAAATACGTAGAATGGTTAGATATTAGTTAAGTGCCTCCCAATAGTCGAATTCTTCGAGCAGTTAAAGCGTATTTGACGCCAAGATTAAAATGATACCTCAAAATCGCCAGAATCTCAACATCTGAAAGAAAGGTACAGCAGATTTATTAGTTATGATGTACATGATAATAATATCAACGATTTCCTGGAGTCAGAAATAGTTCCTAGATATGTACACGAATTGAGCTTTAGAGTAAAGGTCTAAAAAATGAAAACACTTTTGATACACTTTGCTTAGAGTTGCTGAATGATAGAATGAATAACTACTAGCAGGAAAGTTTCAATTTTTTTGACTTTTGTTACTCTATATAATAAAAATGAAACTTTTGATATTATTGGAGGGAGCAACTCTTATCTGAACGGATTATTCTAGCGCAGAATAAGTAATTTTCGCAATTTAAATGACAGTGTGGAGTAAGATTGAGAAATACATCGTGATTTTGTGAAATCCCCAGTTTCAAAATCAATGTAGCAATGGTTAATCAGCATTTGATGCTGACAATTGATACCGTAATGAGTTCGATTCTTTTTGTGTGTGTTTACAACTCTGTCCTTATGTCACACTAAAGCTAAACTTTGAAACTTTTAAACTATTTGAATATCAAATATGTCCTTCAGTATTTACGCTGTTCATAAAGCTTACTACACTGGCTGTGAAAGTTGGGATTTCATGAATTTACTTCCAAAAAAATCCCCAGAGATTTCACAAAATCACGACTTTCAGAATCCTACTGTAATACGCTGTCAAAACTCTTTTTTTTTTCTTGTGGGAAAGCAGTAGAATCGTGATTTCTTGTGTGTTCATTTGGGTTTTATTTTCATTTTTCATTTATTTAGCTAGAACCTGTGTCACCATCGTAACCTGAGAAGTGTTTGAGTAAGCCGTACACTGATCATCTGTTATGAGAAGTCTTAATGCTCAAAATTCAGACTGCGTCGTATAATTACAAAGCTACGGTATTCAGCAGAAAATCATTGAGAAAAGTCAAAGCCTCGCCTGTGTTCACCTGGTTCTAATACAGGCGGCGCTGAAATACAAATCTGATTTCCATTTTCCACCGTAACACCAGAATTTATAATAAGTGCAATCAATGGTGAATAAAAGGTTTGGCGAATTTGTTTACTAGATCTTTTTTTCGTTATATAAAGGATTACATAAATAGCAAGTTCATATATGAGATTATTTTAGGTTGCATTAGAACATGGTTATTTATGGAATTGGCTTTATTTGTGGAGTTGGCGTAACGGTTACGCATTTTCCCATCGGTTCAAGTGGTCGGTGTTGAGAGCAAAGGTAAGAGCCAGGATGGCATTTTTTTTTTTAAGCTAGCAGGCCCATTTACTTTGAAGATTGGCGTAACATAACCTCATTACCCCGACCGGGTCTTGTCTTGTGTAGCAACGTCACACTCTTCCCATCAAGTCTTCAATCTGGCCCGCTGCTGTTTAGCAACGTGACAACTCCCTTCATTGGGCCTGGTGCTGTCCAAGTTAGTGATACACACTTGAATTGAATATCCTGAGATACTTACGTCGATTACAAATATATTAGTTCGTTTTCGTGTTTTTTTTTTTTATATACTACAAGAATTCATAATGTTTGAGTTACAGAGCCTGGCCCCAAAATCGGAATTTAAACTGAATGTTGTAGGCCTACGAATGCAAGTGACAAACATTCTATTGTTCGAATACACATATAATTTTCTTTTCCGTTTTATGTAGCATCACTCAACTAGAACGTACAGTCAAATAGAATCAGAAGGTAGAAGATATCGTGGGTATAAAATTAGATAAAAAAAATGTTTACTTCTTTGCAAAGAATGAATTATTATTCTTATTTTATTATTTATCCCAGATTCGGAATGAGACGCCGTCTTTCCACCCGATTAAATGTTTCTTAAGAATCTTTTGTCTCGCAAAATAAAACCCTTCCCTAGCAACGTAAACAAGCCAGTGATTATTATGTTGGGAAACCATTCGCTAATAAAAGATATGGATGTTTTAATGCTTTCTACGTGAAGCATTTTTTATTATTTGCTCTTGCCAACGAGGTTGGCTGAGCCATATATACATGTATATTAATATCTGTCTTTTCATACAATATCTCAAAGTTCTCTATATCATTTTGCAGAAAGGTAGGCCATGGACCAAAGAAGAATAGGCTAAATTTTGGTGTAACTGAGGACTAATTTTTTTTTATTGAGAGATATTTTTCATTTATAAAGACACTAGTCTGAAAATTGAAAAATCGAAACTTGGTGTTACTCCCCCTGCATTGCAGCCCTATATGAACTGAATTTCATTCAGTTTTTATTGTAAGGTGTTGGCAAAAATATGCAGACTTTGAGTGCTTATCAGTCACTATTTCTGAACCCTACCAAATTACCACACCATCTTTTTTGCTGGGCAGAGAATCAACTTATGATCTTGAAGGGTCCATATTATCAGATTGTGATATCCAGCGGTTGTCTTGTTCGTTTGTAACATGTTCTGCTTAAGTCTAGAAAGCTTTACAGCTTTAAACACTGAATTTTATTCAGTGTCTTTGTTTTCCTCAGTTTAACTTGTATTTTATTATGGTGCAATGTATAAATTATCTCTTGTTGCAATCATCAGTTGTTTACCATGTAACAGTTTTGAGGATTTTAAAAACAAAATAGTCATATTAACATGGCACTCCAGTAGTGTTGATCAAATACCACCCCCTCATTAAATAGCGAGTCATACATGTAATTGTCATTCTATATAAGATTTTATGTGTATCGTGTATTGATATCATTTTATATTACATATTTATTCTTTGAAAAGGGACTTGCTTACGTAGGTTAACCCCCCACATAAAAAAAACGTGTTTAACGATGAGGGATCAGTAAGTATAACAACAGACATGACTCGCCGTTCGTGTCATATATATGTGATTGTGTGTATTTGAGATTTCAAATATTAGCATCAATTTCGTTCAACTTTTTGTTTTTAAACATCTTATAGGTTTTTTTGAAAATTGGTAACGTTTTTAATTCCGACCTGATTTTATGCCAAGAATCTATGTCTTGTAAATATAGATGGCTCTCAAAGTAAGAACCATGCAATGAGCACGGGAGAGGATGATCAAAATCACTTGGAGAATCACAAAACAGCGCATTGTATTCGATGATAAATAGGGATCACACATATTCCCCCCCACACACACACACACAAAAAAAATTGAAAGCAATGGGCTGAACATGGTGCAAGAGTGTCAGACAACCACTGGATATCACAACGTGGATTCTCCAAGGATCATATCCCAAATTGTTGCCGGCAAAAGAGAAGATGACATGGCGGTTTTGATAAGTTCAGAAAGTATTGGCGCTATGAAGCTCTTGATCGAGAGGCTTCACATATCTACGAGAATGTCCGTGTCCAGTAGCAGCGTCAGCGTTTTGTACCAGCCTAGGTAAAAGTCCAGCCAGAAAATCATGAGGTTGGGCAACGTTTTTATATACCGTGCTTCTTCGTGGGTAACCCGGAAAGATTCTACCCAAATCTGAGCGTAGATAGAGTGTGAGTTGAACTACACTTGAGTTAACGCAGAAAAAAATCCTACGTTTACGACTAGAATCAAGCTAATTTTTAATGACTGCGATGACAAAACTCCCCGCCTCGATCTCACCAAGAAATATATTTGATGTACATGAATATTTGCAGGGTCACATTAGGATGAGATATCGCGAGCCTGGGCCGAGATACGGGCGAAGCTGCTGGGAGCACGGGCATCATCACTGTCTGTCCAAACAACTGACATTAGAAGGCTTCAGACGTTCTTGATCTATCTCTTTTTTTTTCTCTAGTAATTGTTACCGAAAAAAATATTTACTTTTCATATTTGTGACTCATTTTTTTCAGTCATAGTAATTATCATTGGATGAAAAAACATGAACAAACGTCGTTGTACTTTTTATCTTCTTAAATTAGGCTTGGTTGAGTCTGGTAGATTCAATATGTTGGGATTTGGTTTGTCTGGAAAGTATTCAACCTTTAAGATATTAACGGAAATAGTCGGCTTTGGGCAATATCGCTTCAGTCCACTTCAAAGTACCCCCCCCTTGAGATTTCACATACCTTTCCAGGACCCTTTCCAGGACCCTTTCCGTTTTACAAAACAGTTTGCAAATTCATCTATTAAGATTGCCATTAACTATCTCATTTCGTTCTCTTTAATCTTGTCCACAGTCTGAAATCTCTTTTGAAAAAGGCTAAAATCGTAGGCAGCCAAATCCAGACTTTGGCGGACTGACATATCTTTCCACACTGGCATTATAGCTATATGTGTGTCAACATTATATCTGCGAAAATTTCCCATGAATTTCAATGATATTCTTTTCGGAGGGTGGGCCATGGAATAAGGAAGAACTGGTCACGTTTTAGAGCAGAAACAAGATATTATACCGATCGAGAGAAATTTTCCATTTTCTTACGTTCATGTATCCACATGTTTTTCCACGCCGTATCTTCAAATTTTGTGGAATGATTGGTCATAGACTGGAGAAAATCTAATTTTAGGGTGTATCTGGGAACTTTTACAGTTACCCCTCTCCTGCATCATAGCTACATATGAACCGATTTTCATTCTGTTTTTAGTGACAGTGGAATTAGCAGGGTATGTACTCTCTGGGTGGTTTCTAGATGCTCTGGTGGATTCTACAGATTAGTAAGCTCTTCTTGCTATTGTATTTAGGGATCAAAATCTCATGGGCTATTTATCAAAAAAAAAAAAAATTATAATCACTGTTTATTTGATGAGAAGAAAAAATGAAAATGAATTTGGACCAAAAGATAATTACCTCTGGGAAGAAGAACGAAAGGTTCTCACATTTTTTCCTATAATCAAAAGAAGGAGAGAACTATTCATTGGTAGGCACATGTCTGCACTTGCTAAGTTACGTAATTCAGTCTGAACATTTGAAACACACACCCACACAGTTTCAGCCTTTCAACCTTAACAGTACCCCTTAATTATCAAATTGTAACCTCGGTATCGCTTGAAAAGAGAATGAATAATTTCTGCAGTGGTCAAAGATTTATTAACTTTAATATGTCAGTAGTTTGGAAATTTGAGATTTATATCGACCTGAGCGGGCAGATATTTCCTTAGAGTTCAATACAATCAAGACCACTGTAATATAAGAGAGACTATTTCACCCCGATGTGGCGTAGTGGTTAGTAAGCTGGTCTTGCTAGTGATTGTGAGTTTGACACTCGTTTAGCGTTAAAAAAACTGCGGCCTGATCCAAATTAAACTAAGCTACACGGCAGCTCCTTTATCAGGCTACGTAAAGACTCGGACCCCTTTCAGCTCCAGAAAGGAGTAAGACAAGGTGATACTAGCTCACCTAAACTCTTCACAGCCTGCCTCGAGATGATCTTCAGAAGGCTAGACTGGGAGAGTAAAGGAATTAAGATAGACGGCGAGTATCTGAGCAACCTCAGATTTGCAGACGACATTGCCCTTTTCGCAGAGAACCTACACGACCTCCAACTAATGATAGATGAACTAAATGAAGAGAGCAAGAAAGTCGGCCTACACATGAACTTCAGCAAGACGAAGATCATGTGCAACAACCACATTGGAGATAAAAACACCAAGATCAAAATCGAGGACACAGAACTCGAGAAAGTAGACCACTACATCTACCTGGGACAACGAATCTCCATGAGACCCTCAAAAGAAGAAGAAATCAAGCCAAGAATCACACTAGGATGGCAAGCTTTTGGCAGAGCTAGCTCAACCTTCAAAAATAAGAAGATCCCATTAATCCTAAAGAGAAGGGTGTATAACCAATGCATCCTCCCAATAGTCACTTATGAAGCTGAAACATGGAACCTAACCAAGAGACAGACCCGTAAATTGAGAACCATGCAATGTGCACATGAAAGAATAATGCTGGGCCTCACATGGAGAGACCACAAGACAGCACAGTACATCCGATAAAAGATAAGAGTTAGGGACATCATAGAATCGATTAAAGATCTCAAATGGCGGTGGGCCAGCCATGTTGTAAGAATGGCAGACAATCGATGGACATCACGACTCTCAACATGGATCCCCCGTGACCACATGCGCAACTGAGGCCGGCAAAATGTTAGATGGAGAGACGAGCTAGACAAGTTCAGGAAGTACTGGCTCCGTGACGCCAATGATAGGGAAGTGTGGCAAATCCTGGGGAAGGTCTATGTCCAACGACGGACGCTAAAAGACTGGTGATGATGATGAAACTCAGTAAACAACTAAGGTGCCTTCCACGGCGTCATGATTAGAAATCTTGTCTCTCAAACCAATCATTAGCAAAGAAAGTTCGATCTTTACTTGATGCACCACTATTGTAACCTTGTAGCAGGCTAAGCTGAGATTAGTGAATATTTAAGAGGCGCCACGACGTATGGTAATATTCTGCGAGATAGTGTAGTGATCGAGATTCTAACTGGTTACAGCGTATACATGCTTCTCAATTACAAGATATTTGTAAATTCAATGTGTAATAATAGTAGCATTACTGTATAATCTAGCTTTGCCGTACACCCAGTTTCCAAAACCCAATTCCATCGCCAAATAGAAATAAACAACTGGTTGGTGGAATGGAATGATTTGTAAAGGAATCGACACAGGCGATCCATTCTGTACGTTTCATGACCTTTTCTTGCCTCTACTTCAACCTTTGATCTTCTGCAGTTTATTTTGGCATCAAAAAGATTCGGCTGATTATTGCGACCTGAACTGAACTCACGCAGGTTTCTTTTCAATAGGTTTGCACTAATAAAAATAAAAAAAAACTATCAAATCATACAAGTCCCAAGGTGAACTTAAATGATTGAGATCGTATAGGCTGATAAGCACAATTTCGAACGTGTGAATTGTTTGCACCTCAATATATCATGTCATTTTATATCGATCCAACAGTATCATAGATTGGTAAATATTTACAATTCTGAATGTCAAGTGTTCGGGAATAAAAACACTTGTGTTGACTTCTTAATTCCATTTTGATTTCATTCTCTTTTTATTTCCTATCGTTGTCTACTTTTTTTTTCCTCTTAGTCTCTTGTCTCCCCCTCCCATAGGGGAAAAATCGGGCCCCAGGGGAAATAAGTTCCACAAAAAACAAACATAATTCAGTGTTTAAACACGCCTTTATTCTCTTACTCCACACAATCTATTTTGACCCGGATGGTCTTTGGTGATGAAAATAGATTCATTACGAAAATTCAAAACTAAAAGAATCGTAACTTGATCAAGGATAGCCTTCAACGTCGGAACCTTCGGGGGAGACATTGTGTTTGTTGGACTCTTAAAGAGAAATCTTTATCACGAATTGCTGGAATCTGAATACGTTATCGCTGCATTATATTACTTTGATCAATTGGCTCGTTTGAATGACGCACTGAACCAGAAAAGGTTCCTTTTCTGGACAGGGATGTCAACTGGTGGATGTTGCAAATGCGACGCAATTGATAATCGTGGAGCTAAAATGGAGTATTCCTCCATTTGTTTCCCTTCACACAGTACTCCTTGATTTATCTGTGGTTCCAATATGTTCAAGATATAAAAAGATTCCTCGAAGGATTCATCGAATCAAAAGCAAGAACCGTTTTCTTTTTTATGATGAGATAAACACTTTATCAGAAATAACTTTATCAGAAAAGTGGTGTAAGCTCCTATAAATCTTGGTGATATACTTTGATGACTCAATAATTACGCTGTGAATTTGTATTTAAATGCTGATTTTCTTTTTTTTTGCATTCTCCAAATGATATGAAAAAAGTGCTTTCGATGTGCATATCATTTTAATGATTTGAAGAATTTGTTACCGATATATACATGCAGACCTTTTTGAAAATATATAGATTTGGCAGAAATGTTTGTGCCAAAACATTTGCTGTACAAATTTGAAACTTTTTGGAAATCATTGCAATAGACTAACAAGCAAAGGCGTGATAGAAAAAAAAAAAGAATTTTCAAGCTTTGTTCGAAATAATAATCATATAAAAGCAGGCGTTGCCTCAAAAAAATATATACTCAATTGCGTGTGTATACTTGAATTTAGGTTGTGATATACTTCGAGGGCAACTACTTAACTGTTAAGCGGTTTAAAAATCTCTTACAATGATGACTACGTACTTGAGAAACTTATAAATTAAGTCCATCTTATTTATCGTAAACTTTTAAATTATCAAGACCAACGTGCCTTTTAAAGATATGGTCGATTCTTACTTGCCTAGGTCTTCGTTATAGACAATGGCGCATTAAGAAAGAAACAAATTCCTCTTGATCGCTGGCCTAAAAGCATTGGAGAGATCCTGAGGAGACTTTTCGTCGAGTTTTTACGATGTTTGTATTATTTTTTTTCTTCCAATTTTAGTTCAGGTGGGAAATAAGTTAGGAATAAATATTGTTTATTGGTTTCTTTGTTCTTATCACAGCATTTCAGGAATAATTCTTAGTGATTTCGATTTATATAAGTTGTCTAGTATTAAGTATCCTGCTATAAATCGCTCTAAAGCAGTTTTTCCCAATCGAGGATCCGCGAGAGGTTGTCAGGGGTTCCGCAGAAGTTTTATTTATACATGATGAAAAAAGCTCCGAGTTTCTGATAATATACATCACTAGCAGCGGTTTGACAATAGAAGCACCGGAATGATTACCAACCGAAAAAGAGCAGCTATCGCCTTTTTTTCCCAACAATATTTAAAAATTTCAGTTAAAGAAAAAAAATGACCTTTGGGTGAGAAGGGACTGAAAATAGTCTCTTTTAGAATGTTCACAAAAATGATCAAATACGTAGAAGACTATTCCAGAATACTGTAAAATGCTGATAATTTCTGTTAGATTATAATACAAATACATTTTTAAACACACTGGTGTATCGTTGGCTGTATATAAAATATTTTTGTGCAGGGTTTTCATAAAAGTAAGGTGGCTTTGTGCTGGCTACAACAAGCCGTCCCTGCCCGGACATCACATAACACCAGTTTTCTCAACACTCTGAGACTTCGTCGTTCTTTGAGGCGTTGTTATGTGTGACAATTGACCTACAGATAAGCACCAAAAAAAAAAAAAAATCGGTGTCCCTCACTTTCCCTGCAATTTTAGCCCTAGCTGCAGGGAAAGTAGATAGATTCATGCAATCCCAGGGGCATTAGTAAAAAATGAAGTCGGATTGTCTCAGTCGGAGTTCGATCTCTGCTTGTCGATTCCATTTTCCGTGCTACTGACCGCTAGGCCACCGACACCTCCAATGCACTCAAAGTAAAAAAACATTCGTTTCATTTTCTTTTACTGCATATAACATTATTAAAAAAAACAAAACAAACAAAAAACGAAGTTATAGGGATATATGCATTCGGTCGTGTCCGTCTCTGTCCATGTGGTATCACTAAAAGTACTCAATGAATTTCAATGAAATTTTTGTGGAAGAATTGGCCGTGGGAAAGAAATGGTGGAATGTTTGGAGGGATCCAGGAATTCTTCTCTTGATTCCGAAGTATTTCCCTTCTTTTCTCTAAAAGATATCCCCAGAGGTTATCAGTGAGCTCTGAAATCACCTCCCTTGCATCGTAGTTATGTCCACACCTCATAACATCACTTTAATTTCATATCTGTTCACTCGATATCTCCGAAAGTTCTCTGTCGATTAAAGATAAGTTTGTGAAACGGTCGACAACAGGCTAGTGATTCAATTTGGGAGCGGATCAATGTTTAATTACCTATATCGTACTTGTATATCTAGACCACATGATATTGCCAAAATGTCAGATCCGTCCATGGGATGTTTCCAAACGTTTTCAGTGATTTTTATCAATTTATTTATTTTCCCCTTCTTATGAAACTTTGTGGAAAGTCAGACGATAGGCTACGAAAGTGATTAAATTAGGCAAATACATGTACAATTATTTCGCCTGACAGTGGCGTTGACAGCGGCAGGCACTCTGAGTGTTCTCTAGTTTAACCCTGGTTGAATTATTCAACAGGTCTAACCTGTTCCTTCTCGAGACACACTATTTTCATGGTCATTAATGTCATTGCGCAGTTCCATCTTGTATGACTGTAGGTTTGATGCCTTAGTTTTGTCTATGTGATGTTTCAGACCATTTTGGATTCTCATCAGTTGTCTACTTTTAGAGTAATGGTCCGCCCTTTATTACTTTTAAAAATCATTAATAGATTTCACACGCTATTCTTTCATCATATCTTCGATCCATCCTTTCATCTGCTCAATTACTTCGCGCTTCCCGTATCCAACAAGACATATCGCATGAAATCACTCCGCCATAAAATAAAGAATCTTTGATGAAGCCATTTTGCGCCCCAAGTTCACAAAACCTTATAGTGGCACTTCGGATGATACCATGGTTTCTGTCTACACCGAATGCACTGAGAGCGTCACCTTGCTTAATTGGATACGCTTCCAGTTGACCATCGTTGTCATAGTCGAATTTTTATACGTCGTCTTGTCAAAATGAGAAAAATGCCTGAGTGTACAAACATACATACAATCTCTGTAAAATCATTGATTACTACGTAACTAGTTATTATCCTTGACAAAAGTCAAATATATCTATATGTTTGAATTTCTGAGATTATTTTGAAATTCTTTTTTTTTATTTTTTAGAAAAGGTATTTTTTTTAGAAAGGTCAAGTTGACCTCAGAATAAACTTGAGATATACGTTGCTGACCCCTGGTGCCCATTAAAGGTTAGGAAATGGGTGAAGTCAATTTTATTGAAGCTAGGTCAGTTTTGTCATTTTCAAATCTAACGGACAGCTGCATTCTACGGGCTGCCAATTTGTGTACGAGGGTAACTTGACCCAGGATGGACATGATAGATGAAAATGGCCTCTAGCCCTTGTCACTATGACGAACATAGGTGACGCTTACCTATGGTGATCCTTTATGGTTAGGTCAGTTTTGGCATTATAGATCTAACGGAAACAGCTGCATCCTATTCACTCCTGATTTGTGTGCCAAAGTAACTTGACTACAGTATGAACATAGGATCGATGACCTCTAAAGGTAAATTTTGACATTTTTGACCCACCTGAAAAAAAGTGTTCACATAAAAAAACCTTTTGTAAGAAGAAATGGTGCGTAGCGAAAAAGCAATTACCATTAATTTACAAGGTAGAAAAGATTTAGCTTCCATAGACCGCCCAAATGATGATAGAGGTATATTAAGCTGAGTCCTAGCAGGATTTCGAATGCTTCAAGGCATGTAAGACCCCACCACTTGGGAGATTGGTGCTGTGAATCCCTGAACAGACTTACCTTCTTTGTTGATGTTCGTGACGTGCTAGATCTTTTATGGAGATGTTTGGCGATGGGGTAGATAGTAGTGAGAGGAGTTTTCATACCTTTTGCCCCCCCCCCCTGCTCTGGAATTTTCTACAGGTAACAACAACAATGACATTCACCAAAATTAGACCGCCATCTGCAGCAACCTTTTATCATCCGTCGTTAGACATGGACATTCCTTTGGATTCGATAGACCACTTTCCTGAGCGTCGCGGAGCCAATACTTTATGAACTCATACTTTATGAGCTCGTCTCGCCATCTTCTATTCTGTCGGCCACGGTTTCGCATGGGAATCTGCAGTGAGTCATGATGCTACACGACTAGTCCATTCTTTGATGTCTCAGACTTCTGCTATCATGCTGTCTTGTGATCTCTCTGTGTGATGTTGAGCATGATTCTTCCATGTGCACGTTGTTCTCGGTCTGCAGGTCAGTCTCTTTGTAAGGTCCCATGTTACAGCTCTATAGGTGACTATCGGGAGGATGCATTCGTTGTGAATACTTCCTTTTAGGACTAACGGAATTTCTTGCCCCTGGAAGTTGAACTTTTCCGGCTTGCCATCGGAGTGTGATTATTTGCTTGATTTCTTTTTCTTCGGAAAGAAAGGAGATTAGAAGACTTTAAGGCTAGCGCAGAGACTGAAAGTTGACCAGCAACCTTATTTCAAGCCCACTAGAAGATTCATGATGGGGTTGCCAAACCTCCCTTATCCCATAGACTTTTTGTTTTAGTTCATGTTTATATATCATTTGCCTGAAATTACATCCAGAGTTATCTAGATTTTCCATGTCATGTACGTAGAAAATATCTAGATACTGTTTTATTGTCCCTCCCTTTGACAAGTTTAAAGATGTTTTTCACTTAAAAGAAAACTGTCTCTACACTTATTTTCAAAACTTATGAGCTGGGTAATTTAAACTTCAGTCAGGGTGGAACAGCCAGTCTTGTCCCAAAAGGACTGGTGCAAAGCGAACACTCTGCTCGCCAAGCTTCTAATCGTTTTCTGAGTTTAGTTTGCTAAGACAAACGGCCATAAACGTTGAATATCAAGGTGAGATTGATACTCACTTCAGTAGTAATGACTTACTGGGGTAGTTTGCTAATCATCGCTTCACAGCAAGGTACTCAATCCCCAAGTTTTTCCCCCGATATCCAGAAGTATATAGTTCCTCTAAAAACTTTCCTTAATTAGAAATTGCGTTGAACGAGAAAGCAATTACCATTAAAAAAAAAAAAAAATTTTTAGCGTTCCCAGACCAAATATATTGTTCTGGGGGTATGTCAGGCTGGGTCATCGAAGTTTGGGGTACAGAAGACAGAGAGGGTGGAAGAAAGTGCCCATTTTTTTTTCTACAACGGATAGCTCCAAAACAAACGCTGAACACTTTTTTTTTCACTTTTCGCCTTCTCTTGTAAAAGCGAAAACGTGGTGTAAAGGAAACCTTTGGAAAGTGCAGGATACCTGTATCTCGACACACAATTGATAATTGTCTTGTGCTGTAATTCATAAATACTAGACTGTAACTTATTTTCAGCACGGAAAATGGAATCACACAGCAAAAAGTAACTTCATTACCTCAAGGCATATCATGATAAGTGCAGCTTGGTGTCCCAACAATAATGAGATAATTTGAAACAATGATATAATGTTCTAATGTCGGGTGAAATATTTTAGTGACAATCACGGATAAACGTGCTCGTCATTTCTCGAGGTTACTTAGCTGTACCTATCTCCTATCCAAGTGAAATATTATAGGTTGCACTGGGTTACATGGTACCGGTAGCAAAGAGCAATTTTTAACCTAACCTCTTTGTAGAAATGGATTCACACCTTGCTGAAGACATTTGTGAACAAAGATTACTTCGGCTAGAACTTGAACTCTGTTAATTGATTCCGTTTTCCGTGCTTTTAACATCTCCCGACTGAATACTATTGCAGTCGAAATGGTGGGTACTCTAAATGTGAAGGAGTTTGATTCACTCGTGCTTAGTCTAGTAAAGGTGACCCTGTTGCAACTATAAGGAAACCCCTAAAAAGTTAAAATCAGAATCTCTCTCTCTCTCTCAATTTTTTGTTCTTGCAAAGATCTATTTTACAAATTCAATCGATTAGTAGAATCGATTTCTTGGTTGAAGTTCCTCTCTTTTATGTTTTGTTCAACTCGTTTTCCTCGACGTTCTCAACGGCTCTCCTTAAATGTAGATCGTAACCAATCATCTTTTCATTGTGAAAAAAAACTTCATCTGCGGTAACAATCAGTCATCCTCACCATCGACCAATCATTTAAAGTTCATTGTTGGACATATTCATCCCCAAATTTTCCGGTCTCCGATCGTCACAGTGTCAATAAATTCTGGATTTGTCTAGATCATCACACCATCTTATTTTTTGCCGGCCATAATTTTGCTAATGATATCGATGGATCCTTGTCGACTACGCGATATCCAACAGTTGAATGATATCCTTTGCAATATGGCGTGCTCCTTGCCATTCAAATTTGCCATGATATCTTTGACTGATTTTTGGATCTTCTATTTGATTTGATTTTTCCCGTGCACAAGACATGGTTTCTAGTTTGAAAGCCGATTTCTTGGTTAAGTTTCATGTTCCAGCTGCCTAGTCGATTAGTGGGAAGATGCACTGTTTTTTTGTTTTTTTTAAAGACCAATGGGTTCTACTTGTTCTTGAGGGTCGAACTTGCTCTCCCAGAAGCTTGCCAATCATGGGTGATCCTCGCTTGATTTCTTCTTTTGGGAATTCCATAGATGCAATGATCTTCCTTCGGCTAAACGTTTTTACTTCTGTTTGTTGTTTATATCTTCCTTGTATTCGTTGCTTAGGATTGTTGCGTTCTTCACTCACCTCGCTCAGCATTGCTAAGGAATCATGAATATTTTCGACTAAAATGATAGTGTCTTCAGCAAATCTGAAGTGGGTTAGGTATTCACCATTTTTTTTCTCGATTCCTTCTATTCATTCCATCCAAATTTGGAAAGATCATGTCGTGGCAAGCTGTGAGTATCTTACGTAAGCTAGTGTCGCCTTGTCTTGCTCCTTTTTTGAGATGGAAGGAAGGGTGTTTGAATCTTTATTTTGTAATTGAGCAAAAGTCCATTTCACCTCATGCAGTTCTGCTTAATGTAAAAGGGGGTCAGTGTTGAGAAATCAGCTTTTTTATCCATAAAGAATTAATTTTCATTTACATATACCGTAGTAACAATCCAAGCATGAAACCTTTCTTATCACAAAAGAAATCTGCTCAAATAACACAGACCTCCCTTTATATAAAGTAGTGCCGGGGACGACTGTTCCTTAGTCACAATATAAAATAGGTCAACCTTTCTTTGCACTCTAATTAGAAAAAAAAATGTGTCAGAAGCTATCTGGGGTACGATTGGGGTCACAATAGACGAGTGAAAATATTTCGCTTGGGTGTTAACACAAAAGCACTCGATAAAACGGTCAACGATATTGTGACACGATTGATACGTCTTCGCTACTGGTACCAGTAGAGGAATGTTTGAGAAGCCATTCGTAGTGAACATGTTGCAATTCCTGAACGTGTCATGTCATATAGATATCATAACCCATGTCAGGAAATGACCAGAAGTCGGATTCGAAAACTAAAACGAACCAACTTTATTCAACCTTCCCTATGGCTGAGGTAGTTGCATTTTTCCTTTGACACGTTTTTTAATCTTTATTTTCACCTTGTGTTATACTAAGCCTAGCTCGGTAAACATCAAGGACGTACTTTATCATAGTTGGTATATTGGTTATTGTCGGCACAGATCAATGTAGCGCTTACCAGTACAGAAACAGATTCGGCATTCCTGTTGTCGCTACTTATGTTAACTTCGCACTAATGCCATTTGGGAAAGTATGTATCCATTCCGCCCACCCAGCCAGGTAAATATCAGAGCTAGTAACTTCATACTTGGGCTAGTAACTCTACGAACCTATTTGCAATTAACTACAACAGCATCACACGAATGTCCGTTGACGAGGTTTGGTTGTGGCCCCGAAGTTTACAGGAATATGCTATATTGATTGTAAGAAATCAGAACTCGCAATCCTCGGAAAATTGACATATTTCTAGAAAGGTTTTGTATGCAATTCTTATGCAGGTGCACAAAGACTGAAAATAGTGTCTCCAATTTTTCTGGTCGTAAAATTTGTTGGCTTTCTTTCTGCTAGGTCAAACAAATCATGTTTATTTTGTTCATTCCTATAATTTATTCTTTTGATCTGATTTCCATAAAGATATCCCGTCGGACAACTTAGAGTCATACTGTATATTGGTGGGAGCAGAGAAAATATTGTTTCTATTGTTGAAGTTTCAATTAGAGCAGAACTTGTATCTCAAGCTTAGCCTTTCAAAAGCAACTACGCCGATGTCTTCCTACACAAGAAGCTTCTTCAAGAATGATACTTAGATATAATGATTGTGTGTGATCAGTGCTGTCAGTCACAATTATAGTAGCAGTAGCAACCATCTGCCCCTCTCCCTTCCTACCCTGTAATCAAACTATCTAATTTTCTTTCTGGTCTTTTCACCCGACCCTCATTGAACTATCTAATTTTTTTTCTGGCCTCTCCCTTCCCTTTCTCTAATTGAACCACACTTCTCTCCTCTCTCTTCCTACCCCCTGAATAAATAATTTCTCACCCCACTCTCCCACCATGCCTGTTTATTTATAGTATTAGTAACAGCCATCAGCTAAGCCTACAATTGTACAGTTAAGATAACTAATAACAGCGACAGGTTATGGACTTGTAATTAAAGATATTTCATATTATAAAATATCCTGTTTTATATCTAAATGTTTCAAAAAATTTTAACACAAACACTGCAAGTAAAATTATATTGTGTTTGACAAATATTAAGTCTAGGTTTTCACAAAGTTCAACTTACTCTGGTACAAGGCCACAGGGGTAGAGCTCGTATCCAGGATTGAACTCTCTCTCTCTATGACTGGTGAGGATATCTTGCTAACCATCGGAAGCACCTTTTGAGAAATATCAAGTGCAGGTTATCACAAAGTTTATCTCAATTTGATTAAAAGGTTGCAAGAGCAGAGCCTGCAATCCGGATTAAAGCACCCTTGACAAATATCAAAAGTAAAGCAAGAAATAGTCTATTGCCTAAAGAAGAGCTGATCTCGTATTCAATTCTTACTTATGTCGAGGGAAACAGGCTTGAGTGATAAACTTGAAATAAACTTCAAATCGATTTTTATTGTGAGTACATATCTTATTTTGATAAGTAAATTCTATTTGGATTCCTACCTACTGTTGGCTTAGTTGTAATTGATATACATTCAACAATCCAAGCTAATTGCATATATCAATCCAAAATTTACTCATCAATCATCGTTGTGTTTGTCCTTCAGTTCAGTAAATGGTGCAGCAGCTGCAATATTCTGCAGCGTTTGAAGCCATGACTTGCACTTGACTTAGATTATAGAAAGGGGGATTGCACACCTTGTCAGTCTCGCCCTCTCGTCCCCGTCTGCCTGCGTCCTGCTGCAAAACGTTATCAGAGCAGCTGGAGACAGACCGGGACACAGTGGTTGACCAGGGAGCTCTGCATATCACGATGGGCTGTTCCGTTCGCGCTCCACGATGCAGTGTAGACGTAAGGGGCGGGGGGCTCCACTCCCTGTTCTCGAATCGGTTGTCCGTCTCCTTGTTTAGTTGCCAACCATTGCTAGAGAGTCCAGTATGTCCTGTTAAAGCATAGTTTGAAGGAGAAGAGAGAGATTCATGCCTTCTCCGTGGGCATTTGTGTAAATTGAATGCGAAGTATCTCAGACGGAGTTTGAATTCGCTGACTCCACATAATACGTCATCAGTCAGCGTGGTAAGGTAAGTTCCATTCCCCCTATCTTACGCTACAGACTTTGGGGAGATTCTATGTCCAACAATGGACCTTGAAGACTGATATATATATATATATATATATATATATATATATATATATATATATATGGAACACTTAGTTTATTTCCGAAATTCAAACAATCATAGCGGTCAAATCAAGTGTCGTCTGTTTAAAGATGAAACTGTATGACCCAGGAGTCGGAGAACATGTGTAAGTAAATAAAAAAAGGGTAAAAATGAAAATTTGTTGGGTAATTAATGCTAAAAAATACGGATAAATTTTACCTTAGGATGCAAGATTTCAAACTCAATTTTTGAACATACACGTGTCGTGATGTGTATATTGAATGCAACCGTTGCAATGTGATTAAATCATTTAATACTTCGGGGCAATAATTCTTCATAGTGTCATCACTATTTCAGAATATATCAATTTTAATTCTGGCAAGTCCAAGTATTTACTTATGCGATTTTTTATCTTATGGTTGTAAAACTGATTACTTTCAAATTTTAACCGTGTATATGGAAATGTACGAACATATTTTAAATCGATTTGTATGTTGAAAATAGCACATTCAAGTTCACTTTATAACTTTGAATTTAACTACAACGATAAAGGAATTTGATTTTCAAGGTCAACTTGTTGCTAAAAATTGCTAAATTAATCACGTTTTGTGGCTAAAATTACAGGAACCTCATAGCTTTTCTGGTGAGATCTTGGGTCTTAATATCATTACAACAAATCGGTATGGGGTCACACCCCAAAATGTTTGCTATATTCTCTATATGATTTTAGGTAGATTTTCTCTAACTAAAAATGTCCATTCTTTTTTCTCTGTTTTTAGGGGCCTTTCTTATTCCATATTTCATCTGTGTCATCATTGGAGGAGTACCATTGTTCTTCCTGGAAGTCGCTGTTGGCCAATTTACCGGAACGACAGGCATTAATGCTTGGAGATTATGTCCAATTCTTAAAGGTAATGTTATTCAAAAACAAAAAAATACAAACCCTTTCTAATTAGAAACCATCAACCAAAACTGTTAACATAGGTATCTTCAGTTTATGAGTGAGATTTACTACATATGTCCGGAAATAGATACCTTTTAAAACAGAAATTCCCCTGAAATAGGTTTTTGGTGTGGGGGTGAATTTACAATGTACGTTAGAGCTAAATTGGCACTTTCCTTTGCGTCTTGTTGCATTCACATTCGCTATTTCTTTTAATTTGAACTTTTTAGAGATCACTACTCAACAAAAGGCGACAGCAGTAACTCATTCATTGATCACTCTCTTCTCAATTTTTTAAAATGATCACCCTAATACAGCATGCCATAAAAAAAATTGGCAACGTGACAGTTTCTATTAATTGACTAACTGGACCTGTTTTCAATTGCTTTGTTATACCCTACTTGGTTCCAGTCTGATTGAAATCTAGCTTGTGACATACACAGATAATTCTTAGGAATCAGCTTGAATAGTAATTCACTCGAACTTACTTTATTTATCTGGGAAATTGTTGCTTTTGCTGGTTTTTGTGTGGACTATTGTATATCAGCACAATCTTGACTGATCTCAGGATATATAAGGTAACAGAAAACTTCTGATTTCTTGAATCGTGACCCCATGAACGATTCAGGTCTTCACTACCATTCCTGTTCTCAAACGAGATTCTCCCAATGCACCTCTCGCACCTACCGAGACTTGATCTTGGAGAGGAATTTGACGCTCCGACGAATAAGTGGTAGAATGTTATGTAACAGTAGTAATGAGAGTACCCGACAGAAAATAAGACCCCGATATCTATAATGTTTTATGGATAGCATTTTTGTTTGCCCCATGACGTTATAGGATTCTGGGTTCGTTATATTTGCAGGAACATTAGTAAAAATTGAAAATAAAGTCTTTGCAGCTAAGAAACGAAAGCTTAGATATCATTATTCGTTTCTTTTTTCTGTTTTTCATTTGTTGCAAACTGTCGTTTAGAGCAAGTAATAAGTATTATTTCAAGTTCTTTAAATTCATAGATATTGAGCTTTTAAAATGCGCCGTCTGTGTTTTCTCTTTTTAAAAATATCACCTGAAGAAATAACCGGTCGAGAAGTTTTGAAAAATGGTGACTGTACTTTTCTGAAAAAGCTAAGTGGGCGTAATTAGATTTTTTTTCTATGAGAAACTATTTTCATTAAACCATATAAATAAGGTCTGCGTGGGCTTTATGTAAATTGGTCACCAATCTGAGGGAATCTTATCGCCCATGTACATAAGGAAAAGCTCCTGTAGGGTTACTCAGTCTGTAGTCAGACGCCATGAAATGGAGTTGTGTACTGGGTAACTAGTATCGCAGACTAGCGTAATGAGTTCAATCCTCATTGTACTTCTTGCTATTGTTTTATGCAAGACAAATCAAAGAATTCTTTACATATAATCCCGGTGCTGGAGTGAAACAGAATACGCAGAATGCATGGATAGCAGTTCAATCCCAGGAGGAAGGACTTCTGCTACAATATGTGGTTATCTTTCAACCCTTTTTCGACTACCTCTTTGGGTCCTTCTGCCAATCTCAGCTGGTTTGCCAAAAGAAATAGTTCCCTGCTCTCCTTTATCCCGAGCTTAATTCAATTTGAATTTTCTATTGCCTTCGGCTTGAGTGGTCAGTATAGGCCCGTATAGGCCTTGGCCTTATCACAGGACTATCCAGAATTCCAGATCCCACTCACGCAGTGTACCTCCGATGCCAAGCAGTATCCTGTTTCGCATGGCAATATGTATATAAGGTGTGGATCAATAAGTCTGGCGTAGTTTTTTTAATCTGAATCTTTATCAGAATAACGTACGATTCATGTATGCGATAAATTGTAATCGCTGAATTATGCTGAAAATGAGTATTTGTTGTGAAATATAAATACCTTTTTATATTTAGGTTATGGACTTGTTGATATATATAATGTGTGCGTGTGTTTGCTTCCGAAAAGAAACCGAGCCTTTTCAAAAACAAGTGTTATGGTTTACCCACAACTTTTTTGCCATGTCTCCTTAAAAAAAAATAACAAAAAAAACAAAAAAACTCTCCATTGACGAAATCCTGTTCCAAGCAGGGTTTTTTTCCCCCCATTTCTGGAAGTCGTTTTGAGGAATAGTGGGCAAGTCTCGTGGTGCATTTTCTTTTATCATCTGGGGTTGGAGGGTTCAGCCTTAGGAACAAGGAAAATATCGACAGGGGTCAAATCCGGAAAATTGGGCGGCTGGGTTGTATCGTGCTTCACCAAAAATGTTTTTTTTTTTCTTCATCTGTCAACAGTCTCGGTACTCATTTTGTGGCCATACGATGCATCGTTAGTTTTTCTTCCAAAACCTTTCAGCACGAACTTTTTTTTAGATTCCCAGATCTTCGGAAACTTCATTGGATAAGGCAACGATTTCTCTGGATCCCAGCACGCACTTCTTCCAATGTTTGTCGTCCGTCCGTCGACGTGAAAGGTCGTCCAGACTTGTCATAGTCTTTGGATATTCTTCTCGATTTCAAACGCTGCTACCACTCGCAGCATTGAAGACGGCACAGATGATCATCCCCATGGGCTCGTTGCAAAGATCAGAGGTCTCCAAAAAAGTTTAAAAAAAAAAAAAAATTCCTAATTTCGAACATAATTTCACACCTCGTAGCCCTTCATGATCGTCATTGTTCAACTCGTGGGGTGATGATGGGAAACGCACTACATACGCGGTCACTCTGGTACGTGCTGCTAATAAAAAAATAGCCGATGTGGCTTGATGCAGTTTTTCGGTAGAAAATATCATGGTAACTGTTACATAACATTTCTGTCACGAGAACACTAAAATGGCGCTTTTTGAGGCGCTGTTTCAAAAGGTCAGTTTCTATATGGACAGACCCCTTGTGTGTGTGTGTGTGTGTGTGTGTGTGTATATATATAATATATAATATAATATAATATATAATATAATATATATATAATATGATATATATAATATAATATATATATAATATGATATATATAATATAATATATATATAATATGATATATATAATATAATATATATATAATATGATATATATAATATAATATATATGTAATATGATATATATATATAATATATATATAATATGATATATATATATAATATATATATAATATAATATAATATATATATTATATATGTGTATATATTATGATATATATATGTATATATAAAATATATCATATATGTGTATATATTATAATATATATATGTATATATAAAATATATCATATATGTGTATATATTATATATATATGTATATATAAAATATATTATATATGTGTATATATTATAATATATATATGTATATATAAAATATATTATATATGTGTATATATTATAATATATATGTATATATAAAATATATTATATATGTGTATATATTATAATATATATATGTATATATAAAATATATTATATATGTGTATATATTATAATATATATGTATATATAAAATATATTATATATGTGTATATATTATAATATATATATGTATATATAAAATATATTATATATGTGTATATATTATAATATATATGTATATATAAAATATATTATATATGTGTATATATTATAATATATATATGTATATATAAAATATATTATATATGTGTATATATTATAATATATATATGTATATATAAAATATAATATACATGTGTATATATATAATATAATATACATGTATATATATAATATAATATATATATAATATAATATATATGTAATATACATATGTATATATAATATAATATATATGTAATATACATATGTATATATATTATATATAATATACATATATATATATATACATATATATTTGTAATTGATAGCATAAATTGATTTTTATTGATCGATATTTCTATTTTCTCTCACTGTTATACCTCTTTTCGTGTCTAGGAATTGGGGTTGCGTCGCTGATCATCGTAATCCTCTTGAACATCTACTACAACATAATCCTAATGTGGAGCTTCCGTTATCTGTTTGCGTCGTTCACGACGGGCACCCTGCCTTGGGCGAAATGCGGTCAAAAATGGAATACCTGCAATTGTCGGTTGGCCAACGAAGCCCCGAACATGACAGCCAATGTCAATGCTTGCAATACAAGCCTTGCAGTTGACAACAACACAGGGACCAAGATGTTTGACTCTGTCACAGAATATTGGGAGTAAGTAAGATTTTATATCCTTTGCCCATGCACATCGCCATAACCCTACTCGAAGCAACAAAAACGATACAGTTGTACAGAGACCCAAAATTTTAGCGCCACTGCCCCCTAAAAAAATGCCTTAAAATCATTATTTTTTTGCGGGGTGAGGAAGCTAAAACTTGTTTGAGCATTTGTTATATTACAAAGACAAATTATTGATCCATAAAAGAAATGTTATGCACAGGGCCCCAGCAATGTTAAATTCAGACCTCGATCTTGTACCACCGACACAGCCGTAGTAATCTGTAATCATCTAGTGTAAAATCAAGGTTAGATAAATCTTGATTGATACGATTTAAAAAAAAATGTGTTATTTAATTCGATTCAGGCTTTTTTATTTGGAAAATTTCAATCACTTAGCTTTCTTTAAATTGCTATCATAGTGGATTCCACTTAAGTGGCACACATCGAGACTACGAATTCTGGTCCTTATAGTATCATTTAACCAGAATTATCTATAAACATTTTTTTGGTAACCATCTTTTTAAATTCTCCATACTATTCTTGCTAGGATAAAAATCTATCTATAAGATGGAGTAAAACCAGTAAGAAAATAGTCAGAATGAGAGCGCTATTATCATCATCATCATCATCACCTTTTTGGTTTCGGTCATTATCTTTTAGATTTGTCAGCCACGAATTCTTCCCTCTTGGTTTTGGCAATTAAGCATCTCTCCTAAACAAGTCTTGGTGGGGGTTAACGTGATTTAATGTTTTTAAATATTTTCGTAATATGGTCCGAAGCTAGACGGAAAATAATCGCAGATGGACTTATTAGCCAGCAAAATTTGGGCTTTTACCAAGGTTTGGAAAACGGAATCGGCGTAACGAGCGCAAATTCTAACCAAAGCTGCCTACATTCACTATACACTAATGCTCTTGGTAAAGCAATGAATCGACTTATCTCCCAACCCCAGCTATGGCTAAATAGTAGTTGGAAACTTTTAGCCCTGTAAGGCAGTAACATCTTGGATGTGGGGCTAGCAAATCCAGTCCGTAAAAAACCTACTTGTTACTGAAACTGCAATGACGCTGTACGGCCCCAAAAGAAAAAAAAAAGTATAGCTTAGTTCAGCCCAGGGTGAAATGAAAAGAAGGATGGGTCAGGGATATTGTGTTGCACCAATCTTCCAAATAGGAAGAGCTTTCCTGCTTTCAAAAACAACATTTTATATGTTATACTTATTACCTGGTCTCGAATAGTGACCCATCAAGCGAACTAGATAGTTACTCACTTACATTAGTGTATCACTCAGCGAGGTCGAATTCGTTCCACCCATGAATTCATCTGAAAGACGATTTTGCTCATTTTTGCGCTAAAGTTGTTCTCTAACTGTTACAGTATCCTATCCACCACTTCGTCATTTTGAGCTAAGTCTGACAAAGACAAAGTAGTAAGGTACCCAGTAAGGATTGAAATCGTTTCACTCTTCAGATGAGTGTATCAATGCTTTATTCATAGTGATGGAAAAAAGTGAATTTCGACCACAAATTCTCTATTTCTTGATAGTTTTGCAAAGGGAAGATTTGAAATGCTTTCCTATGAATGGCAAAACATCGACTCTCAATCTTTATACGGATGTAGGGAAGTAGGCTGATTAAAGTAGATAGTAGTACAATCTATTTTTGGTCGGGAACGGAGGACGTAACATTCTTCCTGAGTTGAGTTTTCTTTCTCTCACTATTCGTTCATCTTGCAGGGTTGTGCGTGCATGTGGTCTTTTTACGCCCTGTCGACCTCACTTGACAGAGCAATAGATCATTGCCCTTCTTGCCACATTTCCTCGATCGATTTTTATGATTTGATGGAATTCGTAACTGTTGCATGGCACGCAAGTTTTCTGCGTCACGGATAGCAGAGGGTTGACTTCTCTGATGAATTTCATAACTGCCACACAGCTTGCGAGTCAAGATGCACAGAAGGTGGGGGATCCGATTGCTATCACTTTATCGTACGTTCTGCTTTTATTGATGAATTATGCAAAAGCAGTAATTATCGACTCTTGACTGCCGAAGTTCTTTTTTTTCAAATTTCAATAGGCTGTCATCCTTCAATTCATAACAATTTTCTGGATTGTTTTAGGTTCTCCTAATTTTGAAAACTGGCGTGTTAGTGTGTAGACTACATCGCCTACGATTGCCTATATGGATGAAACAATAACCAGAAATAAAAAAAAAACAATTTTTAAAAATTCTCTGTTGATTTCTGTGTATTGTTTTATCCATATGGGCCATTGTAGGAAGTGTTGTCCACACACTAACACGCCAGCTCCAGCTTTCTATTCATTGTTTCGACATAATTTTTCATTAACTCTCCATTGTTATTACGCCCGACTTTTCGATCCAGTTTTCAAATCTTTCACATTGCTCTCTTCATCTGCAGAAGAGACTCCCAATAACACAACTTTTTTCTATGTTTTGATTTCTCTGTGTATTGTTTTATCTGGATCATCACTCCAGCCAGGTCCTCCTTGGCATAACAAGGAAAAAAGTGAAGAGTAGCGAAAGAGGAAAAAAAGAATGAATGAAAAAGACAAGACATTAGAGATTTATAAGAAAAGAGATTTAAAACAAATGAAAGATGAAATAAATTAAAAAGAACAGCACCGAGCGCGAAATAATTTGCATATGTAGATTTCCTTTGGACACTCATAGAAACGCCCATCTAATTTGCATAAGTACACTCAATAGCCAGACAGAACATACAGACCCGTAACATTTCTTTTATACGAGACTAAAAGTATCTGTATTTGCTTGTAGTTGGAGTTGATAAATAAAATGGCATATTGTACATAATTGAAAAGCGATTTTATGCTTAGTAAAGTCTACAGAAAGAGCATGTCTCAGAGCAAGTCCATTCGAGTTATTGACTATCAAATGTCATGAACCCATGCTCTAAAATAAAACACCCGTGTGGACTGATAGCTGTAACATAGTGGCAGTAATTGTTAATGGATCCACTCTAAAATATCGTATGGACAGCTAGAGAATCTTTGGGACTTCTCCAACAATTCAGTATAAATCTGCTCCAAAATTTCATTTCACAGTCTCTCTCCCGACCTTCAACGAAATTTCATTGAAATTCATTGAGAACTTCCAGAGATTTTTTTCTCAGGTTAGGTCACCTCCGCAAAAATTCGCCATTATGAAAAACGATGCTATCTTAATCACTAAAAAAAAAACAAGCGTGAACGCTGTCTGATACAAACTAAGAGTCCTAATTAAGCATGAATTTATATCGTAAACTAAACCACCATCCAAAAATCTATGCAGGTAGGGGGGATAACCTTTTTTTTCCTAGACATAATCAGGAGTATATGTTAAAATCTTCAGCTTTAGCTCCATTGGTACAGCCTGTATGCGCAGCACATACATGAGTTACCAGTCAGCTAGACCAACTTGAAAATTAAAGAAACCTATGTCGGCAGTTTTGGAGACAGTTTCGGTTGCCTATTACTAAAAAACAAATACCTGTCGATGTATCTGATTTGTCGATGGAGAGGAAAAATGGCGTTGGTCTATGGAAGTCGAGGAATGGTTTCAAACCTGATGCTATCTCCTTGTGTTATCTAGTGTTAATGCTTTTTGCAAAGATTGCATTATTGTACCATATCATAACTTTTTAAAGTCCATTGTTAGACCTAGGGCCCCCTAAAGGTATATTGTAAGTGAAATACGTGGGGAGTTACTATCTGCTTAGTTTTGGTCTCTTCGATAGTGTAGAAATTACTCTGTACAGTCCAGGATTTCTTCGCTACTTATAAACTTTTTGATTATATCCACAAAAGGGACATTGTTTTCTCAGAAATTTCGACGTCCTTTTTTCCGTCAGACTCCAAATAAATAATAAACTAATTACATTTTGATCACATCTGTTGTATACCGTTTTTTTTCTTCTTATAACTTCGAAAATGATGTTTGATTCTCAGACTCCAAATCAATATCTTTGAAAAGAGACATTCTCAAAACTACAAATATATATATACATATATATTTATATTTATATATATATTGTTACCAAGGAAGATCACTGGAATAGTTTGTGTTGGTCATTATGGTGTGTTCTGATGATGCGAATAAGCCTCGATATATGAACAAAATCAATCGTAATGTCTGGTTTGTTAATCAAATATTCATAACCTACAAGTATCTTTTTTTTTCCATGGATGTTTTTTTCAAATCTATTTTCAATCTGGAATTTTTTCTATTGTTTTCCGCTTACAGACGAGAAGTCTTAAGAATTTCAACCGGTGTCGACGATATGGGAATATTCAAATGGGATCTGGTCCTTTGTTTGCTATTGGCCTGGATAGTTGTGTACATATGTATTTGCAAGGGAATCAAATCGTCTGGAAAGGTAAGTAAAATACTGAAAAGACCGAGCTCGCTCGCGGGAGAGTGTCTGAGATCTATTCAGGCATGAGCAGTGAAGTCCCTTCTGCTAAGTTGCTATTTTACAAAACGGTTGGATACCTTCTGGACAGATCTCCTTTATCGGTTGACACTTTTCGACAAAAATATAAAAATTTCAAAACTCGACTTATATACGAGTATGCACAGTATATTGATGATTGTAGCATTAGGTGTATAGGGCGTTCTGCGGAGTGGTGTAACGGTGTTCAGCGCAGAAAACCGAATCGGCTTACCGAGTTCGAATTTTTGGTTGAGGATGCTTGTATTTACTTTGCGAAATCCACATCTCCCTGTGGTATCGTGAGATATCTTTACGAAATGTCTCGTCCCTGGTATGTCATGATGGTTGATTGAGTAAAGGGTGAGTATGAACTTGGGCAAACAGTCAAGATAAACAGAACAAGATAAGATGCCAATGAACAGACGGGCATATAATCGGACTGAGATCGATTGATTGACAAGCCGAAAGAGGGTGGGTTAATCTCAGATACGAATGTAACATTAAATGGACGAGGTGCTTTATGGATGGTTACTTCCCGTATCGCACAACAATGAAGTAGTTGCTCCTTTTCTCAAACGATTCATGGAGACCTAAAAGTATTTTTTTTAACAATTGTGATTTACAGTGTGGCCAGGATGTCAGTCCGACGGGCCCAGATGGACTGCTTTACAGGGCTGAAGAGCTTCAAATGCCCTGCTATTTACCCATGGCTGGAGGGATACGTGGATTGTGAACTGAACACAAACTTTCACAGCTGGAATTTGAACTCCGTGCTATTAACCTTTAGGCCAGAAGCAACCCCTGGATGGAGAAAGGGATGCTATTGGTGATTATGTAATGGATCTTAGAACCCAGTGGACCTCTGTTCAATGGTCTGTCATTGAGCTTTAACCAAAAACAAACGTCGCGCTTATGTTAATAACAAACTCTCACTGTACCTTGTTTAATCATCAGTCATCTTGACTATGGTCACCACAGGTTCAAGATGTCTTAAAGAGAAAGGTGATGCAAAGCTCCCTCTGTGGTGACAAGGAGCGCTGCCATTCGATATGGGTATGGCAGAGTATGACACTGTCATATGTCCTCCTTGGGGTGTTTACGTGAGAAAGGACCGATTGCGCAGCTCAGCTTAGCTTAGCTCAGCTTGGCAGGTGATCTCTTTAGCAGCGGCAGAGTATAGGATGAGACAGCCACGAAACAATCTTGCTGCTCCGTACGGCACCTGGTGTTTGTTTCCAGACGGTCTCCCATCTGGGTAATGACCAGGCTCGACGTTGCTTAACGTCGGTGATCCTTAACAAGAACCGGTGTGTATCCAGCACAATTTTGGTCGTATTACCTCAGTATAATCCAATTTATACTTGCAAACATTGGTCCTCAAAACAAAGATCGATATACGGAGATAAATGGCTGCTAATAGGTACATCCACTAAGCATGGCTGAGAATGACACTAAGCCAAATGGTGAGAATATTCAGATAGGAAAGATTGTATTGCAGTAATGTTTCATACCAGGAGAGGCTGACTACCTTGAAAATCGGCATTCGAGTACTTTTTCCATGAAGTTGAACACAGACATCTGACACCGGAGGCATTTATACCAATATTTGATTCATAGAACAAACGGCTATAATTGTGGGGGCATCCTAGGAGGATCGGGTTCACTATGTCAGTAATGGTTAGTAAGCTAATCAGTTGAAGCTACCAAATGATACTAAGTATTTTTAAGGACAGGGTAGTTAAACAATTTTTTTCTTCTTTAAGACGCAAAAGCATTGTTGTTTTATTTTATTTCTAAATAGATTAGAAGAGGGGAAGAGGTTTTACACCTATTTTTTTTTTTTTATCTATTTATTTGAGTTTTCATGTGATGCTCCGAACTATAAAAAGAATACTGGGAGTGGGTTAATATCTATTTCTCTAATTATAGATATACAGTTACGGAAACAGAAATTATGTGTGCGAGTGTGTGTGCATGTTTGTGTTGAATTTAGTTACCGCCCTGGAACCGGTCAAAGATTTTTTTTTTTCGTTTCTTCCCTGCGGATCAGGGATACATTACAGGTAATAAAAGCTTATGCACAAGCTGCCACTATACTGCCAGAGGGTGATAGGCGTGGCTAAGAGTTAAATGAATGGATAGATGTATGAATGAAAAGGCCACGCCTAAAAAAAAAAAAAAATGAATGAAAGGATTGCACGTAAGTTCACGCCCTTTTTTAAAAATTTATCTTTTAATTTTATTTTTTTAAAACTTGCAAGGTAATACATAAACCAGGATTTCTAATGCCGATTAAAAATAAGATAAAACTAGTTGGCCTCGTAGCGTCATATATATATATATATGTGTATGTATGTATATTTTACTTTAAAACCTTCCCCTGGGTTCATTGAGTATATATGCCAAGTTTTGGTTGGGCGAATCAGATATCAGTATTACGTGGAAATAGATGAAAATCGGATCATTATTATTGCGATAAGAGTGAACGGAGACCCCATGTGAAACTGGGGGGGGGGGGGCTGAATTTTGTATACATATGCAGCCTATTTGGAGCATACTGGAACCGTTTTATGTCCTGGTGGAAGTCAAAAGTTCAAGTGATTTAATGGGAAATTGACCATTTGATAAATGAAATATAAGAGAAATCTGCCTTGTGGTTGAGATTGTGGACATTGTTCAGGTCCAAGTAATAAAGAAATGATGGAACACGGTCTCAGATGCTGAAACAGATGTTAGACGAAATTTTCAGCTTTTGAGCTCAAGCCATCAATCAGCTGACCCCATCATCCAAATTTAGCCTCTTAGCTACACTCTCCCTTATCTAATTTACTCCACACCGTCGTGTTTGTTTGTTTGTTTGTTTTGTCTTTTCTCACCTACTTTGTCTTTTGGTGGAAAAAAAGACGAAAATTCGGATAACTTAAAACTACTACTGCTATTATTAGCTGCTGCTGCATAATAAACAAGCAATATGCCGTGGAGTAAACCAGAAAAGAAGAGTGACTAAATTTGAATGGCTTCTGAATATCTGGTTGAATATCTGAAGCTGATGCGAGTTCAAATCTCGTTGGGTTAAAGATAAAAGGGGTTTCTAGACATAATAAGGGTAAATGTTTGAATTTCAGTCCTCTAGCTCCATTGATGCTGCCTGTGAGTACAACACATAGCCAGCCTGACGTGCTTAAAAACTGAAGAAACCTATTATGACAGTATTGGCTGACAGTTTCTAATATATATGCATAAGACAGGTTCTCTGGCTAGGTATCCAGAGACAATGAACGGAAGATGAAAATCGTAACTTTGCGACACACGAAACTTTTCATGGATCGCCACAACAAACACAACGTGGATACCCAGAGATCACATAAGAAACCGAGGCCGACAGAACACAAGATGGAGAGATGAACTGGACAGATTCAGGAAATCCTGGTTCCACGACGCCTATGATAGAGAATTGTGGCGAATCCTGGGGAAGGTCTATGCCCAACGACGGACGTTAAAAGACTGATGATGATGATGAAACTCTTCATGGAGAGATAGAGCAAAAGAAAGATAAGAGACATTGCAGTAGAAAATATCTGTACATTTTCTTTTTATTCCTTTTACGCATATCAAACTATTGTTTCTGTAACATTCATGTAAAATATGGACGGGCAACAAAGATTGGATAGGATAAGAGAAAGAATGAGAGAAAATACAGGCAAAGGTTGAGTGGACAGACGTATGAATGAGATCATGGATTATCGAAGGTGTCAACACCCGTACAATTTCCCCGGGACTAGCTAGCTCATTTTTGGGGGTGGGTGGGGGGTTATTATGAAATTTTGAAGAAGTGTCATGGAATTTTTAACTTTTTTTAAAAATTAATTTTATCTATTTGGTATAATAATAAACCATTACATCCAGTTTTCTTCGTTTCAGGTGTATATATAATTGCGTAAGTCTTATATGCTCACAGTCTTTGTATATAACATGTACACGTGTTAATATATCCTGAGATGTATAATTATCACAGCTTTACGTAGACAAGCGCGCGTGTCCGCCTGGTGGCGTTTTTTGTCGGGCAAAGGTTGCAGAGACGCTCACCGTTAATCTTCTGTGACGTCAGTAATCTCTCAAATGACGTAATTACTCAACGCCCACGTTTCTTTGCGGCCGGAAGCCATTCATGAGTTTGTGGCTCAGACGGAGAAAATGTCGAATGATACGCACAAGGTCATCAGGGTGGTTTCATTCATAAATTTTTTTCCTGAATAGTCATCATCACCACCGGCACCACCACCACCACCACCACCGCCATCGTCATTAGCGAAACCGTCCCTTCTAGAGCATCACATATCTTGTTCAACAGTCTTCTCCACGCTTCTCTGTCGCCGGTAGGCCGTCGAGGGTCTTCCGGTCGTTGTGTCTATTTTCAGTCTTCTTGCGCATGTGTGGTCTTTGAGTGTGGAATCTGTTTGCAAGTTCGTCTTACATCGCTTTTCAGTTCGTCTGGCATATGTTTTTTTTTTTTTTTTCCTACCTCCGTATCTCTCCTTATCTAACGTGTTTGAAATTATAAAATAAAGAAAGAGAATGAAGGGCCTTCTTTACGGATATGTCCACATCCTACCTAAAAATGTAGCTCAGTGGCCCCCATCAAGCTCTTCTGATGGTTTATGATATAGTTTTCACGGTTAAGATTTTATAAGATTTTTTTTGAAAAGCATCTACAAGTTGAAACTGATATAACTATATGGATATATTCATTATAAAATGTAAATATGATAGCCCTATTTTCTTAACTACTGTCTCAATTTCTGACCACTGACTATTCTGTTTTCAATGCATTCCTATGGTAAAATAATGCACTTATACTCTCTTATCTCTCTCTCCATATATAAATATGTACATCTATCTATCTATCTATCATATATATATATATATATATATATATATATATATATATATATATATATATATATATATCTCACTTTCTTCCTGATTTTCTATACATTCGTATAGTAAAATCATTAGCAATGTATTTACATAATACATATGAGAGCCCTACCATGTCAGTACCCGTGTCTTAAAGGACAACTCTCATTGGAATATAAACGGTTGGTGACGAAATCTCCGTTTCCTGTGCATTCATCAGCTAAGTGATCCTTGCGAGTTTCAAGTCTGGTCGAGACCAGGACTTTATTCTTGCAAATTTTTTTATGACCATCCCCTTAGCAGGGTGCAAGTCCACCGAGAGGATACCTCTCCCCTCAATCGCACAGCTCAGAACGTACGTAATTAAGTGCTGAGTGTACAGGAGAATTCGTTCTAATAAAAACTCGTCTACTTTTTCACTCGTAATGGGGATTGAATCTTGAACCTTCTACACGAAAGACAGTGTTAACCATTACATTTTCCTAGCGGGCTATTATGATAGTAACGCTTGCATTAATTCCCGAACAGACTGAACGTCGAAACTTTTTGGAACAAATCTTAGATACAATTTTCAACTTATGTGCTCAACCATCAAATTTTTTGTTCTTACCATCAGAAATATTTAGTTTTGTTAGTACATAAAACGATTAAATCTAAGCGGAGAGAAGGTGATGGAGTAGCGATAAATGTAGTGGGCAGCGGTTGTTAAAAATGCTGAAATCTTGCCTATATATGCAACAGAGAGCAGGGATGTAGATCCATGCCTTTCCCGATGATAAATAAAACTCGTCCAGGAAATGATTAATGCATAATGATTGAAGTATTGTTAATCTGAAACATATGAAAACTCAGATGCCTAACGGTAGAGTAACGTTGAGCTAGTCTCGCAGACCGTTACTACTGTAGTAAGTTCGACTTCCACTTGTTACCCTGTACGTGCGACTTTGTGCTGTGAGCTACTCTTTGTAGATATTTGGGCATCTCGTGGTGGAGTGAGTTAAACTTAGTAAATACGTATCCCTTAAAATTCTACTACTACTAAACAATCAGCAATAATGCGTGGAATGAAATCGGAAACAAAAAAAAATTAAGATTACAGTCATCGGAAGATTTCAGCTTGTAGCGTGATGTATACATCAAAGATAAAAGGGAAACGTGTGTGCCTAGAAATTAGAGTATTTATTCGCCTTCCCTCGAGGGCAAATTCGATACAAGGTCAGGTTGAATATAGGGTCTCACACGCGTACGTGTGAGCAAGGACAAAACTTTCCCAGTACCCATCACAAGTGTCACGAGGGCGTCAGAATATCTCCCTTCAGTGCAAGTGGAGGCGCTGCCCTGGGGTTTGAATGAACAGAATCAGGCTCGATTTATTTATGCCATGTTCCAAACAGAGATAAAAGGTGGCCAGCTACAATGGGAAAAATCAGTGTGCCTAGAAATTATATCAAAGAATTAAAAAGAAGATATAAAATAGTTACGTTAATAAAAACTTGTTAGGCTCATGAAAATTCCACGTGTTTTGACAATCAGGATTATCCATTGTCTCATACCTTTGCTCTGTTCTCCTCTCACCCTATGCCTGTATCTTCTCACTATTCCCTTATCCCTTCCAATCTTCGTTGCCAGTCCATGATTTTATCTAGGTTATATACAAAACTAAACTAGTTTCATAAGCGAAAATCTCCCTACTTTTTCTCCTCCCCTCCCTCTTGATTTATCTCCACTTCTCTCCCTCTTGATTTATCTCCTCTCCCCTCCCTCTTGATTTATCTCCTCTCCCTCTTGATTTATCTCCTCTCCCCTCCCTCTTGATTTATCTCCCCTCCCTCTTGATTTATCTCCTCTCCCTCTTGATTTATCTCCTCTCCCTCTTGATTTATCTCCTCTCCCTCTCGACTTACCTCCTCTCCCTCTCGACTTACCTCCTCTCCCTCTCGACTTACCTCCTCTCCCTCTCGACTTACCTCCTCTCGCTCATGACTTATACATAACTGTTCCCTCTCTCTTTCTCTCTCTCTCTCTTTCAGTGAACTGCATAATCCTTTCTCACCCCTTTCTTCCCAAATCAAATAAGGGATAAATTATTTCCATTCTTTCAATTAATAGTGATAAAATAACTAATATTTTCAACAAAATCAATACATTGATTTATATAATTTATGATAATTCTTAATTTCTGCGTTCCAAAATTCTCTTAACCATGCAACGTGCACATGAGAGAATAATGCTGGGCCTCATATGGAGAGACCACAAAACAGCACAGTCCATCCGAGAAAAGACAAGAGTTAGAGACGTCATAGAATCCATTAAAAATCTCAAATGGCGGTGGGCTGGCCATGTTGCAAGAATGGCAGACAATTGATGGACATCACAACTCACAACATGGATTCCCCGAGACCACATGCGCAACCGAGGCCGGCAAAATGTTAGATGGAGAGACGAGCTAGACAAGTTCAGGAAGTAATGGCTCCGTGACGCCCATGATAGAGAACTGTGGCAAATCCTGGGGAAGGTCTATGTCCAACGACGGACGCTAAAAGACTGATGATGAAGATGATGATGATGATGAATTTTTAACGAATTGACCAATCACAGCGTTCCAAATGTTTCATTCCAATTACTTATCTAAATTGATATTTGTCAAACGTTTCATTCCTATTCCTCATTTGAATTGGTATTTGATTCCGAAAATCTATCGAATAGGATCTTTGACAGAGACGTTGGCGCCTAGAAATAATATAATGTGATTCCTAATATTTTTTCAGCGATTTTCGTCATCACATGACGTGATACGAATGTATATTTTGGTATAGGGTCTCAAACGTCAACGATGAATAACTGAACAGAAGGCTAAAAAGAAATGTGCCATGGAGCGCTGAGAGGATTTTGAGTCCTTAACCTGTTCGATACGAAATATTTGTCAAATGTTGTAAAACCTCTGTCAAATTTCTCTCGTAAAAAAAAAATGATGAAAATGAAAAGTCTTCATTGCATGTTTAAAACGGTTTTACTTTTACACAAATCAACTAATACGTACGACGGAATATCTAATGAATGTACTATTTACATAAATGTGTTGGAATATTTTAATAATCTAAACAAGTATCAGATATCTTAAAACAAGGATCTACATACAACGCCACCTTACACAAGAGAGATACATTCGTATCTACTTTCTCGTCAATATGTAAATATACTCCACACGTTGTAACTGGGTTTTGTTTCTTAGCTATTGGAGGAATTGCTATCGTAAGACGAGTTATATCGTCCATCGCAAGGGGCTTACGTCTCTGAAAGATGGGTTATCTCGTTCGTTGCAACAAATAGGTTAAAAATTGTGACGATGGAATTTTTGCGTTGTTTAAACGATCGGAAAATTACCACAAGGTGCGTTAAATTTGCCAAAAATGATAAAAGGTTACCAGTGTCCCTGTTTCACCTCCAAAGGTTATCTCTCGAATAGGTTTCAACTAAGCATAGCTTTATCTGGCACTGGGCTAATTAAAAGGTTTGAAGATTGGGCCAACGCAATCTTTCAAGTTGGGTTTTTTTTTTTTACCTCAATAAAAAGCCAAGCCCAATGCCCATCATGGGTGTCGAAGGAAATTACGCGACTTATTTAACCGTCAAGCCGGCTCGAACTGATACATGGCGCGGGTTGGTAGTTAGCTTATAAGATCTCCAGAAATCTTCAATTCTCAGTCACGTTTCATTCGTGAATAAATTTCAACTTGCTAGTGTTTTTTCTTTTCGTCATGATTCCATATTTATTTGAAGGAACATTGAAATATGAAGTAACCCCCACTTGTTTATAGTAATTTGTTACGCTTTTTTAGTCTGACATAAGGCCAAGCTGGAGGGGCACACTGTAAGTAGCGAACTGGCGATAGCTGGGAACGGTTTAACGGGATTAACGTGCTAACCATTGTTTTACGATTAGTATCCATCGATATTTACTTGGCCACAACAGCGTGCGGCACTTTAAGGGTCTAACTCACTCTACACAAGACCGTTCTGACGGTATCACTACACCGTAAGAAAATGCTTTTCCTCGAGCAAGTCTTCTAAGAGTAAGCAAATTAAAAAAAAATAGGGTCGGCAAATAAAATTACTACGGCATGTAAAAGCTTCTACAAGCAAATTAGAAAAAAATGCTCTTTGGGGGTCGTTAACTTTTGGCTGAGACTTACTAAAAAGGCACATGAATTTTATCAAGAGACATTTTCAACCAATTTGACACAGGAAAATGATATTTACTGCGATTGAAGCAGTAGATGTATTTTGATTATTTCAGTTCATCGATACATTTTTCTGTCGTTTTTTTTTTTTTGCACTCTGTTTTAATTTACTTGCAGTGGTCTTTAATTTCCATGCCATAGTTTTTCTAATTTGCTCGGTCAAATTTTTAACTTGCACGGGAAAAGGCTATAGCTTCCTAATCACTACTCCACAATATGTCCATGTTTATTTTGTATTTTCATCTTCTGCCCTATGATTGTTAAATCTTGTCTTTGATTCTCTTTCAGGTTATGTATGTAACGGCAACATCTCCCTACATCTTCATGCTGATTTTACTTATTAACGGAGCTCTGCTACCAGGTGCCAAGGATGGTTTTATTTATTATTTGAAACCAAATTTTACAAGACTCAAAGAATTGGACGTAAGTTAACTTTGGCATTTTACTCACAACTAGAGGAAGTAGACCACTACCTAGGACAACGAATCTCCATGAGACCTTAAAAAAAAGAAGAAATCAAGCGAAGAATCACACTAGGATGGCAAGCCTTTAGCAGAGCTAGCTCAACCTTCAAAAATAAGAAGATCCCATTAATCCTAAAGAGAAGGGTGTATAACCAATGCATTCTCCCAATAGTCACTTACGGAGCTGAAACATGGAACTTAACCAAGAGACAGACCCGTGCACATGAGAGAATAATGCTAGGCCTCACATGGAGAGACCACAAGACAGCACTGTACATCCGAGAAAAGACAAGAGTTAGGGACATCATAGAATCTATTAAAAATCTCAAATGGCGGTGGGCCGGCCATGTTGCAAGAATGGCAGACAATCGATGGACATTGCGACTCACGACATGGATCCCCTGAGACCACATGCGCAACTGAGGCCGGCTAAATATTAGATGGAGAGACGAGCTAGACAAGTTCAGGAAGTACTGGCTCCGTGACGCCCATGATAGGAAGGTGTGGCAGATTCTGGGGAAGGTCTATGTCCAACGACGGACGCTAAAAGACTGATGATGATGACGATGTTTATTGCTGCACTTTCATCAATGAGCCCAAATAGGTCGGACATTATTGGGAGCTCCTGGTCCATATACATAATAATAATTTCAATATATAATTTCAGTTGAACTAATTTCAATTTTTTAAAGCTGCAATATTCGACTTAATCTGTAGAGAAATGCCTTTTCTTCCCTCGTCTCTTATCGATTTACAGTATAATGTACAGATAGGGTGAGTTTGTGTTTGGAATGTGTACCCAATTTAACTTGACCACAGTGGTCCGATGAAATCAGTAATGTGGTATCCCACGGACCCAGTGATTCCAGATCAGAAATGCTCGAATTTTTCATTGCCTTAGATTCATATCAGCTCTGTAATTTATATCTTCTTTTTGGATGACAGAACAATCACAATGACTATCCCACACTGCTATCCACGTTGTAAACGCTAGTGTTCATGATTTGATATTTACTAAGCTTAAACTTGGTCTAATGGCAAGATTGTGTGGCTTGATTTGTCTGAAACTTTACACGATTTTACCCAGAAAACCACTGATTTGCCTGAATTTTGGGTGGGTGTGCACTCTTGGTTCCTACACTTATGCCCCCACCACCACTAAAGGGTAACGTTTATAATTATAAAGAACGGAAACTTAAGTTGCATTTTTTTCTCGGTGAGTTGAAACTCAATTTGTGTTGCTAGTTTGGGGTCAAATATTAATTACAATTTTATCTTGGAGGATCAAAACATCTCAACCAGTTTTCCGAACGATGAGTGTTGTGTATCTTTTTAGTTGGATTCTTTTTTGTCAGGTGTCAGTTTTTTGCTGCTTTACACGAAGATGTTGATGCTGTCAAAAGTTTGAAATAAAAAAAAAAATCACCAGGTCACAATTTTTATATCAAGTAGGAATTGATATATTTATTTCGTAAGCCTACCCAAAGGTCAGGGTTTTCACGATGAGCACTAATAAAAGAGACATTTTTGGAAAGAAAATACAACTTTTTTTTTTTTTAAATTTTTTTTTTAGGACAAATTAAGACTATTTTCTTGTCACACATATTATTTTTAGTGTTTAATACTAATGAATGGTGGTGTAGTATTGCGTAAACTGCGTTCCCTCACCTTTATGAGAGGGTTGAGAACGGTGCTCCCTCGCTATCTAAATACTGTGCAATTTTCTATTTGAACAATCCACTGATGAGAAGAAATAGCCAGTTTATGGCCAAATACTCATCCCATGTGTCCCGGAGACGTTACATTGGTCAAATTGACAAAAATTCTTTGGGGCGATGAGGTGGGGGTAAAGTTCCCATCTTCTCGTAAGCAGGCAGCTTTATGTTCCCTCACTTTTTTCTTAGCACTACACCACTGCTAATAATCTCCGTTTTTTATTTGATTTTAGATTTTATTCTTTTTTTTCTCTCGCCTTATTGTCTCTAATTTTACAATTGTATCCTCTCTCATTTCGCAGGTATGGGTGGACGCTGGGACTCAGATTTTTTTTTCATACTCAATATCTCTCGGTGCCTTAACAGCCTTGGGAAGCTATAATCTTTTCAAACATAACTCTTACAGGTAAATCTACGCAAACTGAATGTTCCAGGTAAACATTTTCCATCAGTACTTTATTTAATTGTGATTTCTTAAACAACTGTTAAGGTTTGGATGTCTTTTTCGAGTTTGATTGTCATATTTTAACTGGAGTGTTGCCGCTCATGTGACTGTGTTTTAATGTTAGGAATATACCTTAGCAAGTGTGAGTAATATCAGGTTTTGTCGTTTTTGGTCATCCATACTTTACATGTCCCATGGAACTTAACCGTTGATAGCCGAGTGCATTTATGGTTGGAAATTGCAACAATAGTTTTCTCAACATTTTTTTTTATAGTGTCAGGTGTACTCAGTAACATGCTAAAAATCTACTGCCACGTTCTAACCAATGGGAAGGTATATTTTTGTAGATGACGTCCAAGATTTCGACCAAACTGTCAAATCAATTGTGCATTGACGGCTTGACTCCCAAAAATTGCTATAAAGACTTTCTCAGGTGGATTTTGTAGTTGCAAGTACGCTCAATAACATACTGAAAGTCTACCACAGTCTGACCACTGAAAAGGAGTAAATTTCAAGATGCTGTCCAAGATGGCAGCCAAATTCTTAAAATATCCATTACTCGTTTAATTATCATCCTAGACAAGTCATTGCGATGCCTGACTGCATCTTTCGAGGATCTAGGGATCCAATTAGCATGTTCAAACTATAGTGATGTGATTACAACAGTAACGAGATAACAAATCGCATAATATTTCTGAAAAATACATTTGATCTGCTCCAGATAATAATACTGGTCATTGTCATGAACTCTACATACTGTGAAGTGGACCATCAGCTTTGAGGCAGTGATATTTAGTCGAGGACTGTGTAAGAGGGAGACGTTTTCAGGTGACAGATGACTTGGTGGGAACTATTTGCATACTGAAAAGTTTTTAGCGCAAATGAATAGATACTCTTGCCACCGAACGGAACTGCCATCACCTTGCTCCCTAGATATCCTATGACATTGTTAACTTGTTTTGGAACCGGGAACGCATTTGCACAGGTCTGGTTGGTTGTGTTAAGCTCCTGGAACGCTGATCATTTGTCAACACTGTAAATGCGTGAATCACACCCTGTGATTAGCAACTGAGCACACATCACTACACAAGACTCATTTTTATCTCGCTGATGTCATACATCTTGGGTACTTGTCTGAACGAGAATCGAAGCCTCTATTGTTTCTCTAGGCATAGTAAAGAAAAGGAATGAGTAAGTCTGTATTTCCCCCATCAAGGTCTTGGTCTGATGTTGTGACGCCTTGATTGCAGTCTTGACTGTATCCAAGTTTGCTTTCCCTAATTGATAACGGCGCAGTTCTGTAGTTCCTCTCTCAAAAAATCAATGTCTGTTTGATACAAGGTCTGGAATAGAAATCTTTCTTTCTTTCAACATATTTTAGCCCTCGTCGCTGATGTGTATTGTCTTTGACGGAAAGACCATCACTATAACCATCGAAAATTACAACCTTAATATAATGGCATATGGTGAAGTCGGCGCGCAAGTGTGCAATGGCTCTATAACTATCATTCTTTTCCCCATAGCAGGCAATGAATCAGGGAACCATCGCCAAGGACAATGTCAAGTTGGCGGAATATGACATTATTGTTGCTCGAAAACGATTGCATGTGTTCGTTCGGGTTTGACGGCTTTAAAAAATGTGTTATGTTTTAGAGCAGAAGGGAATTAGCTGAAAACCTCTTCCAGTGAAAGGTTTCTGGTTTTCGACATAACCGGGACTCATTGGAACAGCAGAGCGGGATCGATTCTTAGGTCTGAAAAAAAACTTTGATGGTGAACTCATCTGCATCGGGTTTCAGTGATCTAACCGATTTTTCGTTTAACTGAAATTCCCAAAGCATATTTTCAACTATCTCGCTCTCAATGGTCTCAGACTCGTACACACTCACATCTGCTTTGGCGACTATATCAATAACGATGGCTCTGGGGGAGAACAGCAAGTGGAAAGTTTTTCTTCATCCTTGCTTCTGTCTGTTCTCGATGATGATCGTGTAGGTGAGGTCATTGCAATGCATTGTTGTAGTCGGATATTGTACGTGTGGACATAGCCAAAAATACACGCATTTCATCGGTCATTCAATTGCCATGAGACAAGCCTCCCTTACTTTGCAAAGACCGCATCAGTGTGTACTCGATTACAAGGTCAGAGTTAAGGCCTGACCAAAACTGGTGGATCACATGGGAATCCCTCGAAAATTAGGCATATGAACGTATAATGAGGGTCACTACGTTGTCATTTCCTTCGCCGTCCTCATCGACAAAAAATCTTCTTCTCTCCTCCTTGTCGTTTTTGTACACTTGTATCATTTTGTGACTTCCTCTCGTCTTTACTCTTCCAACTTTCCTTCCTTTCGTTTTCGACGATTGACTAGAAAGAAAAGGATACTTATACTTCTAAGCAGCTCTTTACACAGGTCGCTGATCAGATTTATGCGTTGTCGCAAATAGCAACTGCTGTTTCGTTGTCACCATCGTCTTTTATCGACCGTCGTTTTACACAGACTTTCCCCCCAGGATTCATCACATCTCTCAATCTTGGGTTTCGAGGGGCAAAATCTTTTGAACCTATCCAGTTCGTCTCGCCATTTCATATTCTGCTGGCTTCGGTTCCACAGTTGATCTCTAGGGATCCATGTTGTGAGTCGTGATGTCCATCGGTTGGCTGCCATTCTTGCAATACGGCCAGCCTATTTTCATTTGAGTCTCCTAATGGTTTCTATAATGTCATGTTCTCAAATTTTTTCCCTTTGATTTACTGCACTGTCTTATGATCACCCCATGTGATGTCGAGCTTGATTCTGTCGTGTGTATGTTGCGTGGTTCTCAGTTTGCAGGTTGGTCTCTTGGTTAGGTTCCATGTTTCAGCTCCATGGGTGACTATCGGGTAGATACGGACACTCTCAAATGCCATGAATAATAATATTTTGAAAATTATATCACAATTATGAGGATACTACCAGTCCTTGGTAACAAAAAATTATCTAATTACCAACTTTTAGCTATGGTATTCACGAAAGATTCAGTATCTCACCAGTTTGCATTGGTCTGTATCTTTTTCTCGTCGTCATTTTGCCTGTATAATATTCGATCCCCGTGATTGAAATTCACTACTGAATGCACTGACAAAGGAGATTATGTTGAAAAATGATTAGTTGCACGTGAAATAAAGGCTTGTCTGCTCGGATGGTATAATGGTTAGCATGTCTGCCTCACATGCAGAAGGTTCTGTGTTCGATTCTCAGTATCAGCGAAGCCATGGAAAACTCTTCGTTGGGACAAATTTCCCTGCACACTCAGTGGCTAATTGAGCGCATTTTAAGCGAAGTACCCGTTCGATGGATATAAGTGTAGTATAATATACTGATATAGATGTTACGATTCGTTAGGGTCTGTTATTTGGGTTGTGAGATTATTTACGTATTTTCACGGGCACCAGTTGTCAGTGTTCAAGCCCAGGTCAAAACTAGTTGATTTTCAAGGCAGGCATTTCCTTCCCTCTGGAAAGATTGCAGCCATCTTCCTCCTCATTTTCTCCATCTGGTCATGTGCTGTCGTGACCTAAGCTTGGTTAATAAATATCAATTAGATTACGTTAGGGTCATCATTAGCAAGCTTTCGGCAGAGCAAGCTCAAAATTCAAGAACAAAAAGATCCCATGAGTTTTGGAAAGGGGGGGGGTCCACAACCAATACATTCTCCTGATAGTCACCTATGGAGCTGAAACATGAAACCTAATCAAAAGACTCGCTCTCAAACTAAGAACCATGCAACGTTGGCAAAAAAGGATCATACTCAACACGTAGAGAGATCAGAATATTGGAGAGGAAAAACACAAGAGTCAGTGATATCATCGAATCTATTAGCAAACACAAATGTCGATGGGCTGGTCATGTAGCAAGTAATGGCAGACAACCGCTGGACACCAAGGTTCGCAACACTGATCTCCACAGATTATATTTTGAATAGTGGCTGGCAGAAAAATAATATGGTGAGACGAATCAGACAAGTTCGGAAAGTTCTGGCTCCGCTATGCCCATGATTGAGGTGTGGCGAATCTTGGTAACGGTCTATGTCCAAGGATGGGCGCTAGAAGACTGGTGATCATGGAACAAGTAGATATGACATAGAATATTACGAAAAATGGCGCCTCGTCGTTATATGATGGTTAGCAAACTGGTCTCGTGCATCCTCACTACTGATTGAGTCCAATCCTCATTGGATGCCTTATAATTGTGACGTTGTGCCAAAGCTAAACTAAGCTAATCAAATATCTAGAATTTTACAAAGATATACAATTGTATGAATCTTGGATGCTCATGGTAGGCAGTACAGATAGAATTTTACCAAGTGGGGAAGACCACAATTTTATCCTGATAATTTGGCTGTGTTTCTAACCATCGTAATATGACAAAGACTCCGTTATTATTCCGTATGTTTTTTTAGACTCGGATATTTTTAAAAGATCGTTTTGGCCAATACTATAAATATCTTCAGGTGGTTAATCTACTCTATTCTGGGGTCGTTTAGTGGCTGTCCTTGCGAGGGGCATCACCTCAAGATATTGATCTATCTGAAACCATGACTTTTGCAGAAAAATGTGCACTATGTTCTTTGAAGCACAATTTCTTTCCAAGTGCTGATATGAAGATCCTGGGCACATTAAGACTCAAACATATGTGTATTCCAAAACCGAAAAATACAATAACTAGAACGGGCAAAAACAACAAATGACATCACATTCGTCCATGATACATAGAAAATAAGATCATGTAAAAGTGCCTTTTATTGTAGGTCGTGTTAGGGCGCCTCATCGTGATGTAATGGTTTGCAAGCTGGTCTTGCAGATTATTACTACTGAGTATCAAAATTGTATTAAGTTTAGTAATTATCTATGTTACCTCATATTGAGCAGTGGATTGGCAGTGGGTCATTGAATTCGGGTAGAGAGAAGTGATTAATAGTAATGTGTTGTTCAAGGTCGTCATTGATCAAATCTGTTAGTTATGACAACTTTAAGATATTTCTTCAGTTTTGCATTGATTTTTTTAATACTTGAAAAAAAAATTAAATGAAGTTGTCGCTCCAGTTTTGTAACTTGTTTCGTATTTTCAAGACATTTTGAAGCGAAGGGAAGGAGGTAAGAGTGCGAGAGGGTTGGGGAGAAAGAAAAGCGAGACAGGGTTGGGGAGATGGAGAGAAGTGAGTGTGGGGGAAGGAAAGTGAAAAGAAGGAAATTCGAAGACTAAATCGGTAGAAAATGATAACCTGATGATTTCAAACAGCAAAGTTCTCACGAAAATTCCTTCACGCGAACAGGAGGAAAAAGGCTTCTCGTCTGCGCTGACCGATCTTCTCCAGTGATCGGCTTTTGTTAATTAAACTCGTTTTGTTTTCCAGGCGAAATAATACTATGCAAAATCTTGAGATATTTATTCCAAATTTACGAAATAAAATTTTTATCAATTCCATTGCCTGAAGAGATCTTTTTGGATTTCTATCTCTTGAATCTTAAGCGTAGTGTAAAATTGGGTGTCGTGGTGAAATATATTTGGACTAGCATATTACCTGTAAAATATGTTTATTTACGTATGAATCGGTACTATCTGTCAAGAAACAGAGTATATGCGCACTCTGCCCAGGATTAATATGCCACTCTTATAACCTTTCTGTCTGAGATTAGAGTTTAGTATCCGTGCACTCATTGAAAAGTGTCACCCCCCCATGGAGACGCATTACGTTTTATGTTGATAACTTATTTGTTTTCAATTAATTAGGAAGTATTTGCCTTCACTTTTCACTGAAACGTTTTGCGTTTTTAACAATATATGCATAAATCCTATGAAAATTAACACCTCCAACGTCAACGCGCAGAAATTAGCACCGGTGTGTATATACCAAGGATAGAATAATGGGGAATCCGAGAGGTTAACAGTATTGATAGAAATCAGGCGCGCAGAAGATAAAATGGGGACAAGTCACATATTTCGAGAAGAGGACGTCAAATAACGTCGTTTGGTGTTTAACACGTAAATTATTGATAATGTTTACGAGCGTTCATTGACGCTGAATGTGTTTGCAGATTGATTTTTTGTTGTTTTTTAAAAAATAATTATTTCTGCCATCCGCCTTCTCAAACCCTTCAAGTAGGTTACTTGCCGTCTACCTTTGCTCTTTTGCTTTTCTGTGCGCCCTGTGATCATTAAATTCTCAAAAGCCCTTTCCTCATTTGTAACAAAAATTTAAATTGTCTCCTCATTGCTGGGAACGGTTTCCTTGTAGTTCTATCATCTTCAACTTCTTCATTTGTTATAGGCTCTAAAATATTCATAACATTCGTTTGCTTTAATTAATTTTTTTTTTCATTTGTGAAGTAACTGTCCAGTATTCAGCATCGTAGAGAAGATAAAACGTTATACTGCAGTCTAACACTCGTTTCGTTTCTAATGTTGTTTTTCTATCTTTGAATATCTTGCCCAATTTCTGGGGAGCTTCTTGTAATTACATGTTCTAATACCTTGATTACCATATGTCCAATTGATGCAACTTTGATAATACTTTAATGTTTTCTCTCTTCTCTCTTTGAAAATTCTTTTTTAGGGATAGCATAATATTTGCCTGTACGAACAGCGGTACTAGCCTTTTAGCAGGATTGATCACCTTTCCAGTGTTAGGCTACATGGCCCACAAGCAAAACAAAACAATTGATGATGTCGTTGAGAAAGGTAAGATTCATCATTTTTTTTTAACCAACATCCCCACCTTCTCTTTGGCCACCGTCTCCTCCCTCCCCTTACCTTCTGTTTGGCCACCATCTCCTCCCCAATCTTCTCTCTGGGTCACCCTCTCCTCCCCAATCTTCTCTTTGGGTCACCCTCTCCTCCCCAATCTTCTCTTTGGGTCACCCTCTCCTCCCCAATCTTCTCTTTGGGTCACCCTCTCCTCCCCAATCTTCTCTCTGGGTCACCCTCTCCTCCCCAATCTTCTCTCTGGGTCACCCTCTCCTCCCCAATCTTCTCTCTGGGTCACCCTCTCCTCTCCCCCATCTACCTTTTCTCTCAACCGCCCTCTCCTTTCCCACCTTTCCTCTGGACTGCCCTCTCCACCCTCACCTTTTCTCTAGCCACTATCTCCCCATCCCTCCTTCCCCCTCTACACCCTCTTTTTACTCTACACATTCTTCACCTCATTTTACATTTCTTTTCTAAGTTTCAATTTCACTCTCACTCTTCCTTCAACCTGTTTTCTTGATCCCTACCATGAACTTTCATTTTCCATAAATTCTTACGATAGAAATTACGAATAAAATGAGAGTTTTTAGGTGGTTACTATAGGGTGATGGCTGGCAAGCTTGTCTCGTTTCACAGACTAATTCATGAATCTCACTGGCTGACTCATTATTGTGGCCTTGTGCCAGATTAAGCTAAGCTTAGTAAATAGATATGGGCATTTACTATAGTACGATGGTCAGTAAAGTTGTCATGTAGGCCAATTTGGTTATGTAGTGAGGCTAAACTAAGTTTTGTAAATCACTTCACCATGTCCGACTACAGTTGAATAGTGCCAGACTGAGCCTAGTAGATACCTAAAAACTAACTTTTGTGGCCATCCAATCTGATTTCAACTCAGATATTTGAATTCGTTGATACTGTGGCATTACAGCAACTTTTGTAAGCATTGCTGAATGCTTGGGAGTTATGGATAACTTGGATGAGAACTAACAAACAGAGATTGGGAGATAAAATGAAGGAATACAAAATGATTCACTCATTGAATGTAACAATCGGCTCTTCACTGACAGTGCACACCTTTTACTGAAAGGGATATCAGTTGTCAACATATACATTACCATGTTGTGATACCGTGGCTTCTTGCAGGTCACTTTCTGCACCACAAAGAATGTCCATACGGAACGAAATCCCACACTGTATACGCATAACAGTAACACACAGTGGAAAAATAAACACCTTGTTTATTCATGTATTCTAAGGCACCTTGTTGATCACAAAGAAACAAAGTCATTTGCAGAAATGCATGCAGGTTTCTAAATTAATTCATAGGAAGAAAACCTTTGCCAAGATTTTTCTACACTCTGTGACTATGTTGAAATATCTCATTTTCTGATCATCTTGCATGGTGACCCTAGACTAACTGTCTGTCCTAACTGCGGATAGCCAGTGTTATTGACTTTTCTATATAATTTCTCATCATATTCAATCAAGGCGACTTTCCATTCTCAATCCAGTTGAAGTTCTAGAAAGCAAACAATATTCTAAAACCAAATGTCCATTAAGATTTTGGCCAGCCAAGGATACCGGGTGAACACATACTATTCAGTTATCAGACAGACTTAATTGCACTTCACTATTTTGCAATAATATTCTCCAAGAAAATTGGGAAAATGGAGATTACTTATAAAATTGTTACTTTTCATTTTGCATTTAAATTTGAAAAAAAATTTTTTCTGACACTATTTTCTTGAACTATTCCACTGGATTTTTTGTAAATAAATTTCTTATTTTTTTCCAGGTCCTGGATTGGCCTTCGTTGCTTACCCACAGGCCGTTGCCACTATGCCAGCAGCTCCCTTCTTCTCCGTTCTGTTTTTTGTTATGATTATTTTACTTGGAATGGACAGTCAAGTAAGTCGCTGCGTTATTATTCATAGGATTTTATTAACCACTCTTTGTCTCGGTTATAAAAACTGTCAATATTTACTGAGCTAAACTTAGAAAATCACATGTATGATGGGTAATAACCATAGCTCCATGACAAGAGTTAGCCGGATGGAGCGCTGTTGAGTCTTTGAAAGGCATCTTCATGGGATTCAGGTACAGCTGCAAAAAAAGAGGGTTTGAATGATAATACACATTGTGAAACCGATGTAATCTTTTACCATTGCCATAACAACAAGGCAAAACGTGCTGTAGAGAAGAAATATCTGTTTAATCTTTAGTGTTGACCTGTCTTTATCTAGTCTTTCCCCTTCTCTGGTCTCTTCTGTCTACCAGGGCTGGTTTTCCCCCTTTGTCCTGTCAGTACTTATTCAGACTTAATTTAAATTTCCCATTCGTCTATCAACTTCGCCCCCAACTGAGGCCACTACGAATTCCAGCACTATCACACTATCCAATGCCATGCCGAATCTTGTTACAGCATTCCCAATAATTAGCTCATCCTGTCAGATCTTTCTCCAATAGTCACCAGTGCAAGACAGAGGCATTCAAATCATTATGACATCTATGATGGAAGATATCTATGTGTCACTGGTTGTCGTATGAAGATGTATCATATATAGCAATCAGCATACGAGACAGTGCAGCGTCGATTTCGAAATTTTTTCGATCAGCTATTCTTGAAAAATCTATTAAAAATCAATGGAACATTCAAGATTATAGAGCTTTCTTCATAGTTGTCTCCCTTCTGCTCTTTAGAATTATCTAAATTTGGATATGAAATATTCAAATTGGCAACCCTGAAGAGAAGTGCCTGAAATATTTTGAAGCTGGAGTTTTGTATAATGGATGGAAAATTATTTTGCATGACGATTATGGCAGGCTGCTCTACACACCATAAAGTCCCTTCACACTTGCACCTTTGGAATAGACTTTACCATAGTAAACTCTAATTCCCAATTATGAGTACATATGGATCCATAAATCCCTCAGTCTGAATTAAGACCATAAGAGATGAGTACCTTGTGAGGTGTTTACTCATTACATTAGCATAGGTCAATTAAGTTGCTATCCATTGCAGGCATCCCAGGATATCTCATTTCATCTCTGATTTGAGCTCATTTTATAACAGTTTAAATGTATATTTAGCCAGAAACCTCTCTTCATTAATACAAATTTGATTAAAATTGCAATGTCATCATAGCAAACACACTACAATCATTATAATGCTGAGTTAGAAAGTATATAAGAATTAAAAACATCCACTTTTTTTACCCCCTGATCTTGATAATGACTGAAAGTATGGTTGAAAGCACTAGATTGCGAACATTCAGACAATATTTACATTCATTGAGTCAACACTTGAACTCTCTTGTGCGTAAACGGGAGAAGTATAAGTTTCAAGTTATCCTTGTCCGCAGTTGGTAATAAAATTTGTGTGTGTGTGTAATAATTGTAATGGATTTTATTTTTCTAATTTATCTTTCAGTTTGTAGGAGTGGAAGCCGTGGTCACAGTTTTTGTGGACATGTTCCCTCAACATTTGAGACGTGGATACAGAAAAGAAATATTCATAGCCGTCGTCTGTTTTATTTCCTTTTTGTTCGGGCTCCCCATGTGTATGGAGGTAACTGGACGCTGTTTCTATTTTCTTATTAACAAAAGTAAAAAATGCCATCTGTAAGCTCTTAGTATGAGTCATGACTAATAGCAATAATACTAATGGCCTCATGAGATTTAATTTTAGAAATGGAAAAATAGATTTCAACCATGAAAATTTCTAAAGGAGACAGGTAGCTTTGTGCGTGAGCATGGTTGGGTGGGGAATTCTTATTTCAAGTACAAAACGAAGACAGGTGATACTAATAAGTACTTGAGAAGAATACAAGTTCAGTTGAAATGCAGAACTTGTTTTTTCCTAATTAACTTGAAAGATTTAAACTTTACTGCAATCACCTGACAAGTTGAAAAGAAGACACATGCATTTGTATGATATACATACACACCTTTTCTTTTATCTATGTAATGAGAGAAGAGTTCTTAGATCTGGTTATAAGTGCTATTTTAAAAGAATATCTTGAAAAAAGCTCGAGTAAGAAATTTCCCTGCCTTCTGTTCAATTACGAAAAGTAGCATATGGAGATAAACTGGACTTTTATGAAATTTTTGATTGGCAATGATATATATATATGTACATATATACATATTATTGTGTCATCCACAGACAGCTGTTTTGAGGTATTACGTCTCTTCAATGTGGCTATAGACTTTTCATTATAACTGGACAGTCAGTAAGGCTGGATTTAAGCGATATATTTGTTTACACAGAAATCCCTCATCCACCAGAGTGCTCTATTCCTATGGAAGAGCATTGCATAAGCTCAGAATGGATGGGTTACCTCACTTGAAGAGTGCTCAACACTGATATATATATATATATATATATATATATATATATATATATATATATATATATATATATATCACACACATGTATGAAGAGTGCGGGTAATAAATGCAATTGAAAAAGAAAAAAGCATTTAATCTAATTAAATAAAAATTGATTTCTAGATTTGAATATTTTATCTAATACAATTGAATTTTTTTTTATATATGCATTTTGTACAGTTAAAAAAAATTATTTTTTAAATGGCATATATATATATATATATATATATATATATATATATATATATATATATATATATATATTGTGTGTGTGTGTGTGTTTATATAAAAGCATGCAAATGTACTGGGCATACATATGTATACCATATATACCACTACATAACAAAAATGCAATCCATAGAAAAAACAAACTATGCAGTGTCAGATGCTCTAGTATTAAGACTAGGGATCTGTCTACCAAAGCTCGATGTGAGCAGTTATGGAACTTAGGTAAGTTGTATTGAACAGTAGTCCTGAAAATACACTTGTAAACCATTTGTCATATTGTCCTGCACATACAGTATACCTCTATACATATATATGAATAAAAATATGTTTTATTTTATATTCTAGGGCGGAATGTATGTCTTTCAAATATTTGATTATTATGCAGCTAGCCGAATCCTTTTGATAGTTGCTCTATTCGAGTGCATAGCAATTGCCTGGATTTATGGTAAGTTCTTATAAATAAACTTTCCTCTATCAATAGGTAGAACTACTATAGTAGGGTTGCCATATATCTGTATTCTCTCAGATCTGTCCTCCATTTTGGTCTTCATCTAGAAAGATTATTTTTATTTCTATTTTCTTTTAAATTCTCCAAAAGCTAGCAAAATTGTCAGGGTAGCCTCAGGGTAATTTAGTGCCAAACTCTTTTTTGAATATTCAGATACAGTGAATTTACACTATAGTCTCTGATTCATTCTCTATAATAAAATATGACGTTAGTGATATTTTTTTCCTACATTCAGAATAAAATATGACATTCCTAGCTTTAGTTTGGAGTTGAGAATAAAGATGCCAATGGAGAAATTTCTTAACTTGAAAAACCACCTAAAAAAAAACAGTAATTTAAAAGCTGGTTTATGATCTCACCATTTTTCTTTGTTGACTGTCTTTCAGGCGTAAATCGATTTTATGATAACATTGAGATGATGGTTGGCTTCAGAATTAATCCATTCATGAAAATCTGCTGGGTTGCTCTCTCGCCTATTTTCTGCATTGTGAGTACAATTCAAGTTTCATTTGGTTTCACAAAACCCACTCCTTTATTTTGTTTATTTTTTTAAAAACATGCCTGTTGATACAATTTTGATAGCCTCTCTCACCTTTCCAAACAATTGCAAGGTCATTCAAATTTTGGAAAAGCTCCAACTGTATCAATAGAGCATTAAATTGAGTCCCATAAGCTGTCAAAACAGTACATAAACATTTATTTTTCCAAGAATTATATATATATATATATATATATATATATATATATATATATATATATATACTCAGATTTACTCCCCCCGCTAAACCACAAGTATTTTTTATTTGACTTGGGCTTTTTAAAAAAAATCTCTTTAGTAGCCAGGTTAAAAAGCATCTGTTCAACATGGAATCCTTCTTTTTCAGCCAATTTAAAATCCAACAACCAAGAGTTATTGACAATAAAAAGATGTCTATTTAATTTTTATTATCATTCTTTTTTTTTCCAGTCAATTTTTGTGATGAGCATCATTAACTATTCTGAACTGACCTATACACGCCCTACCACTGGAGTTTACACCTATCCTGACTGGGCTGTTGGCATTGGATGGGCAATGGCAACAATGTCTGCAATCTGGATTCCAATCATTGCTTTTTATATGATCTTCAAGAATCTCTTAAACTCTGCTAAAACTGGAGATATAAAAGAAGTAAGTATCTTTTTCTCTTTTTGCCAAAACTTAGTACATCTGAAGTCTTCTAACACTCATAAAAGGATGAGTGTTTTCGAGTAACAAGTAGAACCTACCTATGAAACCTTTTGTAAGTCAAAATAGCATAACAAAGAAGGAATTATCATCAATTTTTATGGTGAAACATTTTCGAGCATTCCTACACCCAAGAAAGGAATCTTTTTCTATGTCTGCCAAGTTTTACGCCAAGCGTACATCCCTTACAAATTCTTTCAGGCTATTCTGATACTTTGAGACACATCTTGCAAATGGATGTACAAGACAGATTGAGATAAAGCACAAATGCTCACACAGTTCAAAGCTGTGAATGCTTGAGGTCTTCCATAAAAGCAAACTTTTGTAAAGCTGGGGATACCTATATCTGATTTAAATGGATACTCTTTGTCTTTCCCTTGTCATTACAGCAGCAGTTTGTCATAAAGAAAGCTAACTATTCAATTTCAAACCCATGTCAGAGTGACAAGTACTGAATTCTTATTGAAGGTTGTTAATAATTTTAAAGTTAGGAGAAAGTCTGATTTCACTAAGTAGTAGACAGAAAATTCTCTGAGACAGAAAAACTAATCCAGAAATGAAATCCTGAGGAAGCTGTTTTGCATTTCTTACTTAAAGCATAAGATTAGAGAATACATGAGGAGCAAGGTCAAGCGCTGTATGGGTCTCAAGGAACCTCTCTTAGCCACTATGGTTCAGTAGCTTATGCAAGACGTTCATACAGGGAACTGTTGAGAGAAGTTGCTGGTTAGGGCAGCAAGGGGAGTGCTATTCCAACAACGTGAAAGAGTGGACAGACACGACCACGCCAGAACTCTCAGCGCAGTTTGCAGACAAACTGGCATACAGGAGGACCTCAGCTGCTTCTACCTTTATGTTCCCGACAACGGTCTATGAATTAAACTCTACTGAACAGTGGAGACTGAAATATTCAGAACATTTAAAAAGATGAAATATTCAATTTAGAATGTGAGGTCTAAGGATTTTCTCTTTTAATTTAACCAGTGAGAAAAAAATCTAAAGGATTTCAATGAAGTTGAAAATGTACTACCAAAATAATGGTTTTCAATTTTAACAAACTCTTAGAAGCACATCTCTTTTTTTTTTTTTTCCCTCCCATTTTGAACAACTCTGCCATCTGTTGACCAGGCTGGGTAATTGAGAAAATGGCAGGACGTAGTATTAACTTTTGTTCTCCTAGATATTTGGAGATGAAGAGATAGTATTAAAAATGACCTATTTCATAGAAAGCAATACTTTAAAATTAAACCCAATGTTTCCAAAAATTAAAAAAACAAAACAAAACAGTACATCAAGTTTGTTTTGTCTATGACTTTGAGAAGAATCATTAGCATTCCAAATTCTGATCAGATGTCTGAACCCTTCCTTTGTGTTCTTGCTATTGTTAATGTTATGTTTTGGATGAATCTTCTTTAGTCTCCATAATCAGAGAAAAAAAAAATCTATTTCTTAAAAAGATAAAAAAAAGGTGGCCATTATTACACCAACTGGATCAGTCCATTTCAGCATCGTGATGTATACAAAAAAAAATACCCCAACCCATATCCCCAGGTAATTCCAAACTATACACAAGGGACTTCCCCAAACACCTTTGATGAGCAAAGGTGTTGGAATTCATACTAGCCAGATTTTTGCACTTGGCCAACATCAAGAGTTCAGTTGTCCTGACAAAATTTGGACAATTAAATTTGTATTTCATTTGCTCTGTTTTAATCTATGATTTTGAGGGGAGTCTTTATCATTCCAAGAGTTGTTCTAACCATTGATCTTATTCTTTTAGTGGCAATCACAATTGGGTCTGGGTGAATTTTTTTTTTTTTTTTACACAAAATGCCCCTCACCCTTAAAGTGATTTTTTTTTTTTGATTGAATAACATTTTTGCTCCCAGGTTTTAAAATCTGCTTATATTTTCTGTTTTAGGGCTTAAAAGACCTAATTAAACCAAAAGGTTTAAAAGCCCATCAGCTTCGACCTCAAGATTTGGAAGGGAGTAGAGATTGTGACCTCAGCAGTACAGCGACCATTTCACCAGTCCAACCAAATGGAGAGCCACCCTCATATGATAATGCAATTTGTGAAAAGTTTTAATCGATGTTAATACCTTTGGGATGTCACAAACACACTTCCATCAATGCCGTTTTTAAAATATCATCTATTCCATATACTTGCATGAAAATGCAAATCGAAATATATTAGACTTGACAATTAAAAAGGTTTACGTTAACCTACCAGCACTCGGAGAAAAAAATAACAAAATGCAATGGTGCCAAGATTTTGTACACTTAGTAACTTTGAAAACCTGTAACTTGTGAGTCTGTTCATGCGTGACGGAAATTGACGTGGCTTCTCAGTTGTTAAGTTCAAATACATTATCCTTCACCAATTGGAGTTGCTTGCACGGCAGGACAAACTTCTTGCTCTGTGAACGAAGTTGCATTCTAAGTGCTAAAAGGTTTAAGAAAAAAACAAAACAAAAACAAAACTTTCATTATTCTGAGCTACTCTTGTTCTCGGTTCGCTAACTTGATCTTTTCTTTTTCATTTTCTAGTTATAATTTCCTTTTTTTTTTTTTTCTTTTCTTTCTCTTTCTTCAAATTTTACATCCCTCTTTGTCTTTGTTCCTTTATACTTTTCGTCCTCCTCCTCACTCCCTCCCTCTTATTTGTATATGATTTGCTCTCCCTATTCCTCTTATTTGTATACTGCCTCCCACCCTCTTATTTCTATACTGCTTGTCTTTCCACCTTATTTGAAGTTTGCTCCTCTTCCTTCTCCCTACAACAATAATAAGCAAAGCTTAATTCAGTGCATTAATGGTGGCCTTTTGCCAGATTGGACAAAGTTAACATCAATGAAGCAATGTGATTGTCATAGAATGATGATTCAGTCCAAGAAGCCATTGTTACTTTCTGAAGATGACATTGTGCCAAAGTTGGTTATGGCCAACAAAGCAGTTCCAGCTCTTCCCTTCACACTACATTTGTATCATTTTCTGTTGAGCATAGCAGCTTTCAACAACTCATTTTACTTGATTTGAAAGACATCGTGATATCTACCCAGTCCCTTTAAAAAAAATTTTTTTTTTTTCATTACACACACACACACACACAATTGCATGTGTGTGTACCTGTATATGTTACCAAATTTGGCAGAAATTCTTAACTCTTTAACAGGTAGCAGTGGGACCATAAATGGAAAAAAAAAAAAAATTCATTTTTTACTCTAAATCTGAAACAGATCTAACTGGGATACACACATATCAATATATATATTTATATATATATATATATATATATATAATAATGCATTGATATAAATGTTTATTACTTTTATGCACTATATGAATACCATTAATGGATGTGCGGTGTGCATATATGAACATATGGCATCTACACCTGCATTAAATGTCTCCAATCATGACTCTTGTTTCATGTCTGTGTGTCCATATACCAATATGTAAGAATTGCTTGCAAATAATCAATACTTGAATAATAGACAAAAATTGCAGATTATATTCTGTTTATTCCCATTTTCATGCGAATGAACTTGTATACCAAATAACTACTGTATGTTTTGGCTTTAAATTTCATACATTTTAGTAGGAAATATTAAGCAAAAAAACGCATTTTCCTGAATTCCTCTTTTTTACTACCCAGTGTGTACCTAAGGTTCTGGCCCATGAAGTTTTACTTTTTGAACCATTTTTGGTGGGGCTTGGGTCATACATACAGTCAAAAATGATTGTTTTTTGTTAATGAAATACGAATTAACTAGAAGCATATTTTTCAAAGTTAGTCGTCCTTTACAATTGTTGGTCTAGAGAAAAGTTTTTACATAATTCGTGAAGCATCTCCTATAATGCCAGACTGATGCAAGGAAGTGTAACCCTAGCTTAGTTCGCCACAAGGCATCCAGCTAAGTTTAGTAAATATACATATTTGTATGTGGATAAATGTTTTGTAATTTTTTTTTTTTAATTTTTTAACCCCACCCCCAATCAACTTCTAATTTGTTTTATGCTAAATACTTATATAGGGGCATTTTTTTTTTTTTTTCATCCCTTTACAATTTCATATTTGTGTACTTTCATTTTTTTAACAGATAAAAAGTCAACCATGAGAAAGTCTTTTTCTTAAATTATTTCCATTTCAGTATGTCCACCAGAGACATTTTATCACTTTGACATCTGGCCAATAAGATGGCTGAATGAATCTGCTCGCATACTAGGCTCTGATAATTTGAGCAGCAAACCAAGTATAGACATTAATAGCTTGTGGAAACCATAGATCGGAGCGAAACGGGCTATGAATGTGAAATACAGTGCAAAACAACCTGGAGATCCCGAGGCCAGCATAGAAGGCAGTAGGAGACAGAACACGAGGACTTAAAAATAGATTTGGCACGTGAAGGGGTGTGTATGCTTCCCCAGAACAATGTTTTGCATCTTTGAAAATTTTCAAGAAGGGTAATGCCTATAGAGAGAGGGGACTAAGAAAATTTTCAAGAAGGGTAATGCCTATAGAGAGAGGGGACTAAAAAGATAAAAAAAAACAAAACAAGAAGAGCACTACAGTAGCAGAGGTGTAGAGATTCAAGGCCTTGGCTCCTTGAGAGCTAGTGATATTTGATGAAAAAAAAATGCATGACTGTTGCAAATTTCCATCACTTGACAGATGAAAAACAACCCCAAGTGCTTAATTCATTTAGCAAAAGGTCCGAGAAGTTACAATGAAAAGAAGATTAACGGTTGACAATGCTTCGTCTAATAAAAATAAATCAAATCACATTACATTAATGCCAATGATGGAAACGAAAAAAAAGCACAAGTAGATATTTTTTTTTATTTAAGTGAATAATAGGTAAAAGATTGATTTTTAGTAAACAAACTAAGGTCAGTGCTGGATATCATCTTTCCATTTGTTATCCCCGATGCGGTGGTAATGACTGTAGTCAATGCCAGGCACATAAGGAGGATCAGGTAAATTTGGCTCATCCAAACACAACTGTCCTTGAATCGCAGTCAAGAATGCAAGCATCTACAAAAAAACAGAATAAATCTCTTATCATTTTATTATATAAAAGCCATTGCTACTGGTTTACTTTAGCATGATAGAAAAAACAAACAAACATAAGTTTTCATTAATTTTATACATGTGATCAAGAGTAATATTACAAGAAGTAGACAAAATTTATACATATTTCAACTCATGCAGTTCTATTATTCACTTTTATAAGAGTGGATTTTGATCTGAGATAAGTGTACATTATTTTTTTTTTTAGAGGACAAAATAATTTTGTTAAAGATTCATATTTTCATTTTGTCTTGTCTTTAGTTTCGAGCATTCAGGAGTAGTTGATGATTGAATAGATGATTCGACTGTTGTGAAGACTTACTGGTTCAGAAATGAATATCCATCGCCTGTATTTGCATAAACCGACAGTAAAAAGATTGGTGGCTTTTTTGAAACCAGATGCTTACACAGAGTATCCTGGATTCTAAATGCTTTGCTCGTCATCCAGATATATGGTTCTTTGCACACATGGCTCGTTTCCTCATTGTTCTTGCCAATAAAATGGCAAAGCAATGGTTGAAGGGTCAGTCGCGTTTTGGACTTACATCAAGGCTGTAACGAGGTTTATCTCGGAGATGTCCGATTTGACATTTAGTTCCGACGTTGCAGCTTTTGACGTGCCATTCAATGACTTTCGCCCAACTTCTTTTGGCTGTGGTGTTAGCACAATATTTGGATCATCCAAAATATTATGTTAACACCAAAAACAAGGACTTCAATCATCCAAAAAACTTTGAATACCAATAATTTCTTGGTTTGTCTAGTATGACAGGACAATGGATAAAATTAACAGAACCCCATTGGAGATCGTGACTCCTAGGTTGGAGGTCTAGCAGACCACTGGTTTTGAAATCCAGAATTCCGTCTGATAATGGTTGGATTGTTCAGTTGAAAATTTAAATTATTACACAGAATTAAAAATTAGGACAATTGAGTTTAACAATAAGCCTGATGCCTCTCAGGACGGAAGATCGGTTGGAAATCGAATATATTGGAACAGGAAGTGATTTTGGTCAAATTGGGTTTTCGTTTGTTCCTTACGTTGCAGAAATTCTGCGAATTCCACTTTTGTTTGTTACTTTCATGTGATTTCCATTGGTATTTTTTGATCAATAAAGAAGACACAAAACATGAAAGTATTATGCAGAGTAGATAAAATACAGTCTTATAAGTATTTGTCTTGATAAACGTATATATAATCACAAGTAAATCAGATGTTCAAAAGGAAAACCGCAACAAGAAACAATGATGAACAAAGTTTCTTTCATAAAATCACAATCTCCGAACAATAATTGAATATTTAATTCTACCTGCTGCAAAGGTAGTACTCAGGAAGAGGGAGATAAACGTGGATATTGTACGGATCTAATTTTGTTATTGGTCACTACGATTTAAGATTGAATCGTAGACATCAAAAAATACAGTAAATCAACTAATTAAACGCGCTAAATCCCAAAAGTACAATAGTTGGTGCACTTTTGTACTTTGAGAAATGACTGCTTATTTAATTCTAGTTTTTAGTCAATTACATTTGGTGAGAGGAAAACATTTATTTTCCTGTAGATTGCAAAGGGTTGCATTACAGTTTCAGTATTAAAAAGGTTGCTTACCCTGTGCTCAAGAACTGCTTTACCAAGCTGAACGGGCTCCAAATGCCCAATTAATTACCCATAGCTAGGGGTAGAAGTAGATTCATGCCTTTATCATAGGGCATTAGAGCAAAGACCATTGTAAGCTGTCTTGACTGAGACTGCTACGCCATTCTGCACCTCTACAGCTGAGGGAAGAAGTGGATTCATGCCTTTCCAAAGGGCATTGGTAAAAGTGAATGTAAGCAGCCTTTGCCTAAACTTCAACCCAGTTTGCCGATTTGAAAAAAAAAAAAAAAAAAAAAAAATCATGGATTTACCTTTTCTGACTTCTTAGTATCATATGTGTCATCATAGAAGATGTTTGTGAGACCAGCATGTAGGCAACGTTGAGCTAAGACACGTCCAACACTCTTGGCTGCTGTCACATCAGTGCAACTGAAATACAAGAACAAATAGTTCAAGTTATGAATTTTTGGCAAGCTGCTTCAATCTTCCTGTAAAAACATAACAGGCTTGTTTGGAGTTTAACTCTTAAAGTTATAAACCACATGATACTGCTCTTCATTGATAATGGAACTCTTCAGTGGTAGAAATAAAAAAGTAAATAAGAAAATTCATCTAAAGCTGAAAGGGAGGTATTTTTGACTAGTTATTCCTTTTGATACTAACAATTGAATTTTCTCAAATGAATGAGAGTTTAATATGATTTTCTGTAGGTATCGATACTGAAAATATTGAAATTGCAAGACTACATCTATTATTTACAATTTATTAAATTGCTTAATTTTGATTATCTTTCTATCAATATGGCTGGGTACTGTGTTCACTGCTATCATAAAAACCATAGCTGTTCTTTCTGTTAAAGAATTAAACAAAAACATGTTGGTTAGCTCCCATTTGAACTCAAGAAGTCTAAATTAATGCGAACATTACGGTCATGAAACACACAGCAGGGAAGAAATTCCTCGATTTTTCTAGAGAAAGTCTTAATGAATGCAAAAATCATTCATAGGTGTGTCTGTCACTTATTAGTAGCAGGTATTAGCCCGAACTGTTCCTACCCTCTTAATAATCTACCTAACTATATTTTCTCCCCTCTCCACCTTATCAAACTACTAAACATTTCTTTCCCTGCTTCCATTCTACCATGTCTGTTGCACTGATAGTATCAATAGCAACCATCAGCTGAGCCTGTTGTACACTTATGATGACCATCAGCAAAGAAATGGGTTATGAACTAGTATTAGATAAGAATAACAAATGATTGCCTGAGTGAAAACGGGTTTGAATGCTATCAGAGAAAAAACTTCCATTCTGTGCGTTCCTTCAGTACCATTCTTCCAAGTTGTGAAATCCCCTTTTTTTAAAAAAATTTTTTTTTTAATCCTACCATGAAAATAAAACAATTTATAACTACCCCATCTAAATCAAAGGCTCACTCAGCCAAAGAAGTCAGATGTACACATGAATGACAGAATAATGTGATGTTATGCAATTATTTTTATGAATAGATATTTCATAACAGCCTTTGGTTGTGTAGAGAAAAAAAAATTGTAAACTATGGTTAAGGGATCCATCCTTTAGATAGCATCTCCTCAATTCACTAACAGATAACTGTAACTTGACTGAAGTGGTATTCTTGTAAAGACCCATAGTAATTGCACTAATTTTTGAGATGCGGAATTATTATCATACATTAATTTAATTGTATCAGTTAATTCCTTCTGGTCCAAGATATCCTCTGGCATCAACAAAGAACAATATATCCGCGTCCAGAGGGTTACCAACTATGACAGACACCTGGAAAAGGCCGGAATGTACAATGGCTGAAAAGTTGTGGCTACAATAATCAATAATTGCACTAAGAAATACAGATTAAATAACTTCGGTGTTCAGGAATGCATGCAAGGGAAGTAACTTGGGAAGAAAAAAAAGTACTCTCCCCTGACAAACAATTGCTCCATTCATGATCGCGTGTGACGAAATTTCCCAAGCCGTGTTCTGTGTAAGCCATAACTCACGGTAGACGACTAGCTCGCTAATTATCACTGTAATGCAAGCACCCGTATGTATTACAATAACAATCAAACTTCAAAATCTCAAAAGGAAAAAGTTTCATGACTTTTTCATGATTAATTTTTGTCTAGTTTTTCTTTTATTTGTGTTGCTTTTTATTGCTACACTGAGATCATTTTTATAATCTACAATGATGAGCAAAATAGTGTGGATCAGGAATGAAGAAAAAGCTTTTAGCAGGGTTTGAACTTGCATCTACTATCTTTGGAAGGTTACCTGGCTGACAGTGCCTTACTGTATGGGCTACAAAAGCTAACCAGCACACATCATTCAAATTTAGTAGTGAAGTTATATCATTATCATTTTTTTTTCACCTATTTTTCTTTCATTATATTCCATTATCCAAGATTGTATTTTCAAAAAAATTCCAACTGGTTATTTCATTTCATATTTTCCTTGTAGTAGCTTTATTTTGGTAGCCAATGATGACGATTTAGAGCCTCAAATTGAGTGTGCATTTGGATAATAGAAAAAAAGAATAAGAGGAGACTGCAACCTGCTTTAAGGCTGAGACGATTATGTATTTCCTTTCAGTGCTAGTTAATGTTTGAAATAAGTAAATTACGATCTGTTGGATTGAAAGCACCTAGAATTGAAAGAAAGTATATTCTCAAACCCTGTTTTTCATTTATTTAGACAGAAATTTGGGTTTTTTTCTTTCTAGCAAAGCCAAGAAAAACTGAAGAATAAAATTTAGAAATTTTGATTGATTACGTTTTTTTAAAAATATTGTCTGCATGATGAATTAGTTGCTGGCTAACTGTTTATCGGAGAAACGTAATTCAGCCAAAATCTGAGAGCCAATGAACTGTTCAACTAACCGAAATTGAACTCGACAGTAACTACACGATCGATTGAATAAAGCTTTGAAAAGCAACAGAGTTTTTAAAAAATAATAGTAACTTAACCAAAAAGGATGTGTGTGTTCATAAAGAAAACAAATATAATACAATAAATAGAAAAAAACGTCTAATTTGAAAATTAGGATAGGCGAGGAACGTTTTTTGGCTAACACCAGCATAAGTTTTAAATATATATTCCCATATAAAGATTATTTCAGTGAACAATATAGTATGGGTACCATATGGATTTGCATTAGAAAATTTGGGTCCAAAAGCATTGCAAAGAAAAACCAAGATGATATTTAAGAAAACGATTGGATTTACCTGTACAGGAATTTTCTGATGGCCCATTCTTTTGTTGAAGCTGTTACTATGATCTCTCCAGACGAGTGAACAACGTAACTATTAGTGTTCCAGTGAGTTTTTTCAAACACCAATCTAAAATGAGAGAGAGTAAAAGTTTATTGAAAAGGATTCTTGGGAAAGAAAGAGTTTCAGCATAGAATACGGAATCCATTTATTTCCACACTAATTAGAAAAAAAAGAAAAAAAAAAGAAGATAAACTTTCAACCAGTCAAAGGAAAGGAAAATTGCAGTTAAGACCGGTAAAATAGACAGACAAAAACTGACAGCAAAGAAATTATTGAGAAACAATAGAGAAAGCAACCTACTTGTTATAAAAGTCTTTTCGGGGAGCCTGAAAACGCCAACCTCTCTGTTTCCTAGCAAGTCCCATGAACTCTAGAGACCTGAAAAATAACAACAAATATGTGAACTTCAAAGGTGATTGATAACATTATAAATAATTAGATATTGAATGCCTTTATAATACAACATTGTAACAAAAATAAGAGCCCAAACTGTGTGCAATCTGCATAACTCAGTAAAGACAGGAATTCAGTTTGATTATTACATCAACTTTATGACTTATCATAAGAGCTCATTCTGATATATCAAAAATGCTTTAGAGTTTTAGGGTGAAAACACAAAGGAAAGCTCCTACTGTTAATGGAATTGATGCATCAGACTTCCCAATGAAAAAGAAAAAAAAAAGAATCAAAGTGATGACAAACATTATGAAACATACGGGTCTTTCATGGACATCAACTTAACCACTTCAGATTCAGAAGATTCGATGATTAAATGGAGCCCAAATCAGTAGTCATTCTGGCATCCCTTTTTAATTCTCTACACAATATTTTTCTTTCCTATGGGGTAATAGCAGAGTTATTTGGAAGACAAATAAAAAAACAAACTAGCATTCCTAGGGAAATTATGAATCACCGCCACTCATATGTTGCTTTTTAACTCGTAAATTAAGCAGTGGTGATGGTAAAATCAAGTGGATGAAAATACCAACAGTACGGTTTGAATCATTAATTTATGATTTGAAATAAAAATACAGACATTGACACAAACTAATGGCATAAAATTTCATTGTAAATTGCCCCCCCCCCCCCCCGATAAAAAAGAGAGATTGGGAGATATCAATCCAAGAAAAAAAAAAAAAAAAAAAAAAAAAAAAAAATACAGATAAAACTTTCCCTCTACTCATTAGAGAGAAGGATATGAGCAAAATTTCAAGTTTCTAATGTGAACATTTCATGCTGGGCAAAGCCTGAAAAGATACAGAGATACATATAAATGTCAGAACACATGATTGACCTAAACCCAGCAACAGTGATTAAACCAATCTGTAGTGGGTAGCAGTGATTAATTGTTAATCAAGTTAAGAATAACTTTTGTAATGAGTTATGTGAGATCCATGGCAACATAATGCTTGAAGAAAAGATAGTTTAACAAGAAAAGGTTATGCAATAAAGAAACAATCATATGAAATGAGGTGAATCAAAAGGAGAGAAAAAAATTTAAGCGATCACTTGAACATCCTTCCCCTAAACTAGCTTGGATCGGGTGGATGTCACCTGAATGATCTCTTTTAACATTCAACGCAAGCTGTCAAGTCATATTGAAACAAACTAAAGTCCAGAATTAAGGGAATGTATGGCAGTAAATGTGACTTTTAAAGGAATATCTGCAAGAATTTGTATAGTGTGAAAGATTTGGTGATATTACATTCAGATGAGTGGACAATATCATCTTTAAATATATTAATAAAACAAATTCCAATATCTCTCCTGGTTTCCTTGACTTTCTCTAAATTACGTTGACTTACAGCTACACTGATTTAGGGAGGAGAATGTTCAATTGACAAAATCTGGGACAAGGGAGGATGTTCAGATGGCTACTTCTAAGGAGTTTGGGGAAATTGCTAACTGAAAAATATCATCATCAGAAAAAAACTTATTTTTGAATTTTACATTTCAAGGAATTGACATAGGGACAAAAAAAAAATATTGTGCTTTTAGGAAGAAAAATGATTTTCTGATTTAGTGAAGTGTGATATTTACCTTGGGTTACGATTATAGAACATGGGATTCACAATGTAATTATGATTTGGTCCTTTTTTCTCCTCCGACATACAACAGGCTGTGGTAGATAAGCAGGCACCTAAAATTGAAAAAAAGAAAAACCCTTTGATATTAGAAAATGAAGACAGTGTTTATATTGTTCAAGTTTATTGATCTTAGGAGGAAATCTTTCATTTCATTGGGTCATATTCAAATGAAATATATGCCACATTATCATTCTAACTTTTAATTATTAAGAGTTTGTCTCTGTTTTACTGTTACTCAGTTGATACACTCTTCAAACAATAAAATAAACAGAGAATTTGGCTAAGAACACTTTTAGTTCCGTTTACTTTTGCAGTTGAAATGTGTACTACTGTAGATAGTTACAAAAAGAAAAAAAAAGAAAAAAAAGAAAAAAAAAGCACATAAAAAAATAGTAACTAGAGGCTGATGTGGTTAAGATGGGATCCTGAGGTGTGGGACATGAGTTCAAGTCTCATAGGAAGCTACTTTATTATCAGCAGTTACTTTTGTGGTCAAAGAGTATATCAACTTAGAGTATCATGAAAAGAAGCAACAGTAAAATGGAGAAAACTACTAGTAATAAAAAAACAAATGAAATTGCTGTAAGAAAGAATTAAAAAAAATGAGTTAATGTGGATAATTATTGTGAATTTGTAACCGAAATATCAGGTGGCATGATTCAGTGCTTCAAGAAATTTCTAAACCTTGATTTTAAAATGAGAAGTGGTGATCTGCTGTTCTATGTCACTGAGAATACAAATAAGGGGAAGCTACTCTCACTTTAATACAGAAGCCATCAGACATTTTCAAAAATTAGTATCACCCAAGGTGGCTAAACGAGTTTTGTATTTTTGTCTTCCTACATGTCTCACGTTTATATTTTGGTAAGATAACCCTGTCTATTTTCTAGCTTCATGATAGCTATCACTCACTAAAACTTTACTCCATATAAAACTAAAAAACACTAACAGAGTGCACACGCCTCTGCCAATAGAGGTAATTGTGCATAGATCTGCTTCAAAATTCAATTATTTCTTCTGTAATCCACTAACCGACCTTCCACAAAATTTCATTGAAATTCATCGATAACTTTTAGGGATATCAAGTGAACAGTCAGAACTTACAGATATTTTGTGGTTGAAGACCAGTGATTCCCAAACTGGGAGTGGGGGTATGAAGGTAGTCCAAGGGAGGGAATATAGCTATTAGGTAGATGAAAAAAGTTGTCATAAATGTTTGTGAAGTGGGAATGTTTGTGTTAACTGGTTACTTGAATAACCAATTATTTATGTGGAAGCCTGAATGCTGAACACCAAGTTCTGTTGTTTCACACTAAAGTAAACTGGTTATTAAAAGGAAACATGTTTGCTTGGTTTTATGAACTTAGTGAAGAAGTGAGGACTTTTCTGAACAACAAAAGGTAAGAAAAACTACTAAACATGATGAACTTTCAAACTTGTTTGGCCTACCTAGCCAAAACATTTGAAATTCTAAATGAGCTCAATTGAAAACTAAAAGGCCGTGAGACCAAGAATACCATCATTAGCTTACTGAAGTTATTGGTGATGATAACATCGACCAGGTGCTCAAGGCTGTGGTCACAGAAAATCTAAACTCCCTTATTGATGAATTTCAGTCTCCCCCTCCCCCCAGTTAATCCATTTTAATGTCTTGTGGATGATATTCCTATTGATCTACAGGAGGAGTTTTTGGAGTTCAAACGACTCCTCGCTGAAAGAGGAATTCAAAGAAAACCATTTATCCTGGATTTAATATCAATGCTGTTTGTGTGTTAATACATTTCTCTTCAACGTATCTCTGTGAGATGCAGGGTTTCCTTCACTTTTATTTATCAAGTTGAAGGCTCAAAACGAGCTCCAAGTTGAGAATGATTCAAGATGTGCTTTCTCACTGATGGACCCACAAACTGAAGAACTAATAGCAAGAGACAAAGAAGAGAGATCACGTTGAGGTGTATATCAAATATGATAGTTATCCTTCTTGTAATAAATCGGAATTTCAATTAATGAGTACCTAATTATTTTCTTATTCTCTCAGGTTTCCTGATATACACCAGCAAATTAAACTAATTCTCATTATAAAGCTATCTAAACATACGTAAAATGAATTATTTGAAATTATTCTTTGTTGTCACTTGAATGGAATGTGAAGGGGGGTTACTAGTAATCTTATTGATAAAAGTAGGGAATGACTCGAAAACGTTGGGGACAACAGCGTGGACGCAGGGGAAATAATTGTGCATGCACCCGAAAAGTCATGAAATTCTAACAATTACAAATAAATACCAAAACATGCAAGGCATATTTAGATAATTGCTTACGGACTAATAAATACAATAGCTTGATCATCGACGAAATTTTACTGACAATTCGTTCATTAATCCAATTTATTGGAGTAGACATTATTATACGTTCTAAACAATTTATCATTGTAAATAAAAATATTTTTGTACGTTGTTTCTCTTATTATTTTGTTTTTGTAATCCAGATGGGAGTAGCTTTCTTTATTTCCTGACTTGAACGACATAGAACGAAAGATAGCCTGAAAAGTGCATATTTGAGGAACAGTCATTGATTTGGTTTTCAGGGTTCAAATCTCAACGGAGACTTTATTTTTCTTTATTCGTGTTGCTTACCCAACAAAATCGTACTGTCAGGAAATTAAAAGAAAAAATGTGAAAGAAAATAAAATAAGTATGATTAAAGCAGTAGAATAATACCACGACTTGAACAAATGTCACAATAATAAATAGCAATTATTTACTTTATTTCTTTATGTGGAAGAATTTCAAAATAAACGAGAAGTCGTTTACAACTCATTAATAGTATCCTTCAGCAAAGGAGAAAGATAGAATTAGCTATAACGGAAAAGACAAATAACAGTTCAGAAATATTTCCAGAATATAGGCTTATATGGTTTAGATAAAATACGTCACCTTGTTTTTCAATTTGTGGAAATGTTCGAATTTGAAGAATAGTTTTTCCATGTTTTTGTAATGTCGACGGTATTGACCTTAACGCCGCAGCCATGATTTTCTTGCCGTCTCAGAAACCGGTGCGGGTAATTATAAATATAGGAATCCCTTCAACAATCATATGAATCGAAACGAAATTATTCTATCTTTCACTTGCTCGCCTCATATTTTCACTCGCGAAACGACAATAATTGACTCTAATCTTTTGGGGTCGTTATTCCTGTCAAAAGAAAACCCATAAAATCTTTGATAATCATTTATTTTCACATCAGATTTAGTTTGTTGAAGCTATTATTCGGTGACTATTTTTTTTTTGTTTTTATCTCAAAATTTAACCGAAAAATAATTGAATCGACAAACCACTTGATGAACTGATGAAATGACTCGTCTTCTAAAACCTTTAGAAATTAAATGATGCGACTAAAATGTATTTTAAAACTAGTCTATGACCTGTCGCTTTGCCGATACTACAGTTATCATTAGTGTCCCAAAAGCTCAAGCGACTGCTGCTACTGATAATATAAGTGTAACAGACACGATAGGAAGGGATGGGGAAAATAGAGAGTGGGGTAATTTAATGGAGAGGGTCGGAAGGGATAGGGGAAGGGAGAAAGGTAGTTTGATAAAGGATCGGAAGAGAGAGGGTAGATGATAAAGGCAGTTTAAAGATTAGGAAGGAAGAGAGGAGAGAAAAGAAAGTCAAGTAATGTAATAAGATTGTAGGAGAGGAAAGGGGCTGATGGATGCTACTGATACAATAAGTGGGACAGTCACAGACTTTATTTTGATTTTTAACCGGTGTTCACTTAACAAGTGACCTACTGCAATAATATCCAGATAACAAACATTTAACTTTTCTGACAAACGTGAAAAAAATGATACATGGTTTTCCTAATAATTATCGAAAGCAAGACTTGGGAAATATTCCTTCGGGACACAGCTGAATCAAGAATAGACGTATATTTTACGTTTTGAACTGAATATCTCTAATATACAACTTTAGTTGTAGACTGATCACGTGACATAAAAGTAGAGAAGATGGCGTCGGCTATCAGTATTCCGCGACGTTTGCCACTTCTGATTGCCGATAATGTCCTTTTACCAGGGTCTTCTATGCGCATTTTGGTGCGAAGCCTGCAAAAGTAAGCAAGATTCGGGCTTTCAGTCTTCATAGTATGAATGTATTGTCTGGTTTGGTATTTTTGTTTGAAACAACGTGCGGGTGCATTGACTATTTTCATGTTATTGGTGTTTTGTTATAGTTTTGTTTATCAGACCTTCCAGCTGTATTTTCACGAATCTGGGCGATCTTTCGTTTCATGTCGGTATAATGGTGGAGAGACTACCCCTAACCACTAGGTGAAACAATCGTCCCCAAATAATTACTGGTGGATAGGAAACATACCATGATTGGCTACAGAAGCACACAGTTGTAAATTATATTAGCTTCGTTGAATCAAATTACGCCACTGGGCAAACGAACACCATAGACAGCAACTTACTGGTCAGCCTTAAATCTGTTCCGAAATAAATGACAGAAATCGAATTGATAAGTTGTTTACTGTGGGTAAAAGTCTAATCTAAGAAATCAAACCCAGAAACAAATTATCAGCAAAAACTCGACGAAAAACAAATTAAATTCTTCCAAGTTGTATGTGTTCCATATCCCATTATCAGACGACGTGCCATGAGCCATACTTTCGGTACTTAGTTACCTTCAATGGTGTTCGTATGCCCAGAATGGTATAATTTCGATAAAGACGAAGCTAGTATTATGATTTGATACAGCATGGTGTTATATCGCCCATTGTATGTTTTCCATCCATCAGTAATTATTTTTGCCCGTTTGTTTATTGTTTCCCCGAATGGGAGTAGCCTCCCATTTTCACCGACATGAAAACGTACGATTATCATATTTTGTTTATTTTGGAAATTTAATTTTTTTTTGTATCAAACGATGAAACCTTTTATGCAAATAAATAAATGAATTAAGGTAAACTGGTGTATTTTGTGTTGGAAAATACATTTTTATGTATTTTGAGTGAATGACCTTAATTTCTTCGGGAAATTTTCATGTTTCGAAGTGGAAGCTTGTTAATTAGCTGGGGGTTCGATCAACCATGTGTTTATAATGCTAAACGGTTTTAATAGAAAACCAAATATCAAAGTGAGGTGACCAATTACGCTGACTTATGTGGTAGTTGCCACTTATATTAACGTATTACGGTTGGACGGACGAAAGCAGAAAACTTAAACATTGAAAACTGAATTTAATCATAAAGGAGGGAAAAGATTGGATTTGATGAGATTCAACAAAATACTTATGTTCCGCAAAGGAGATGCCCCACGAGGTGCTATGGTTACTACTATTCACGGACCAAAACTTTTAACTGCTCATTTTAATGGCTAAAAATGACTATATCTGTCCTTAGAGAAATAGCTAAATGTTGCCAGATTTAACAGATTTTTATAGAAGAAAAAGGAGCAAAAAACTACGAACATTTGAAACTGTTTTATTACATTTGGAATAAAAAGAAACAAATTGGTTGAATCAGACAACAATTTGTTTCAATCAAACAGAGCATCTCACTTACTTTTCTGCTCTTGCATAATATAGCAACCCTAATTCCAAACCTACCTGCTTACCCTAACTTCAAGCCTACTTATTTACCCTAACTCTGAACTTACCTACTAACCCTATCAAAAATATAACTGTCAGCTCTTTCTGTTACAAAAAAAAAAATTCTTCCTTAATCAGAAAATGCTGGAAATAGACTCTCAGTGTCCTAGAAATTGACCTATTATTCTACATAAATGCAAAAAAAGAAAAAAAAATGCTCCAAATTTAATGAAAGAAAAGTTTGCAGTATAATTGTTAACTTTAATGGGTAAGTAGTTGGCAAGATAATCTTACTGACTATTACTAATTCAGTGAATTCAATCCTCATTTGATTTCTCCTATGACCTTGTGCCAGACTAAGTTTAGGTTAGAAAATACTTATAATAAAATCTTACATGCTATTGTTTCTTTGTTTTTTTCCCACTTCAATCAAGTGTAATTATTTATATCTAAAAACACATTTCTTTTCATATGCATTCAAAATTGAGTACCACTTGAGCAAAGTAAGAACAATTTTTAAGTTATCTTACTGGTTAAAAGTGCTTTCAACTCAAATGAAACTTGAGATAGGCCTTGATATTGTGACCTTGTTTCGTATGTAATTGTTTTCAATGCTGGTGGTAGCTTAACATGACTTCTTATCTACACTTCATTCCAGTTGTAGATGAGAAACATTAAATGGGGTTTTAAAAAAAGGAAAGGGAAAAAAAATCATTGTACATATTTCAGTGGCAAGTCTATGCTTTACAAAATCTTGGAAGAATAATTTTTTCCTTATTCTTCTTAATGGAATTTCGGAAAACCCAAGAAAAGAAAGAACAACTTTTCTCAGTGTAAATGTGGCTGGGTCAATACAAAGTCAGAATTTTAGAATTCGACCATGAAAAAAAAATTTCTCTCTCTAAGATTAAGTTCCCACTGGCTCGTTCAAAGTAGTCCACTTATAATGATCGCAGCAGTTTTTCCAAAATTCTGCCATCAAATTCAAAGGAAATGCAGCCCAACAGAAGCATTCACACTCCAACTCTAGGGATTCCGACCCTTCAAGGGTAGGGTCAGAAGGACATTTTCAATACTGATTGTTGGGCTGGGCAATTTTTGTGTTTGCCCGCATGTGTGTATGAGGGCTTCCACATTAAGCTGATCTTGTGTCACATTCTGCCTTCTTTGAAGTGGTTAAATAACTACATTTTCATTCAGTTAACATTCCATGTTCAAATTCTCCAAACCTTTGGGTAATACCCTGTAAATTTTAAGAGAGTGGTTGAAAGAATAAAAGAGTAATCCTTTGAACAGTTATTAATCTTGCGAAAATTGAGAGTAAATCTTTAAATAGAAATGTTGAAAAGATGGAACCATGTTTTGCATTAGGATGAAAAAAGAAAATCAATAAACATGAGAATGCAGTGAATTTAGAAGATTTCCCTGGGTGTTTGTTTCATAAATGTTAAATATGCGATGGGTTTGAATGCAAAGTCATTGTTACTGAGTTAGCAAAAATAATAATGACAATATTTACCTGCTTAAATCATAAATCTTGAATTCATAAAGAAAAAAATTGAAATTATCCCTCTGTGAATATTAAGTTGATTTAAAGATAATTTTTCTAACAATTTACAGTACAGTTTCATTATTTTCAATTGTATGCATTGAAGACTTTTTCTGTCAATACAAGTGGTCACAAGCGGTCCATGAGTTTAAGAGTCAAGGAACCAAGTGTTGGCTAATTGTGGTGATGGATCTTACTGTTTATGGATTGTACTCTAACAATATTGAAATATACAATCTTTTTTCCTCCATGTTTTGGCTGGTTATATTTTCCAGCCTTCTTCATTTGAATTTTTGTAATGCATTGTCTTATTAGTAATCATATTCTGCTTATAATCTGGTCAGTGGGTTATATCATATTGTTATGGTGCTTTTTGCTGACTCATCAAGTATTATTTTGGAAGTTGTACTGCCTTTATCAATTTGTGTTTGTTTTTTATTTCATACTCTTTGTGGCTTCACGTCCATCACTATAAACTAAACTTTCAGGGTAACCTTACAAAGTTAAAGAACTCTAACTGCCCTACTATTTACCCATAACTGGGGGGTGGGTGGATTAATGCCTTTCCCAAGGGTATTAGTGTGAAGTAAATGTAAGTAACCTCATAACAAAATAATCTGTATTTGAGTGAGTGATGTTTCATTTAATTTTTACAATATTTCTTCATCTGTCATAGTATTTGCTATACAAATAAAATATACACCAGAGAGTGATGTCATTTCTGAAATTGTAAAAAATGAATATTACGATAGTTTGTATTCACAAATGCCCTTTGAAAAGGCATGAATCCATCTCCCCCTACCCAAGCTATGGATAAATAGCAAGGCGGTTGGAGCCCTTTTGTCCTGTAAGGCTGGGCTTTGGGTTTGCACCTGGCCCTATAAAGACACATAATTTCTCCAAACAATTATTGGGTCTCCATGGGAAGTTCAAAAAGAGGATACAAAATCATTGCCGCGTGTGTTGTGCGATATGGAAGCAACCGAATCTGTGATCACCGGTTTCCTGGATTCACATGGTCAGTAGAGATTTGACAAGACTGCCATCCTCAAAAATGGACACATTTTATGACTTACCTTTTTACTTCAATTTCATCACTGTGCTTAGTAATGCTTTAACCAGATCATAAAATAATAATAATTCCTCTTTCCATGTTAAGTATGGACCAGAGACAATTTACATGATATTTTCATTGGGGGGAAAAAAAAAACTGATTTTACCTAAAATCTTTTAGTATTTATCAAACTTCTACCTCTTTTTTAAACACTTTTTTCCTTCTAGCATGAACATGGTTAAAGGCCGTCTCTTGGGTCGGAACACTTTACGCAGCACGATTATTGGAGTAGTGCCTAAGGAACAAACAGAAGATGCTGTAAGAAAATTGTTTCACAAATTTATAAGTGACATTTTCTGTGTGGCTAGAGTGTATTTGTTTCTGTAAGACTGAGAGGTGAGAAAGTACCTGGATATTTTTGATGTAATTTTCTTCAAGTTGAGGTATTTATATCTTTGAAAGCTTCAACACTTAACCAGATCCATTTTGTAAATTGAGTTATCTCCCTTTATCCCTCACTAGATCAATTTTTTTTTCCACTCAACATTTGGAACATATATTTTATAAATTAAGAATATGTAACATTGGAATTATTAAAGTATGATTTTTTTTTAACTTACACCCAAACCTGGATTAAAACAAGATAATTCTAGCACTATAAATATATACTGTATACTGCTTATGAAATAGCTCTAAAAGCACAGGATGAGCATCCATAATCTGACAGATTTCTTGGAAAAAAAACTAATCTTTTTTTCATTTCTTAAACCCACTTAAAACCTACGTTCAGCAGCTTTCAGGCTCAATGTCAAGCTTCTTCCAATTTATTGAATTTATATTATAATTATTTGCCTGATCCTTCTATTTTCATGTAAAGAACTGTAGTTAGCACTTAATACATCTAGAGTTATCTTCCTTTGACAGATTTTTTTTTGTCAGTTTAAACTTGAATTAATTACTTAGAAGCTGGTTGACTGGAAATTGCTTCCATCTACAAGCTTTTCAACAGTATTGTACTTGGAAAAATTGTGCTACAATGTGCTGTTTTTGCTGTTTTATGGTAACAAACATGCAGAAATTGAATCATCATTATATAGATCTCTCCTTTTTTCCTTTCTAGGATGAAGATCTTACTGCAATGCATTCTATTGGAACAGCTGCTGTTGTTGTACAAGTGACTGGTACCAACTGGCCCAAACCTGCCTACACTTTGCTTGTGACTGGACTGTGTCGACTGAAGGTGGAGGAATTACTACAAGAAACACCTTACCCTGTGGCAACTGTGACTCAACTGGACCAGTTGCCTGGCAAAGATCTGGGTGAGATTGACCTTACTACCTATACTACAAATGCACACACGCACATATATACATACATACACACACATACTTATATATATATATATATATATATATATATATATATATATATATATATATATATACATGGGAAGCAGGACCATTTTGGGTTGAGTTGTTGCTTGTTTCCTTCCACAAAACCATTTTCTGTGTCACTTTATATTCTTGTAATAAAATTTCCATTTTTCATCATCAGTTACAAATCTGTCCCCTAAATGGTGAGATGCATTCACGAGAGTGCAGATATTCACCTTTACTTTACAATTGGCTTTTGTCAAACCATAAGGAACATATTTCCCAAGTTTATGCATTTTTCCAAGTTGTTGCAGTTGACAGTGGATCATTGAATAGCTTGAATCCAGTTTCTGAGCTAATTCTCGAATTGTAACAGCACTATTATGTTATATTTCCAGTTAATTCTAGAACATTATTGTCTTTTTTAAGATCCTTGAGCATTATATGTCTTATGTGTTCTCTAGATCTGTTTATCTCCAAGAGGGTCAAATTAGTCACTAAAGTAGTTGAACTGTATTGTGATGATGTGATTTGTTTAAAACTGTACAAACACATACAAGCATGTTTTATTATTGTTTAGAAATTTTAGAATTGTTATTTAGGATAAGTATTTTAGAATTGACCTAATATTTGGCTGAAAGACTGACTAAACATCAAATTGTGTCATAGGCTACGTGAGGTTGACCTCATAGGTCATCCAGGGTCACCAGAGGCCATTTCTACCAAATTTTCAAGGTTGTTGATCATAATTCTGTGCCAAAGATCTTGAAATTTGGCATTAGGTTACATCTTCTCATTGTGCAGGCAAAAATGAGGCTGAAATGTGAAGTTGATCTTGAAGGTCATGCAATGTCACTTGAGGTAATTTCTGGTCATTTCTAGTCAATTTTCAAAGTTGTTAGCTACAATTTTGCACCTATAAGACTGAAATTTGCCATAGGGATACATTTTTCATAGCGAATGTAATATACAATGGGAAGTTGACCAACAATATCATTTTTGGATTACCAGGGGTTACTTCTAGTCATTTCAAACCATTTTTTTTCAAGTTTTGAGCTACAATTCAACACCCACAAGTGCAACCCCTTATTATTTATTATCACAAAATCTTTATAAAATATCATTCGCTTTCCTTTAGTGTTACATTAGGAGTTTTTTTTTTCCCTCGGTAACATCTGGTACCCCAGCTAATATATACATATATAGATGAAAAAGAGAGTTTTTCTTTACTGTAAACATTTCGCATTAAATAAATAACTGCTGTATATCTTGGGAAAATCGTGCAAATTTCAACTGACAATATATTTTGCAAGAAATTGTTGCATAGTGACATTGATTGTATACAGGAACCTTGGGTCCCTGTGCTAAATTTTATCATCTTATGATGGATCTTTTCAAACTTCATTTTCTACAGATGATAATTTGATGAAAAATAAGGAGTTGAATGAATTGGCTGAGAACTTTCGGGAACAAGCTGTAAAATTGGTGGATTTGCTTGATGTTTCCATTCCGGTTGTGGCCAAATTGAAGGTAAGATGATTTTTGCTATGAGAACCTTAATATCATCATCATCATCATCATCATCATATATTTAATAACAGCTGTGTCTATCACATTTATTGTAGCAGCCAGTGGTCCCTCTCTCTTCTTGTCATTTCATTAAACTACCTGACTGCATTTTCTCCCTGCCCTTTCATTAAACTACTTAAGTTCCTCCCCCCCTCCTCCCTGTCCTCTTGTTAAGCTACCTAACATTCTTTTCACTCTGCTCCATTCCTACCTTCTTGCTAAACTATCAAATTTTATTTTCTCCCCTCTTAACCTTTTATTAACTACCTAACTTCCTTCACTCCTTTTTTGCCCTCACATTAAACAGCTTAACTTTCTTTTCTTCCCCCTCCCAAGGATCATTAAAAAAAAGATTGTTGCTCTAAATGAGTCATATTTGGATTAAATATTTACTGTATTCTGTTGTTTATATCACCCATCATTTCACCATTCAAAAAACAGCGTTTCATACGTAACAGCCTAGTAGGTTGTAAAATTGCTAGTTTGATTATTTTTGATTTATAATTTGAATTTAATTTTCGATTTGGTGCATTGGATTTTCAAACTGTTTGATTGCCATGTTGAATATTGTAGAAAATGTTGGATCAACTTCCGAGTCAGCACCTTCCAGACATTTGCGCAGCAATTGTAAAAGCCTCGTACTCAGAAAAGATGCAAGTTCTTGATGCAGTTGACCTTTCCGACAGATTCAAGCGGGCGTTACCTTTACTGATGAGACAAGTTGAGGTGAGAATCATTGATTCATTTTGACACTGCTAATCAGGAACCATCAACCTAAACCGTCAAAGGTTTCTTCAGTTTTCTAATCACTCTGTCTGTCTGGCCGGTTATTTATGTGTCATATGTATAGGCTGCACCAGTGGAGCTTGAGGGCTGAATTTTTTCAACCCATCCCACGCAGGGTTTTTAGTGATCATCACCCAACAAAAGAGAGAAGTAATTTATTCATTGATCACCCCTTTTTCGATTTTTATTGAGTGATTAATCAGACCAGTATAGGTATTTGTTGAATAAAGTCAACTCTGGCACAAATGCCATATTATCAAAATACTCGGTAACAAATGAACCTATAAGCAATGGCTTGCAAGATAAGGATACCACCTGTGTCTGATCAATGATGAGTTTTCGAAGACAAAAATATATATAATGCGCTTGGTGGCTAAGACAGTTTCCCACCATTAGCATCAGTTGGTACTCTAGCTCAGGTGAAAGCCAGGATTTTGCCTGCTGATTTTCAAGGCAGCTGGGCCCTTCCAATTTGGAGAAATCGAGTCAATACAGTCTTCTTTTCCTAATGTAGTTCTGTGCAAGATGAACTAAGCTGAAAATATGTATAATTTGGGTATCATAAAAGTATTTGATTAAGCCTACTATGGCTAAAGGTCGGTTACCCTTTTTATGAAAACCAGCCTGCTAGTCTAGTTTTAGTCTGACATTCATGCTATTTTTTGTTTACATGAAGGCCAGACTGCCAGTTCGGTTTCAATGAGTTTTTTTATTATACGGAGGTGTGGGATGTGAGTTCAAATCTTGCTGGAAGATAATTCTTCTCTTCCGAAAAATGTTTGCTGTAGTGGTCGAAGAGTTTATCGACCCAAAGTGTTGTGATGAAAAGCAACAAGATGGAGTAACACTAATTAAATAATAATAATGAAGAAAATGCTTGATAATTTTTTCCATTCTTTTTTTTGAGTTACTGCCCTTAGATCCTTCCCAGCTGTGACTATTACTCTAAGGGAGGCTACTTCGAATTTTTTCAAGGGAGATAACTCCTTCATCTCGAGTAACTTCGAACTAACCTCAGTAAATAAACAAAATGAATAAAAAATCACCAGGTTTACTTTTTCGAATGAATAAATTAACATGTATCTTTTAGAAAATGATTCTCTTTAAACAGAAATTGTAAATTATAGATTTAAAGTATACCTGTTCACTAAATGAAATATTTCAACATTTAAAAATGGGTTATATAATCCAATTTCTCTACAAGTATCTTATTTAGTGTTTTTCTTACTGCTTTATCTACTGGCTTAAAAGTAGATGTTGTAATATGATTATCACATTCAATGCAAAGGGACATTAATTGAAGTTCCCGCTACTCTAACTGTCAAATACAAAAACAAAATTTTAAAAAATTTTTGCTCAGAGGGAGCCAACAACAACATTCCTCTTGAGAAAAGTTGCTTATTTTTCTCTAGAAGTCTGAATTATATAAAGTAAAATTGATAAAAAGACTATGAATTATGGGATAAAGAGCTTTTTATATCAATTCGTCTATAGATTTGATGTAGTATTGATTGATATTAGTTTCTCACTTTCTGCCGCTGATTTTAAATGCAGTGTAAAGTACAGACGTTGCAATGAGATCACTTGAATATCATCCCTCCTTGACTGGTCTAGGGGGAGGATGTTCAAGTTATCCCTTTCAGGGGTGAGGATTTTGAAGTGATCCCTAAAAACAATCAAGGCATTGGATTTCAACAGAAAACTGTTAATCATTCACTAAATTTTGTGAAATCAACTGATGGAGTGCATACCTGTCTGTGTATGTATTCCATCAGATGCCTTCACAAAATTCAATTATCATATTGGGTCATATTGGAACAGCCTGAACTCCAGAATTAAGGTGATGTATGACTGTGAGTGTCACTTTAGCAATAATGCATTTAAAAATGTATGTATCCATATGAGTGAACAATTTCTTCAACTTTATTAATAAAGTATTTTTCTGGAAAAAAGTGCACCTTATCATCAGGAAAATAGGGTACTTACTAATCTGAGCAATCCCTGACACAAGGCTACAATAGAAGAGCACCATCATAAGTTATAAGCCTCACTCTACCGCATACACACATGCATATTCTATGTGCATATCATTTGGAACAAGTTAAATTGAATTAGAATTTAGATTAGGATTGTTTAGATATCAATTACCCTTTTAAATGTTCAAACGTTAAGCAAATAAATAGGTTAATCTTGAAAAGGTTAATAACACATCCTCCTCAATAGATTGCTTCGAGGGTTCAGTTGAATAAATTCAGTTGTAGAGCATGTTCAAATGGCCACTCCGGGGGAGAGGATGTTGAAGTGAGCCTTGCGTTTTCGTTGTTATTTTATGTGACAATTCAAGAAAACAAATTTCAGGGTTTGCGACTGCTGCAGAAAGCCAAGAAGGAAAATGTTGAAATTGTGACACGCAAGGAACTTTCTCGACCTTCCAATTCGAGGCGACTTCTGAGGCGTCTCGGAGATGAGTTGGATGAGGAAGAAGAGATGGAGAATGATGATTCTGCTGATCTAGAACACAAAATCAAGTAAGATTTTTTTTTTTTTAAAACCTTTCTTTATTCAATGAATACAATTGCTTGTCACATGATGTTTCTGTTTGAATTTTGATTTGATAGCATCAATTCCAGAAAGAGGTAACTCATGAGAGTGTTCAGTGTTTTTTGGACTTGTAGAAAGTGTTACACTGCTCATACAGAACTAAGCTTGAATGAGCATATTAGATACTGTATTCCTCTGCTGGTTAGATGTTTCAATTGATAAGACGCATCCTATAATTATCTAGGTATTTTTCGGAAAATATTTTAAGATCGAATAGCTTACCATACTGACAAGTCAAAATTGACCAACTCCACCATATCATTTTTCTTTCTGTCACGGCTAATTATCCAATTTCGGACCTATCATGCAGTATTTTTCTGGAAAAAAGTGCACCTTATCATCAGGGAAATAGGGTACTTACTAATCTTAGCTATGCTTGACACAAGGCCACAATAGAAGAGCACCATTATAAGTTGTAAGCTTCACTCTACAGGATACACACATATTCTATGTGTATATCATTTGGACCAATTCTCAAAATCTGAGGTTAGATGTTTTTTTTTTACTTTGAAAAAGTTTTTTCTTTCAAATTTTAGACTTGCTAAAATGCCTGAGTGTGCATATAAAGCTGCTATGAAAGAACTGCGTCGATTTAAGAAGATGCTTCCAAATATGCCAGAACATGCAATGATCAGGTGAGTTCGTTTTCCTCTAGGCTTTTCTGTCTGTTTATAAATGCTGTGTGTTTGAAATCACTGGAAATGAATGATTGAAAAGAAAGAAAAAAAAAAATTTTACTCTAAAAATGATGTAAAAAAAATATAAAGGATAAAAAGTTATAAATTATCAAACTGGGATTTTACAAGACTGCTACAGAGGAGTTATAGTTAGGTTTGATAATGAACTTTACTGACTCAGCACGTCTGAGGTCTCTCGGGAAAGTATCCAGCTATATTGAATATCTTTAGAGGCAGTCGTGCAGCCTTGATTTAACTTGGAAAACAATCAGAGGGGACCTTATTGCACATACATGAATACTCTCCCATGGGGTTACTCAGTCGATAGCAAGATGCCATTGAATGAGCTTGTGTACTGTATAACTATCAGCTACACAGATTTAGTCCTTTGTGATTTTTTGCTTTTCCTGAAGAGATTTCAGACCATAGAGAAGATTAAGGAGAATGTAATGAGGCAGTAGTAATCCCGAAAGAGGATTTTGCAGTGGAAAGGAGGATAAGTATGTGAGGTCCCAAGGGGAATACTTTGAAGGGAAACTAAGCACCATTGTCCTAGGCGGGCTATTTTTTATTAATAATAAATGGTTTGATACTTTCTTGAAAGACTTTATGCAAGAAAATCTTACATCTGGCACAGGAAGGGGCTTCAATTCTTTGTTTGACTGCCAAATTTTACTTGCAATCGGACACAGGTATTGGTGTTATCGGGTGCAGTTACCTGGTACACATGATGCAAATACTGACCTAGTCTTATCGATATCTACTAAGCTTAGTCTGGCACAAGGCCAAAAGTGTTGGACTTTTAGTGAAGATTAAACTCTTTACAGTGGTAATGTTCTGTGAGACCATCTTGGCAATCATTGTGCCAGGTCAGGATGCCAGAATCCTAGGTATCATCTAAGCATTGTCAGGCACAAGGCCACAAGTGTCGGGCAATGAGTGAGGATCAAAATCTCTATGCAGTTGTGATGCTTTATGAAACTAAGTTGCAAATCATTCCTCCATGCTTTGCCTTCATATAATTAACATTTATTCAGTGATTATTCATCTTTAGTCTTCAGAGTTAATTCCTTATGATAAAATGTGCAAGTTATGTTGCATCTACATAAAAAATAATAATGCGAGTGCATCACAAGGTTGCAAAATGAAACAACCAATTCAAAAAACAATTAAATAAAAAGTGACAGCACCATTTTTTATCAGTCTTGTCTATTCTTTTTTCTTTCACCAAATTGACTTGACTATGGCAGTTTTAAATCTATAAAAGGGTTGGCAAATCTCACTCCATTCTTCTTCAAAAGTACAAGTTGTATCTCTTTAATCCACTGCTCTGTGGTCCAGCAACTTCCATGGTCTGGCAGGTTTTGAATCTGATATCATTAGTTTCTGGATCTGCCACTAGAATTCTTCAGTTCAGTTTCTAACCATAACTTAACACTTTATCAACTAACTCATTAAACTTAATGTGTAAAAGCTCATAGTTTGAAGCTGAATTGAAAAATCTCTGAATTCAGCAATTTCTGATTCTAAGTTGCTACTTATTAATTTTTTTTTGAATTTTATAAATTATTTGTTATATCAAAAAGCAAAAGCAAAGTAACAATTTTAATTTGTTATAATATAATATTTATGCAAATTATATTAGAATTATATTATTTTCCATGCTTTTAGAAAAGTCATTAAAAATCAATTTGCTGCTAAAATTTATTACGTAATTGTATGGAAGAATAATTTTGGCAATTTTCTGTATCCGGCAATAGCCAAGCCCCAAAGTTGCTGGATTGAAGAGGTATTACTGCATTTACTCATTCAATCTCAATTTTATTTGCAGTCATCTATAATTAGCAAGTATATTCCTATGTATATCTTGAACTTTTCATCCTGATCAAAATAAAATGGACAGAGAAGCCAAAATCACATTGGATAGACCATTTCTCATGAGATGACCGAAGTTAAGCTACATCAAGTCTGGTCAGTACGTAGATGGATGACCATTGGTGCTGTAAGCAGAATGAAGCTTCAACTGTGCCAACCAAGCTGGAAGTGGGTCTTACTAACACTTGCTAATGTGTACTAACCCCACGACTATTGATGAGGGTACAAGTGGAGAACAACAATACATACATACATGGCTACCTTTCCAAGCCAGATTGCATGTTTGAAATCATCTCATTGACTGAATGAAAGGGCAAAGAATTTGAAAGCCTTGTAAGAAGAGGATATTTTCTTTTGATTGAACTTTGGTATTCTGGATTTTGAAAAAAGTTACTTGAATTAAATGATGAAATCTTGATTTCTTTTATTTTGTAGAAATTACCTTGAACTGATGGTAGAATTGCCCTGGTCAAAAAGTAACAAAGACACTCTGGACATTGTCCAAGCAAGGTAAATGTCAATACTGTGTCTTCTTATGATTAAATATTTAGTCAAAAATTCTGGTAACTTTTGCTGTTTAAAAAAATTCTGTTTCATTTTTTGACCTTGAATCTTTCTTTTGTGACTTTTGTCTGAAAAACTTTATTTGACTACAGTTATCCAGATTTTCAAATTGGGACCAACCTTTATGGATCATTTGATGAAAATATAATACCTTAAAGTAACGGATCCAATTCTAGGGGTCAGTCTCTCTGGTAGGACCTCTTCATTGCACTCAGGTATATTGCTTGATGCCTCCCAAAAAGGGAAGTGCTGGTGGAACTTGGCTATTAATGGCCCACACCTGTGTGTAAAGGATCCCACACAGGATCCCACTTACCTTGTCACATTTCATCTTCATGGGGAGGTGAATAGATCCCTATAGAATATGAGGGAATAAAAAATGAGAAGAGAGTAAAAAAGTTGAAAATTAAGGCAAAATTAGTTAGAAGGCTATTCAATCTCTGAGAACAAATTTATTTTCATTAAATCACAGTGCATTTAAAATAAATTTTACTTTCTTTTTCCTGCAGAGAAGCCCTTGATGTTGACCATTATGGACTTGAAAAAGTAAAGAACAGAGTGCTTGAATATCTTGCAGTGCGGCAACTGAAGAATAGTCTGAAGGGACCAATTATGTGCTTTGTTGGGCCTCCTGGGGTTGGCAAAACAAGTATTGGGAGATCAATTGCTCATATTTTGGGCAGAGAATTCCACAGGTAAATTTTAGACCACAATTTAACCTCTTCTTGAAGGTTGGTGAGGATCTTTGCTGTATTTTGTCACTAAGCTGTTTTATTCTTGAAAACTTGCTTAGTGTGTTAACCCTTTCAAGATTAACCTATTAAGGTGCTTAATGTTTGAACGTTTAAAAGGGTATTTATTAAAATCACAAGACATGCTAATTGTTACTTAATGGTAAAAGAAAACTATTCTTCTTTAGATAAAAAAACATTTCCATATTTTGTAGATGTAAAGTCATGAGATACGTTTATTCCAAAAGGTATTTATCCTGGGACAGATGAAAAACGCAAAATTAGCAGGTCACTTTGTCCACAAGTCTTTCCAAGTCAGGTAAAGCAAACTAATTTCCACATGGGTTTCATACTATGATGATGTCATTGTTTGTGGTTGTAAAAGTTGGGAAAATCTAATTTACCTTGTTTTTCATACCTCTTAGTTCTTTTGAAAAAGATCTACTGGACATACATATCCAAGCTGTTCTAGTGATCTCAAGGGATCTCAAAAGGGTTAAATTGCTTCTATGCTTTTTTGTGCACCTTGATACCAGAATAAAAAAGCAAAATTTGGTGTAAAATCTTATTTTAGTCATCAAAAAGAATAATGTTGAAAATAGAAGAATCATGGTAAGCTGAGTGAAATTTTGAGATTTTCTTTAGTGTCTTTATCTTTTAGGTTTTTTTTCATCTCAATATTTTTTACCTGTCTTATCTTTGGGCTTCATATTGTTGGAATCAAAAACAAAGAAGTTGCTTTTAGACAAGACTCGAACTCACATCTGATACCATGGGAGCTTGCAAGGTCATGTAGCAATGCTTTAAGCATTTTTGCTGTTGTAGCCATTGTAAATTCAAATTTTGTCCGAAGCTACATCTTCATTCTGAATTCTGACAATTTAATATGTGTAAACCTCTCTTGGCTAATATCTTTGGTTAATGGTACAGTTGCTTTGGCATTTTGGTATTACAGACTATACCCAATTACGTGAATTGATGCTCATCAATCTTCTAGATCTAGGCACTGCGTGATAAGTGGACTACTCGGCCCAAAGTACCAACCCTATACTCAGAGCTGGCAAAACCTCCCATCTTTGATCTCTTAACTTTAAACTCTTCTACATGAGAACCAACTTGATATGGTTGCTGTTGCAATATAACATTGGTGTATGTTTCTAAATGAAATGGACCCTTTCGCTCTGCTGACAACAATGAGAGATGTTGCAGTCAACAAGGCCAAGTGGAAACAGTGCATTGGGAACATGCTGACAGTTGACAGAAATGACAAGCAATGGCCAAGCTGGTAAGGAGGGATATCGGGGCTGGAAAACAGACCAACCAAAAATGTTTTGGATGGAATGTGACAAAAAGATGAAAACAGAAGCAAACAAAAATCAAAGTATGAAGTATTAATCACTGTATAACTTCCTTGCTAAATATTTTGGATCCCCAGTGTCATAAGCTGATGAAAAGTTGGGATTTCATTATTGGCTGCTGCTAACATCATTTAATTTCATGAAATGCCCAAACTTATGAACAGAAAAATTTTATTTATCTGAAAACATTTTCTGATATTTTTTCTTTGATTTTCTTTTTGATTGTAGAATTGCATTAGGTGGTGTGAGTGATCAGTCAGACATTCGAGGCCATAGGCGCACATATATTGGCAGTATGCCTGGTCGAATCATACAAGGTTTGAAACTGGTTGGGACAAACAACCCAGTTTTCCTACTTGACGAGATTGATAAAATGGTGAGTAAATTGAGTCTTGTTTTTCAAATCCTTCTAAAGCTGACCAGTTTGGTAGTGTAGTGTGATTGATCCTAATTCACTACTTTAGCTTAGTCTGGTGCAAAGCCTAGGCAGTAGAGTACTAAGCTGATGATAATAAGTAACTTGAGCCTGCTCTTTGATTTTGTTAAATGGGACCAATGATACTTTTTGCACACTGACATTGACCGGAACACATTTTCCTTGACACCGTATGACGTCAGTTAGAAACATAAACAAATAACACGCATTTTCTAAAGTTACTTATACCCTTAGAAAGAAAAGTAATTTTTTTGTTAAAAAAAGGAAAGTTTTATGCTTTCAGTCCAAAAAATGTTGATTAAGAATGAAATAAATGTATTTAAAAAAAAAAAATTAATACATTATTTCCAAAGAGTATTTTTTTGTCCTTTCAATCCAATTGCATGAAAATTAGAAAATCAGATAAACGATAGAGAGCTATTAGATGTGTTCCTACACTTTTCACCCTCAAAGGTGGAAAAAGTCTATCTTCATTTTGACCCCTTTAGGTTGATAAAAAAAGTCTCCTGTTAAAAAAAGTTTCTGCTCATTTTTGACCCTTGAAAAGGGAGGATGTTTCTATCACTTTAGACGCCTAGAAAATTTATAAATAAACATATTATATAAGAAGGTATTGATATGAGATGGAAAGTAAGGTTCCATTTTGACATTTTAGTTCCATTGAACTACAGTTTCTCCTCTAAAACACTTTGACTTTCTATGTGCAGATAGCTGTAGTACCTGTGTATGCCAGGTGAAATATTTCAGGTGTAAAAAACTAAAACTTTCAGATTTGTGAGAAAATGTTCCCCTGCACTTTTGACCCCTCTTTGTGGAAAAAAAGCCTCTCTTCACTTCTGACTACACAAAGGGGAAAATAAAGTTTACTTTCCCTTATGATTCCTTGAGGGTGAAAAAAAATTTTATTTTTAGTTTTGATCTTTGCGAAAAGGAGAAGTCTCCTTCCACTATTGACCCTTTAAGAGGGGGGGGTGCACATTATTACCAACCCCTTAAAGGTAGGAAAAGTCTCCTTCACATTTGATACCTTAAAAAGGGAAAGATTTCCTTACTGTTTTCATCCCTCAAATTGTGAATGAGAGGAAAACGACTCGTTCTCTTTTGACCACTTGAAGAGAGCAAAAGTTTCCCTTCCTTTTTGATTCTTTAGAAGGGGTAAAAGTTTCCCTTCATTTTTGACTCTTTAGAAGGGGTAAGAGTTTCCCTTCATTTTTGACTCTTTAGAAGGGGTAAGAGTTTCCCTTCATTTTTGACTCTTTAGAAGGGGTAAGAGTTTCCCTTCATTTTTGACTCTTTAGAAGGGGTAAGAGTTTCCCTTCATTTTTGACTCTTTAGAAGGGGTAAGAGTTTCCCTTCATTTTTGACTCTTTAGAAGGGGTAAGAGTTTCCCTTCATTTTTGACTCTTTAGAAGGGGTAAGAGTTTCCCTTCATTTTTGACTCTTTAGAAGGGGTAAGAGTTTCCCTTCATTTTTGACTCTTTAGAAGGGGTAAGAGTTTCCCTTCATTTTTGACTCTTTAGAAGGGGTAAGAGTTTCCCTTCATTTTTGACTCTTTAGAAGGGGTAAGAGTTTCCCTTCATTTTTGACTCTTTAGAAGGGGTAAGAGTTTCCCTTCATTTTTGACTCTTTAGAAGGGGTAAGAGTTTCCCTTCATTTTTGACTCTTTAGAAGGGGTAAGAGTTTCCCTTCATTTTTGACTCTTTAGAAGGGGTAAGAGTTTCCCTTCATTTTTGACTCTTTAGAAGGGGTAAGAGTTTCCCTTCATTTTTGACTCTTTAGAAGGGGTAAGAGTTTCCCTTCATTTTTGACTCTTTAGAAGGGGTAAGAGTTTCCCTTCATTTTCAGCACTTTAAAAGAGTCAAAACTAAACCATCTAAATCCCTTGAAGTTTTTTTTCTTCAAAGACTCCCCGTATGACTTTTAAGTATATATAGCAAATTTGGTTGGGTTGCACCTGTGTCTAGTTTTTTTTCTTACAGGATGATAGACAATCAGACACCTCTCAGATATAAGATGTACAATATAATGGGAGATATATATAAGAGAATAGATTGAAAGAGTGAAACATCTACCATCACTTTTGACCCCTTTGCAGAAGCATCCAATCACTCGTGACTCTCCAAGCAGGGAGGTACTTTCTTTTCACTTTAGACCTATAAAATAATTTATGTATTAACTTATGAAATAAGAAAATATCCATAAGGACAGAAAGTAAGTTCCTATTTTGGTATTATAGTTACATAGTAAATAGAACCCTTTCCTCTAAAACGCTCAAAAATTTGTTTTTCTCATAACTTTTTTTTAAAAAACCTTTCCCCAGGTCCATTGAGTAGGCATGCCCAATTTGGTCGGGCTACATCTATGTCTAGGTATGTTTTATAGTGTGACAGGCAAACACGCACTTCTTACTTATATATTTAAGATGTGTATATTTTTTAACTGTCTTTATTATGGGCTCATAAGTTATGACAATTCATGTTAGAATAAATGATGTAATCCCCTTTTTCTGTGTGTGACTCTTTTGTAGAATAAGAGCATTCATGGGGATCCGGCTGCTGCTCTCCTGGAAGTACTTGACCCAGAGCAAAATGACACTTTCACAGACCAGTATCCTTTGTGCTTTAATTCCATGTAAGATAAAATTGCTGGAAACCAATATTCAGCAGCTCATCTGAATTGGTAACTGGAACAATAATCATCAATAAAGAGCTAAGTGAACTTTAGAGATATTGTTAAGATTTTCAAAGATGGTGTTGGAAATTTATACTACTAGCTAATACTAATTGAGATTAATGTATTTAAAAGAGAAAAATCTGCCTCTGTTATATAGATATTATTTCAGTTTCTAGCTTGTACGCATTTATGCAAAGATGATTTTAATTTAGGATTTCTAGACTAAAAAAAACAAACAAACTTGTGAATTGATTCTTGAAAGAGCCAGCACCAAATTCCTACCTCTTTAGTCATCAACGTGTTGTGTATGATGTCTAATCCTTAACTGTGTTCAGTTATTTGAATGTGCCCTTTGACCTCTCCCAAGTGTTGTTCATCTGCACTGCAAACAACATGTCGACCATTCCACCAGCCCTCCTGGATCGGATGGAGATAATCCGGATCCAGGGATACACGCAGGAAGAAAAGCTGCACATTGCTGAACGTCACCTTATTCCAAAGCAGCTCAAACAACATGGCCTTACTAGAGAGCAGCTGCAGATCCCCACAGATACAGTTAAATTGATGGGTAAGTGATTTGTGTCTTTGGATGACATCTCAATTTTCAGAGTATTTGTAACTGAATTTGAATCAATTTGCTTTAAAGACATCCATCTAAGAAACTGTAGTAGATTATTTTGAAAGAGAAATATTTGTGATCCAAGGTTTCAATGTTAAACTTATTATCAACTAGCTGTTTATATGATCCATGATATATATCATGGGTGAGATTTTAACAAGTATAGAATGTTTGAGTAATTGGTGAAATAATAACAATGACTCATTTCAGATAACACTAGGAAGGCTGAAGAGTGCATCGGCCTAAATATAGTGATAGAATAGCGAAGAAGAGAATGCTTGTGCGACTAACTTGTGGAATAATGACAATGGCTCCAATCAGAATATCATACAAAAAACTTTTAGTGCTTGATTTTTATTATACGTATAATTATGATGATACCAGATTGAGGCAGACCTGTGAATTAGATTTAAAGATTGCTTCAAGGTTTTATTCAAAATTTAAAAAAAAAAGAAGTCTTTGAAGTATTTCAATATTATACTCCACTTATATATATTCTCGTTTTTGTGTGTGTGTAACGCCTCTCAATGAGTGTACAGATACTACTCTCTGACCCTAGACAGAGTGCATAGACACTACACTCTGATCCTATTCTCCAACAATCCTGTCATTTTTTTACTGCTAGTTATATTATAATTGTTATAGTGGTTTCATATTTGTTATATGACTTTATTTTCTAAATCATATTTTCTGTCTGAAATTCTTTTAGTTTCTCAGTACACAAAAGAAGCCGGGGTGCGCAACTTGGAGCGAACAATCGCAGCTGTTTGTCGTGCCGTTGCCGTGAGGGTTGCTGAGGCCCTGAGCTCTGGTCAGCAGAATAAGAATTCTGAAACTGTGAATCCTGAAGATGAAGAAATGAAAGAAGCCCCTGCTCCTGCTACAGATGATGACAAGATTGGTGATGTCGCTGGAGACCTGTCTGCTTTAGCCCACCCCCCTGATATGCCAATTGTCATTGATGAAGCAGCCTTGGAAGATATACTTGGGGTAAGGCTTTAAACAAGTTTATTGATATATTTTGGCTTGCCACACCATTTTCAATGTCCAGTCAACCAATTGTATGTAAATTCTGGTCAAATTCTGGTAAGAATTGGTCAGAAATTATGATGGAACTTTGTTAGAAAACATGAAGATACGTGCCAGGCCTGAAACAACCACCAAGACCATCATGATCAAAGACAATGTTGCAACTTACTTTAAAATCCTCAAAATGCAAATTCCCATCCAAATGTGCTCAAGAACCCACTGAATTATTATTAGATATTCTTGTCAATAACAATCCCTCGACCTTCCTCCACATTTCCACAGATCCTCCCAGGAACCTATTTAGAGCAAAACTATAAGGCAGCGAAAAGTTCTTGCATCAAAACTCAAATTTCCATTATCCCTGGCACTACCATTTGAGTAGTATTAATATTACTATTAATAGAGGGTCTTAGCTATAGACAGAGATTCATCATGATCAACAACTGATGGTTATCTACTCCTGGGCCCTTATTTCAAGGAACAAGTCATCAGCCTCAAAATGCTTAAAGCATTACATTTTTTTCATTATACATGGTTTTTTTTATTATTTATGTTAATTTCTATTAAATATTTCATACCATTCATGATTTATAAACTTCATTCAGAAGTGATGTACCCTAGTTCAGATTACTGTTTTGTATAGATTATCTTCCTCTGGGGTTAGGATAGTCCTATGAAAAAAAGCAGCCTTCAACCTGGAGATAAATTTTCAATGCTTATTCATATTATCTTCAGTATATTTGACTGGGTACCAATCACCATGGTCCAATGGTAGTGTCCACCTCTGGTTTGGTAGGTGTGGTTCAATCCACTGCCAAGTCATACCAAATATGCTAAGGCCTCAGCTAGGATGAAAAAACCTCTCTCCAAGACTTATACTTTAGGGCCAAATCACGTTGGATACATCGGTTCTCATAAGATCAACGAAGTTAAGCAATGTTGAGCCTGGTTAGTACCTAGATGGTTGACTGTTGGAAAATACCAGATGCCATAAGAGAAAGGTTTGTGGAACGCAAAGAAGCTGCCGAGTATGGCGATGAATTTGCTACGCAAACGTATAATGCTTATGAAACTGCTTTATATTGTTGATGCACCCCTACAAGAACCATATCAGTGGAGGAAGAAGATCAACCAACGGGATTCAAACAATCTGAGACTTACAATCCTAGCATGCTCTAATGCAGCTGGCACCCACAGATGTAAGGCACTAGTGATTAGAAAACGTAAGTGCCCTCAGGCCATGAAAGGAGTGAAGGTTTATCTAGTAACATATTCTGATAAGAATGGCTGACTCATCACTGCAATCACCATACTGTGATTTGAAAAGTATTCTGTGCCAGAAGCCTGTGCACACTGCACTTCTGTGGGCCTATCATAGAAGACTGCGAAATCCCTCTTATTGCTGACAACTATTCAGCCCATCCGAACGCTGAACTACTATGTAAGAACAGTGTTGATTACCACTGAACTCTACCTCACTTATCCAACCCCAAGACCAAAGAATATTGTGTTCTTTGAAGGCTAAATAACATCTATAAGTTGTGGCAAATTCTAGCAAGTCTGTCCAGACATTCATCAAAGAAGAATTGAACATGAGAGACATGCTTTTAGATTGTTGCTAGTGCCTGGGAGAAGGTCAACGCTTAAGACGGGATGGCATAAATTGTGGCCTGCCTTGAAGTTTGAAAATATCCCTGACAAAAATGTTAAGAATGACTTTACAACTTTTGGGACATCAAAACAGAACGAGTTGCTTAGGTATGCAAAAAAAAAAAATCAAAGGAAATGCTGTCAGAACAATTGCAAGAAGGCTTAATGAAGAAAACCTAGCAGAGTGGATGGATGTCTGTTGTTCATCACCGTGCTGACTCTGATATTATAAATACGGTATTGAATTCAGAAGAAACAAAATGGTGGAAGTGATGATGACGACAGTGAAAATGTAAATAAAATTGAAAGAATCACCATTGATATGTTGATTGGATGAAATAATCAAAGGATGAGAGCAATGTAACTTCATGACGAATCAAGAATTGATGAATTTTCATTCACTGCATGAAAAAGTATACAGAGGAAAGGTCAAAGCATGAAAAACAATAATGCCTTGATGATACGTTCAAAAAGTTGCCAACATCTAGAAATCATTCCTTTTCAAGTAAATTCGTTTTTTCAATTCTCACCACGAGGTAAATAAAACGGTCAAGGGGACGTAATAAAAAAAAAATATCAAAGGGACGTAATCACAACTCGTTTTTGAAAATGAATATCTGTGTAACTGTACCTATTTCATTTATACTATTTTATTAACTTTACTCTTTTAATTAACACATAATTTACATTTAATAATGACTTAAAATAAGTTTTTTTTACAGTCAATAATGCTGAGGAGATATGGCAGATGTATAATTAGAAGGTCAGGGATGTATTATACTGTATTTACAATTGTTATAGCTTGATCTCTGTTAGTCCGGCAAAACAGATGATCCAGCACAGTGCTGGAGCCAAAGATGCCAGAGAAAAACGTTATTGTACTGAATCTAATGTTTTAAGATTGACATGCTTATATTTAACCCTGAGATAAAATGAATCATTTATTTCAGCCTCCAAAATTTTACAGTGAGATGTCTGAACGACTTGCTCAACCTGGTGTTGCCGTTGGGCTGGCATGGACAGCCATGGGAGGAGAGATCATGTTTGTTGAAGCCCTTCGTATGGAAGGGGAAGGTAAGCTGACGCTTACTGGACAGCTCGGTGACGTGATGAAGGAATCGGCCACTTTAGCCCTCAACTGGGTTCGCAGCCATGCAAAGAGAGTAAGTCTACCATTTAGTCTTAAAGTAATTCTGTCTTGCTTGTCCCCAAAATGGTTACTCATCTTTCTTGTCCTTAATATTGATATTTACTAAGCTTGATCTAGTATGGCACAAGGCCTAATGGAGGCAGGGCTTGTTTGGTTTGAAAATCAGCATACAAAATCTTAGCCTCTACCACCAGTGAGAAATACATAACTGTCCGGACCCCTAAGTTTGCATTTCTGAGTGACTCATTGTCTGGCAGCTAAACATCCTATGCATTGAAGGGAGGAAAGAGATTGATGCTGAAATCTTTCTGAGGACTGGGCTCTGGTCCGAATTGATTTGGTGATTTTTTCCTTCTTCCATGGCCTTTGATCTGGCTTTCTTCTTCTCAGAGTTCTGGTCTGGCTACCTTTCTCACTTGGAAGGAAAAAACGCTTTCCCATATAACAGGCAGACAAATGGACTGGTGAGACTGGTTCCTGCAAGGAGCAGACTTGGTAAGACTGGTTCTTGCTACGAGCAGACTTGGTAAGATGAATGGAGATTAAGAATTAAGACTGACAGCACAAAGAAAAGGGAAAGCCATTTTTGAAGATAGACCAGCCCAGATAGGAGAAGAAACACAGGAGATGTGGAGATTGACAGAACAAAACCCATCTAGGGTTAAGCTGGTGATTCCACACATTTTCTTAGTGTTTTGTGTTTTAAAAAAAATTAGGGTCTCTCTTTATTAATCCACACTTTGATATTTTTCTACACATTATGTTTGCCTTAGTATGGTTTGCCAGGGTATAAAATGACATATCTGTAATTTCACAACATGCATTTTTGTCTATGGCCCATCTTGTCAGAGGCATGTGTACTCCCTTAAATTATTTTCTGAAAAACTTGACAGTGTTCAGTCTGAGCTCAATGATGTGGTAATGCAACAGTGGTTCTTTGATATGATTAGCCTCTCACTGCAATGCAAAAGTAAGAAGGAGCAGATGTTGAAAAAAGATAAAGAATTTAAAAGGAGAGGTATAATGTTTAAAATTGAGGTGTAATATTAAGATGAAGGGATTAATGTTAAAAATGGTGTTAATATTAAAAAGGGGGGGGGCATATGGTCAAGAATAGGGCAAATAGAAAAAAAAAGGCATTTAGGGGGCTAATGTCGAAAAACAGAAATGGGGCTAATATCCAAAAGTGGAAGGTCAATGTTTAAAAAAGTGGGGTTAATGTCTAGAAGGGAAAGGGTTGATGATAAAAAAAGGGGGAAAAGTTCCCTCTCGATTTTAGACCCCTGAAAGAGAAGAAAAAGTTTCCCATTGATTTTGACAGCTTAAAATCAAAAAACTAATTCATTCTCAATTTTGACACTCAAAGTAGAAGAAATCACCCTCTGATGTCACCCCCCCTCCTTTTTTTCACTCTTTGGGGTGTGAAATTGCAGGGAGGGGGACAATAATGGAGGACAAAATTGAAGGGAATTTTCATTCATGTATATACTAGTCTATTTTCAATTTTAGAGGTCGAAGGTGAAAAATGAAAGTACATACAGACAGACTTTTGGTGAATTATCATAAGATAAAGAAATATTCTTCAAAATCTTAGTTTAGTGCCTATTCCAAAGGTGCATGTTTAGAAAGGTCTGGACTTTATGGGGTGTAGTACAGCCTGCCATAATTGTCATGTAGAATAATTTTCCGTCCATTGTTCAAAACTATGATTTTGAAGCATTTTGATTACTGCTCTTCAGTTTTGCCAATTTAGATAATTCTGAAGAGTGGAAGTCAAGGGAGTATAATTCATAGAATCTATGAAGAACTTCTGACTTGGATCAGAGTGTAGTACCTGTGCACTCATTGAAAAGTGTTGTACACACATATACATATATATGTAGATAAATATGATGTTTCCTTTGATATTTTGCTTCTTATTGTTTTTTTTTCTCTAAAGATTCCAAACATTTTATTTCATGTAATTTTCTTTTTATTTATCAGCTTGGCTTGGATACTTATTCCTCTGATCGAGACAAAACTGATGTACACATTCATTTTCCATCTGGAGCCGTAGGAAAAGATGGACCTTCAGCTGGAGTTACAGTGGTCACTGTCCTTGTGTCTCTCTTCAGTGGACGCTGTGTTCGGTCTGATACTGCTATGACCGGTGAAATCACACTCAGGGGACTTGTATTACCGGTAAGGGTATATGCTCGTTTTAATTTTGACTTCCATCAGTCCCCAATAACCTAACTGCACTGTATTGACCTCCAAAGACAAGTACAAATCTATGCTGCTTTGATCCTGTTTAATAGTGAATTAAGAGGTCTTGATTTTGCAATACATGATCTGATTGAGAGGAATGTTTAGACTGTGGGGCAACAATTGAGTGTGGTGACAATAGATAGTGGGGACAACTGAGCGGAGGACATTTACAATTGCACAATGATTGACCAAGAACCAACCCTGGGCACTCTCTGAAGTATGGTAAAAATCAATCAAAAGGCAAGGAGCATTATTAGTTAGTGTTGTTGAGGATTCCCAGGACTGTGCCGGTGACATAATGCTCCTTGGGACTTGGTCAATCTGAACTTGGGTATTCTCTGAAGTATAGAATTATTATTGGAGCTGCTGACTGTAATTTAAACAGAGTCCATTTAAATTGATTGCTAGTGCATGTGAACAAGATGTTCTACTGAACTAATTTGTAATTACTAGCTGAAATACCCACTTCAATGGGTGGTTTTAAATTTCTGTGACAAAGGAAAGGTGATCCTGTAATTAGGCGGTGTAAATTTGCTATTTCTGTTTAGAAAATGTAAAAATCAAAAATTATTTTAATCTTTTATTTGTGCACCATTTTTAACATCCAGTGAAGGTGTGAAACTTTACAAATGTGAAGGCCGGTCAGGTTATTAATTTCGAATTCTAAAAATAAACCAAACATGAATAAATCAAGGTTTTCTTGGTGATAAAAGATCAAAAAATATTTTGTCAAAATAGAAAATGTGAATCTAAGCTGCTTACCTGCAAGATCACCCATTCCTTTTTTAACAAATTTACTGCTGCCCGTTACGGCTGGTATTTCAGCTACTAAAACAAAATTGGCGATTGTTACTTTTTCCACATTAAATTCCAAACATCCCCATGTTGAATTTTGCTTCTGATATCCAAAGACAAAGAACCATTCAGAGAAATCTAACGCAGAAGCAATAACAATCACAATTTTTTTCTTTAGTAGATAAATACGTTCCCTAATGGGAATGTAAAAAAAAAAGAAGAAACTTATTCAATTTTCATCACTTTGTTTTTTAACCTCATTTATGAATTTTTTTTTCAAAAGCATCATTTTTACAGCTTCGATCATTAACTTTCATATTCATTCATATCACTCTCTGTTTTAAAAAATAAATGAATATTTGAGTAATCAAAAAAGAAAAATCATGTCGTTTTTTTTTCTTAAATCAGTCGTTTCTATTTACTTTTTCGTGGGCAGATTAAAAACACTGTCAGCGATAAGTGTAATGCAGTGTAATCAAAAACACAACTAGTAATAAGTCTAGAATGCAATGTAAACAAAAACTGTGCCAGTAATGAGAGAAGAATGCATTGTAAACAAGAACACTGTCAATAATAATTGTAGATTGCAATGTTAACGAAAACACTGCCAGTATCAAGTTTGGGATGCAATGTAAACACAAACAGAGTGGTATGTTCAGGGTGCAAAGTGAACACAAACTTTCATTGGTAAGTCTGGAATAAAATATAAATAAAAAACCCATCATTATTAAGTCTAGAATGCAATGTAAACAAAAACACTGCCAGAAATAAGTTTTTGTAAACATTATAAACAAACCACTGTAGGTCGTATGCATAACATGCAACAAATAAGTCTACAATGTAATGTAAACCAAAACGCTGCCATTAATAAGTCTAGAATGCAATATAAACAAAAAATCTGTCAGAAATAAGTCTAGAATGCAACGTTTTCAAAAGCTCAGTAATAAGTTTGGAATGCAAAGTAAACAAGAATATTCAGTGATAAGTTTAGAATGCAATGTAAACAGAAACACTGTCAGAAATAAGGTTAGAATGTAAAGCAAACAAAAACACTGTTAGTAATATAGGGTAGAATGCAATGTAAACAAGAACACTGTCAGCAATAAGTCTAGAATGCAGTGTAAACAAAAGCATCACCAGTGATATCTTTAGGATGCAAAGTAAACAAAAACACACAGTAATAAGTTTAGAATGCAATGTAAACAAAAAAAAAACCTATTCAAATGAATACAAGGATATGTATCTATACTTAATGCTTCTGTGTGAGGGGTGTGGCTATATCACAGATGCACAAAGGGGTACACTCCATACTTAATACTTATGTTAGAGAGTTATGTTTATTTTGACCAATCACAAAGGAGTAACGCTTGCCCTTTCTCAGCGGCACTAATTCCGTAAAATTGAGCAAAAAAAAATATGTAACACCCGTCTATCATTAAATAATTGGATTGAAAACCCCAGTGTTTTACACATTTCTAAATTTTTGACTTTATCATTTTGTGAGTGAAAATGTCCCCACTCTCAATTATCTCCAGCCAATTGTCGCACAACCACATAGACATCATAATGAGAAAGAAGGAGAGAGGAAACTAACAAGCAGTGTCATGTATAAAGACAGAATTGCATAATATGCATGAAAGTAAATAGCATAATCCATAAACATTGATTTAGGACTATGATCATTCAAACTAACATCATGTCATTAAAGTGTGTCGGATTAGCTTTGAACTCTTCTTGAATTACCCCTTAAGCAATGTATCAGTTTGGGCAATTTTTCACCTAATATTACATGAATTTTCATTTCTACTCTTATGATAAGCATTAATGAAGTGACAATCTTTGACTAGTATAACTGACAATTTCTCATTATTTAACTGAGTACCAAATATAGTTCTGTTGAGATGTTCCGGTTTGGGTTTGAATGGATTCTTACCTGTTGAGCGACGTGATAGTTGTGTAGAAAAGATGAAAGCCAAGAATTCTCAGGTTCTTCAAGGAAACCCACCAGCCTGAAACTAATGACTGCAATAATTAAGGTAAAGCGTGTATTGATGTTCTTTTTTTTTTGTTTTCTCTTAGGTTGGGGGAATCAAAGAGAAAGTTCTGGCAGCCCATCGAGCTGGCATTCGGAGGATCATTCTTCCAAAGAGAAACGAAAAAGACTTGCATGAAATCCCAACTAATGTTAAGGTACTCAACTGTTCCATGTTTTACTTTCCTCTCCATTGTATTTGAAGGCACTTTTATGTGGAATACTTTTTAATTAGTCAAGTGCATTGCTTTTTGTGGAAATATAAGTTTTCTAATTTTCAGTACAAATTAGATGAAATAGATTCCTATAATCAAGAGCGCAGTGCTCCAAGAGCTCACCCATGTGCTACTTGGGTACCTCTGGAAAAAAGAAGAGCCAAAATAAATAAATGAGACAAAATGCTCCAGTCCACTAGTGTATAATATTGATGACTTTCATTCTTATTGACCCTTTCAAGATTTATCTAAATAGGTGCTTAATTCCTGAATACAGTACAACTGTAAGTACAGCAGGGTGGTTTTGTCTGGAGTACAGATGACCAAAAAGCTCTCTCACCTATTTTATCTGAGATAAGCTTAATCAACAAAAATGTCCAAAGGAGGGGTTGAACAACCGTAGCCATCACAGATGGTGAAGGGTTCTGTCACTTTTTTTTTTTTTTTGTGTGTGTTCATTTGTTTGATTGCTCCGACACATACCATCTAGATTCTCCAGAATGCAGATGGTGTTTCTCTCACTATTTTAGATGCTTTCCAGTGATGTCATAAATAGAATTTATTCTGACCATATTTATTCTTTGATGGAATCTTTCTTACATGACTTCAAATTTTGTTGATACGGTTGTTCAATTATTGACTGTGATGGCAAGTTTTATTAATTTATTTAATGAAGCCATGTAGTCAATCATTCAAAGGAGAGCATATGGCATCATTGTGATCATGATCATCATCTGAGCCCAAGATATCATGTAGAGAACAGAAGTTTCTGCTTTTGCCCCCCAAAAGTATGAAATTTTAAGATCAAGTAGATACTCAATTGAACTGTTGTATACCCAAGTTTGAAGTGACATTATTTTCAATAAAGTGTAATGTTTTTTGTAAAAAAAAACATTTTGTAAGAAAATCTAAAAATTTACTTTCAGATTGATTTAAAATATGTGTCATGTCTGAATTTGGTGAGGTTCAGTCAAAAATTACGCCCTGTGTCAGACATTTGATATCTGCAATAAAAATGAGCGAAATAGAAAGGCATTCAAAGTTGTTACCACACACTTCACGCTTGATTAAAGGCCAGGTTTTAAAGTTCATTTTTTTTTTTTTTTTTCAGAATGAACTCTCCTTCATTTTGATACAGTGTGTTACTGATGTGCTGAATGCTGCATTTGAAGATGGCTTTCCAACCTTGGGTAATTCTTTCCTGACTCCAACCAGCAAACTGTGATCATTTTTACTGTTATGGAATAAAACAGATTAAAATAGAGAACCATCCCAGACCTCATTTATTTCCTTTGTTATCCTAACATCTGTACCCAAACAACCATTCTTACCATCCAAATTACCATTGTATTTGTAGTAGTAATATTTTCTTCAGCCAACTGTAAAAGCTCTTGTCGCTCAAATGGTTGAACAATCGCTTTATATCAGCCGGATTCCCAAAGTAAATGGATGTGAGTTTGAGTATCACTTGAAGCTTATTCTCATTTCCGATCTGTTTACTTACTGCCATAGACTGATGGTCTGAAAAGCAACCAAAATCAAGACAGAAAAAAAATGCTAGTCAAAAATTAATAATGGTTGATTATGCTTTATCCAATGAAAAAAAAGTCAAGTTGATCTTACTACTGCCTAAATACTTCAAATTTTACCTTCCTTCTGTAACCAAAAATTCACCGTCCTTTTCGAAAAAGAAAAAAAAAAGCCCGGTGGGACATGGTCTTCCTCTTCCAATCTTTTGTCCCTTGGATAATTCTGTTTAGATTCATTCCTGAACTGATTCTATTTTATGAAAGAAAAACTCATGTTTTCATTTGGCCAAATGTGATTGTTTTCATCTCTTTCTTTTTTATTTAAACAGCCAAAAAAAAAATAGCAAAAGTTGGAAAACTGTAAAATTAAATGAATGCATAAACTGCCCAGTATAATTTCTTTTATTCTCTATTTTTAACTTGCTTAAAAACTACCTTTGGTGACCTTTTGAAATCGATGTCAAGTTACCTCCTATTTATTTGATTTATATTATAATTGTTTGCTTATTCCTTAATTTTTAGACTATTATTCTTTTCATCTCAATTTTTCTGTTTCTTTTTTTTAATCAGAACTTTTACTCAGGCTGTTTTTTTGGGGCATAGAGTACATGGCATTGGTCAGAGATAAAGCTCCTGGTGAGACTTGAACTCACATCCTTCCTGGGAGTGCAGGATCATGCCCTATTGCTCTACAAATTGAGCTTTTGGCGCTAACTGGCTTTTAAGTTCAAGTCTCACCTAAAGCTTGTTCTTTATTTCTGATCAATGCCATTGACTCACTGCCAAAGAGAAGCCTGTCTGAATAAAAGTTGTGATTAAAAAGGCAACTGAAAAATTTAGAAAAGGTGAATAGTAGTCTAAAAATGATCTATAATGAATCATTGTGCTACTCTGCACCATCAAAGTCTGACAAATATTCAATATTTTTTATTTTGTAAAGTTTGGGTAATGTACTGATTGAAAAAGACAATTGATGGTAAAAAAAAAAAATGGTGGTGGAGCTGCATGGGAATTCAATATTTTGATTAAAACTTCAAACTTCCAATTTTATATCATATTTTTTTGTATAGGTTTTTATTTTGAGAGAGAGAGGTGATTCTTTCTTCTTCTTCTTTGAATTGGGAGAATGGCACTTTAAAAAAAAAATTATTTTTTTAATCATAAAAATGGTCATTCCATGTAATCTGTGATTATTGATTGTTAGTTTTTGTAAGGAGGCTAAACAGATTTAATTCTGTGTGGATGGATCCATATAATTGGAAAATAAAATCCAAGAATACAATAAAGAAATTCTAATCTTTTCTTTAAATTCATTTTTTCTCAGTTACACATGATTTTATTTATCTTTTCTGTTTATAAACTTTTGCAGGCTTTTCATGTTTCTCTTTTAATACTTGATTAGTTGGACGTGTGGAAATTCCATGGGTGTTGACAACTTGAGATATCATTAGTGAAACTTGATTGAGAAAGGTTAAGATCAGGGCCATGAGATATTATTTATATGGACAATTGCTAAACTTTGGTCTGACACAAAACCAAATGGTGAGGAATAGTGCATAGGAAGATTGTCAGTCTTTTGTATTCGGGAAGACTTACCTATCTGACTGTAAAGTCGGCATTTGGTCCGTGCTTTGAAAACTCATCAATGATGCAGGTATGAAATACACAACTATCTGAGGCCATGAAATAGATCCCAATTATCAATTATACCTTTCACTTTCTCTCTGCAGACACAGGTTTTCTCCATCATTGGAAAACAGAGAATTCCCATAAAAACCTTTTCGTGAGGCGAAATGACATAAACCAACGGAGCAATTACCATTCATAACAGAAAAAAAACAACATTTGAGCATTTCCTCAGCAGAGGTTTGGGTAGTGGTAGGTACAGGATACTAGGGTTTGGGAAAGAGGCGAAGGTGTTTGCTGCCTCTATAACGGCTTACTGCAAAACAATTGCTCAATGCTATTTTTTCGTGTCTTACCTGTTTTTTGTATAAGCCAAAAAAAAAAGTGACATAAAGCAAGTTTTCAAAAACTTGGACAAAATCAAATGGAGTAAATAATGGTTTGAAGATTGTGTTGTGTCGGTCTTTCTATTCTAGAAGACTGACTTGGCTGCCTTGAAAATCAGCATTTGGACTCTAACTTGACCACCAACAAGTGGTGCATGTCAAAAATATGTTACTATTCAAGACCAAGAAGCAAACCCAAGATATCAACTGAAACTTTTAGCTTTCTATTTACCCATAATTTTTTTCTCAATCCTCTGACTATCTGATCCTCAGTCATATTCTCCTCTTCATATGGGATGAAGCATAAACGAGGCAAACCTGTTCCTGAGGATTCCAATCTCAGGGGAGCAATTTCCCCATTGCATTATAAGGGGGAGATGAGGGAGTTGTTCCCACTCCTTCGTGACATTGGTCATGGGGAGTAGGCAATTTAAAAAAAAAAAAAAATCCTTGCCCACATGTACACGTGTGGGGCCCCCACGTTAAACCTGACCTCATTTCGTATTTGCCCCTGGTGGGGAGGCGAATAAATCTCATCCGCACAATTTATAGTCGCCAGACCACGCTCATGGGATTGTCGATTGCAACCCACTCCTACAATTGCCTGAGGATATTGTCCCTTGCAGAAGGTCAAATCTCATTAACCTGTCTTCGTTGAATTCGGTAAACTTCCGTAGAGAAACGCGTACGAACGGCAACTTGAATTTAACGGTGATCACTCAGATGTTCACCTAGTCAGTTGATTATCCGGTCAATTCATAACACTTTTTAAAGGTGACGTTTAGAAGAAATACATACGAAATTGGCTCTGTGCTTAAGATAGGTCGGCATTCCCTGCTGGTGCTAGAGGTCGGTGTTCGAGTCCAAGTAAAAGCCCAATTTTCATTCCTGAATTCTTCTTCTCGTTTATCACCCAGTTTATTTAAACTTTATTTTTGGCCAATGTGCCATAGAAAAAAGAGGGTTACGTTTACCTTTCAAGTTGTTGTTTTTTTTCGTAAGAAAGAGGCGTCTTATAAGCTATTAGATGTGTTACTTTGCTACAAGGACTTATTCAAAGAGCGCTCAATGAAGAATAGAATTATGCCATGATGGTTGATATGAAAGAGAGTCGGTGAGCAAGCAATTGGGCAAACAGCTTTATCTTACCTATAAAAGCAAAAAGCTGTTAACACCATCGATCTCAACAGTGTCCACACACATACACAATCACACACCCCTATATAATAACTGGGCTACCCGGTGTTGCCCGGGAGGGGAAAAAACTCTAAATCTAACAACACTGGAAAGCAAATGATATTTCATACAGGAGATTCCATGAAATCGAAGAAGGTTGTACTTTACAATAGATAGCTGCTGATTCAAATATATATATATATAGAAAATGTATGTATAGTTTTATTCATGGGTCTAATACTAATAGTTTTTGAGAAGATCCAAAATGAAAAAAACACAAAGAATACCAGATGCGCCTTCGTATTTCTGCGATGTGCGCTTTTCGAGTATAAATCAATTTTTGTACGTTATGATATATTGTTTTATCTTATTTTATAGGTCAAAGTCGAATAAATTTTGAGAAGATCCTAGACGAAAGAAAAAAAAAATCCACAAAGAAAAAAATATTTTTTGAGATACTTATTCTCTGAGAGCGCGATCGCAGACCCCATAGAAATCAACAGATTTCTTTTACAAAATTCGACCTAAAGATGTAAACTGTGGGTAACTTGGGACCTACTGATTTCAGAAATGACTTTGTCCCTGGTTTTCGATGAGTAATTCTCGACATCTTGGGGTAGAAATACATTTTAGTGCTTCAAGATATAGACGTACTTGCTTGCTCCTTTGAACCTAAAAAAAAATATAATAACCTTGTATTAGGTCCCTCGAAATTATCGTGACACAGGATTTGCACGTGTGTATAACTGTCAATGGACATGTTTGTTTACGTATGAGATTAATTCTATTCCAAATCCACCTCAACCCAATGCATCCCTTAATTATTGGAAGCCATTAATTCACAAATAACGTCTCGAATCAGTTAGCTTAAACATTGTAAGCCAACCGAGTTCGTAAAACAGAGAATAAAATGGAGAAATGATCGTAAGTGTGGTGCATTCTTCATGTCAGCTGTTCGTATATCGGAGATTGCCTATTCACCGGCATCAAAGTATATACAAATATGAACAGAAGGTGTGAAGTAGTTGCTCTACCGGTGACACCTTACAGTATTCCCCCCTGCAACTTATCACTTTCTGTCTAGACGTCTTCACCCCCCCTATCCGACGACAGATACAAAAATTGGTAAGTAGGTAGATATTGTTGGCATGTCGGACACTTGACGTCATCGGAATTCATTACAGACGAACCCAGAACAGATTCAAACGCAGAGGAAGAAGGTGAAGCTGTGACGTGTTATATATACATCACATTGGATCTGAGACAACGTTCTTTGCCCGCATTTCTCCTGCTACGGCCCCCCTCCCCCGGATTCTAAAAGGAAATTCTTGTTCCTTGTGATATGTCATGGAATGTCCGAGAGATGTATTGAGGGATAACTTGATGGTCATGCAAGATTCATTTTTTAAAAATTGACTCAGAGGGACACAGAGGATAAACTAATTAAAGGAGATTGTTTTATTAGGTTGTTACATGAATCGTTTTTTGAAGTTAGATCGCGATATAAAGAAAAAAAAAACAGTTTATACAGGGTGTCTCGAAAGAAATTTTACACAATTTGAATATTTATTTCGATCAAGTCACACTCAAGATTTATAATTCAAATGAAAGAGGGCAGATATGTAATTATTTCGAGCATTTACACGAAGTGCAATTACTGCGCTTCAAGATGCAATGGACGGTATCTTATGAAATGCCTATCCCACGAACTGCTCGCCAAACAGATCGATGGCACAATTTCCATTACCTTTTCGTTTCTTGTGGTGTTGTTGATGTCTGCGGTCTCCCGAAACGCTACTTGTCGATGTCTTGAACATCTTCCATCTGCTTCAAACTCATCTCTAATGTGAGCAGTGATTAACTGCATAGGTAGATCTGTTTGAAATTCCCTTTTGAAAGGTCTTTGCCCTTCAGCTTCGTCTTTGCATTTCCAGCAGCACTTTGCGATGAATTCCCTTTTCTTAAAGCTTAGTCTCGTTTCAGCCAATATCTATGATAGGTTGCATCAGTAAAAGATGAAATATTTAGTGAGTTTTTGGGCTGTAAAAGTACGTATACATGTTTTTTGTGCTCTATATTGGATAAAATGGCCCATTTAAAGCAAAACCCCTCTTCCAGACATGTGGGGCCCATATTCCCAACTTGAAAACGATTCCTTATCGCCTTGAGTTGAAGTGATATGATTGCTGTCAAGCTCCAACGTCTCCAGAAAGTACTCGAACCATTATTCGTGGATTTATGACCACTGTTGTGGATTATTCTTCATCATTATGAACTGGTTAGAGCATCTGCATAGGTTTATTTTTGATATCTAAATTTCCAGCCCTAAACTTATTAAAACTACGCTGAAATATGTTTACTCCAAATGCCATGTTGACGTCATTAGAAGCTTGAACTGCATCATGTAATCATTCGCAACAATACTTGAAGATTAGTCTAGCTTTTTTGGCTGACAACATTGCGGTCAATGGCTCAAAAACTTCTAATGTAAACCAATTGTTACTCTATTCAAGTAAAATCTGAGAAATAGTACCTGCATCAGTGAATCTATCACTTTTATCATTATTCTCTACTGGACTAAATATCCACCTTAAATAGCAGAGTAAATTGATATCCAAATAATAATCTATGAAACAGAAAGATAGATAGATGGAAATCAGGTAGCAATTGATGAAAAAAGGTGAATTACCGGAAGAAAAACAGAGGTAAATGTATCAATTTGAATTATATAATTATTGTTGATATATATTTCTACTAATTATTTTCATCTTAATTGTTGTTGCTTTTTATCGTAACTAAACTCCAGTTGGATAGCCTGCAACAGTGAGTAAATCAATCAACACCGAGGATCGGAAAGCAGAATAAGTTCCAGGTAAGAATCGAACTCCCGACTCTGTAATCTAAACTCACTCTATATCTGTATCTATTATGATGAAAGTCAATAGCAGCAAAAAATTTTGTAACGATTTGTAATATTTCATCTAATAAGATGAAATAAGATTGGATTGGACTGAAGTCATCATCATCATCATCATCATCATCATCATCAGTTTTTTAGCGTCCGTCGTTGGACATAGACCTTCCCCAGGATTTGCCACACTTCTCTATTATGGACATCGCAGAGCCAGTACTTTCTGAACTTGTCTAGCTCGTCTCTCCATCTAACATTTTGTCGGCCTCAGTTGCGCATGTGGTCTCGGGGGATCCATGTTGTGAGTCATGATGTCCATCGATTGTCTGGCAGCCCACCGCCATTTGAGATTTTTTATGGATTCTATGATGTCCCTAACTCTTGTCTTTTCTTGGATGTACTGTGCTGTCTTGTGGTCTCTCCATTGGAGGCCCAGCATTATTCTTTCATGTGCACGTTGCATGGTTCTCAGCTTACGGGTCCGTCTCTTGGTTAAGTTCCATGTTTCAGCTCCATAAGTGACTATAGGGAGGATGCATTGGTTATACACCCTTCTCTTTAGGATTAATGGGATCTTCTTATTTTTGAAGGTTGAGCTAGCTCTGCCAAAGGCTTGCCATCGTAGTGTGATTCTTCACTTGATTTCTTCTTCTTTTGAGGGTCTCATGGAGATTCGTTGCCCTAGGTAGATGTAGTGGTCTACTTTCTCGAGTTCTGTGTCCTCGATTTTGATTTTAGTGTTTTTATCTCCAATGTGGTTGTTGCACATGATTTTCATCTTGCTGAAGTTCATGTGTAGGCCGACTTTCTTGCTCTCTTCATTTAGTTCATCTATCATTAGTTGGAGGTCGTGTTGGTTCGCTGCAAAAAGGGCTATGTCGTCTGCAAATCTGAGGTTGCTCAGATACTCGCCGTCTATTTTAATTCCTTTACTCTCCCAGTCTAAAGTACCAGTAAATAACTAACATGGCAAAGAATAAATCGCAATTGGAAGTTAGTTTAAGTGTTTGATTAGTAGTGGTGCTTGTCTCTGGTCCAGCGATAAGAGCGGTCGCGTCTCAAGTGAGTAAGCCACCCTCCGGCATAGAGGGTCGTGAGTTCGATTTTCACGTAGAACTTATTCTTTTTTTTTTCGATCCTCTTTGTTAAATCATTTACTCACAGCTGGAGGGAATCCTGTTTGAGTTCATGAATATATAAGATGAACAAGATTAAGATGAACAATTAAGATGAAAGTAAATAGTAGCAAAAATATCAGCAACAATGATTTACCATACTTCATCTATTAAAACGAAGTAAAATAAATGTTTACAATGAATTGAATTGTTAAATTTTATTATTTGTGCGCTGTTTTTCCAGGCGACTGTGGAACTTTACAATCGGAAAGGTCGATTATTCCTAAAACTTTAAGGTAAATAAATCAAACCTTTTGGAGATGAGATACATCGAAAAATATTTACGTATAATATTATGAAGATTAAAGTATTCATTTTATTAAAATGAACATTCATAAAATGTGACCATTAAAGACTTTTATATGTCATTCATCAAACCGAAAGTAACGTTCATTTCAAGATATACATAAAAAAGAAACCAGATCTGTTTCGTTCTAATATATCTAATTATTAGTAAAGAACAAAAACAAAACTTCTTTAAAGGAATATTTTATTAACTGTTCCTGTTTCAAACATTTTTATATGCTTTCAATGTAAATATATCTTTCCTTAAAAAGAGGAATTTTATAAAAGTAGAAATCGCTATTAATTTATTTTGACAGCAACAGAAAAAAAGGAACACGGCTCTCACAATTTGATAGAGAGGGGGAGAGTAAGAACCAAAGTTCGTAAAGAGGGGGACGGTAAGTGAAAGAATATTTCAGTAGCTATCTATGCAGGTAACGTTCAGAGGTTTTGAGAGAAGTAGAAAATCTCTCTAAAGTAACTTATGTTCTTTAACTCTCTCACCCTCTTTAGAAACGAAACAAAGCAACTTTCAGCTCTTTGACTCCTGCTGGAAAAATCAAGCAGTGGTATTTGACTGCTCTAGCGCACAAAAAATATGTCCATTTCAATGTATATTATCTATTTATTTTCTTGCTGAAAACTAGGGCTCCCAAGAGTGTCCACAGAAAATTTCATGGGGTTATGTCTTGTAGGTTTTACGTTAGGCTATTACATACGGACGGGCAAACTGAAAGACAGACGGACATTTGGCGGATAATGATTCTGTATGATATTGAAAAAGAAGACATAAAAACCAAATAGATTCTTTTCTTTCGAAAAATTCCAATAGATCTTAATCTCTCAGCTTGGATACCGAACATATAACGGTTTATATATGTCTCAAGGATGTGATTTTAAATTATTACGTAATCGGAGCACGGAAAACAACCAGAGCAATCGTTAAGTTGTCCAAAGAGAACAACTTGAGGCTTGGCAGGAGCGAATCAGATTTTGGTAAAGTATTTAATCGACAGAACCAGTTTTTGTTCAACTGGAGACATTTAACCCTCTCAAGACAAACCTATTAAGATGGATAACGTTTGGATTTTCAAAAGGAAATACAAAAACAATAACGTGCTGATCTTTTTTATTCAGTAAAGAAAACTATTTTTTTCTTCAATGAAAGAAAATTCTATATCTTGAAAAACCATAATCATGATGGGATACATTAGTCCCATTCGACATTTATCTCCGGACAGATGAAAAAACATAGAAAAAGAAAATCATTTTGTCGACTCGTCATTCCTTTTCCATCATGTAATACAAACTGATTTCTAGTGTGGGTTTAGCATTATGATGACGTCATTGTCTTCGATGGTAAATGCCGTGAAATCTCATTTATTTTCTTTTTGTGGTACGAACTCCCAGTAATAGAGATCTATAGGACAAACATATCCCAGCATCATAAGGTCATCTAGAAGTTGTTATTTACCCTGTTTTTGCACAATGCTACAGATATGGATCATCCCGTGGGGATCGAACTTACTACTCAGTGGTAATGATCTGCGAGATCAGGTTACTGACCATTCACCCATGACAAGATACCCATTTAAATTACAAATGGTTATTTACTGAGACTAGCTTAGTTTTTGTTGCAAGGCCATAAGAAGAGGTACCCAGTGGGGTTCGAACAGACTAATCATCAACGAGACCAGCTTGTTGACCATTACTCCACGACGAAATGCCCTTTAAAATTGCAAATGACAACCGAAAAAAATAAGATCGGTCTTTGCATAGATACTGACTGTTTATGCTACTCGATGTATAAGTGGTTATCATCATCATCATCACCATCTCGAGTTTTTTAGCGTCCTTCGTTGGACATACACTTTCCCCAGGATTCGCCACATTTCTCTATCGCGAGCGTCGCAGAGCGAGTACTTTCTGAACTTGTCTAGCTCGTTTCTCCATCTAGTACTCAGCCGGCCTCAGTTTGGCATTTGATCTCTGAGGATCCGTGTCGTGAGTCATGATGTCCATCGGTTGTCTACCATTCTTGTAACATGGCCGGCCCATTGCCATTTGAGTTTTTTTTTTTTACAGATTCTATGACGTCTCAGACTTATGCTTTCCCCAAGGTATATTTTGCCGTCCTGTGGTATTTTTGCATTATTCTCAGTTTCCAGGTCTGTCTATTGGTTAGGTTCCATGTTTCAGCTCCATAAGTGATTATCGGGAGGATGCATCGGTTGTATACCTTTCTTTTTAGGATTAATTGGATCTTCTTGCCTTTGAAGGTTGAGCTTGCCCTACCCAAGGCTCGCCATCCTGGGGTGATTCTTCGCTTGATTTCTTCTTTTGAGGGTCTCATGGAGATTCGTTTTCTTAGATAGATCTCGTGGTCTACTTTCTTTAGTTCTGCATCTTCGCTATTCTGATCTCATGTTCTTATTTCCGAGCTGATTGTTGCACATGATCTTCATCTGGCTAAATTTCATGTGCAGGCCGACTTTCTTGCTCTCTTCATTTAATTAATCTAGTATTAGTTGGAGGTCGCGTAGGTTCTCTACAAAAAAGGCAATGTTGTCTGCAATTCTGACGATGTTCAGATATTCGCCATCTATTTTGATTCCTTTATATAATGGGTAGGCTTTTTCAAACATATGCATGAAAATTTTCATTCAATTTAATTCTAGCAAATTCTTGATATAGAAAAGCATGAATGTAATAATATAGAAGTCTGACGAGTTGTGTCAGTGACTTGTAGTAGTTGTAATAGTCGAAAAACGCAACAGAGCTCATTGTCCTGTCGTTGGGAGCTCTCGCTTAATCTAGAATGTTAGACATAGGATGGAGAGAGAAAGAGAGGTCGAACAAAGAATGAGGTTTCCTTCTTCCGAATCGTCTGACCACTTCTGACCGCACGAAAAAGGCAGGGAAGGTGACCGTCTGCATGAATATTAGCCCCAACACCAAATCTCACTGACCTCCAATGACTAATTCCGTATTTTCAGTTCACACACACATACATATGCACCCCCCACTATCACTTATTTTTTTGTTAACGCACACGCACACAAACTCACACTCATTAACACCTCATGCATACATACTCCTCCCCCGATTTATCTTCCCACTTAATAAGCACACAAAAACCTGTTTAACCCGTTCCTGTGAGCAGTTGACGCACAATACATGACACCGCTTCAAATTAAGGACTCCTCCATCTAATACGGAATTAATCGACTTGAAACTTTTCATTTTTCTCTCTTGATCCTAACGCCACTTTTTAAATCTCACGTGAAAATGATTGAGATCCGCACCAGGATGTTGTTTAATGCCTTTTCTGCTGACTATGCACTCAACCCGTCCCTACCTTAAAAAAATCTCTCGTTTACACCAAAATGAAACTTGATACTTTCCCCGGGAGACAAACATTGTCATCGATAATATATTTACAGTCCCAATTTTGAAGATCTACTTCATGATTAGCAACAGTTATATGGGCCTTTGCATTACCGGTGGCTGTTTAGCTCAATGGTAAGAGCAACGCTATCTTGAAGCGGGTACCGTATCGATCGTAGATCAAAAGTCGGTGGAATAAAAATAACATTTGGTCCATAGAGTCATTTGGAAGGAGGATTTCCTTCATTAACCTTATCGTATGTTTATTCAACATGTAAACATGGAGCCTGAACTAGAGACAGACTCGCAGACTGAGAAGCATGCAACGCGCACATGAAAGAATTATGCTGGGCCTCACATGAGAGACCACAAGACAGCACAGTACATCCGGGAAAAGACAAGAGTCAGGGACATCATAGAATCGATTAAAAATCCCAAATGGCAGTGGGTTGGCCATGTCCGAGAATGGCGGACAACCGATAGACTCATGACATGGATCCCCAGAGATCACATGCGCAACTGAAGCCGGCAGAATATTAGATGGAGAGACGAGCTAGACAAATTCAGAAAGTATTGGCTCTGCGACGCCCATGATAGAGAAGTGTGTCGAATCCCAGGGAAGGTCTATGTCCAACGACGGATGTTGAAAGATTGATGATGATGATGATGATGATTCAATATGTAGTGTCTTTTTTATAGGCCCTATACTGCTGGACTGACAAAGGTCTTGACAGCGTACTGATTCAAATCTGGTAGATAATTATTACAAGATTTCGCCACGGGATCTGTAACCTGATTGTCCAGTTTAAGGTGAAATTAGCACTGGTGGAGGAATGTCTTCCCTGGGCGCTTTTCAGTTATAATACAAAATGTTAGCCCCGATATTCGATAAACACAAAACTCGCTGATGTAGAAACATTAACAATGGCAAAATGTGTAGTGTTAAAAACACATCAACATTTATGCAAAACGAGGAATCAAAAAACGCTTAGTCCACAGTCATTCGATTTTCTAGGCTTTGGGTTATCTAATATATTTTCTTATGCCCTTTGTTGGCTCGAGGTGTTTTTTTATCTCGCTTTCTTGACTGGCTGCTTTTTACGTCTTCACCTGAGAAAATCTATTTAGAGACGGCTTTTCTACCTAGCTTGATAGCTTGCACAACTTCATGGATCCCTACATTTGAGTCGTTGACAAGCTCTACTGATCGTGACTCGGCACTTCGACCATCCAGCTCAGACTGCCTAGAGCACTGACACCTTAAACTCCTTCGAAATACTCCCCTTGGGACTTAGTACATTCATCCCAATGTCCCTTCAAAACCTTTTTCAAAACCGTCTGCAAAGTCTCCTACCGGAATCACTATCAGTTGCCTCGTCACGTTCTCCTAAATCTTGTCCATAGTCAAAATCTGTTTGGGGAAAGCCAGAAGTCGCATACTTTGCGGTCAGACCTCGTATATAGCCCTTTGAAAAAATAATATCATCTTATTCGTGATTTTCTGAGGCATTCAAGGACTGGGCCCCTAAACTGTGATCTGTGAATTATCATAGCTGAAGTAGCAATGAATACCTTATAAGGATTCTAGCTTTCCCCCATTGTTATTTAGAGTTGCAATCCTCCAAGGTTTTGTATCGAACCGACCATTCGCCAATTTCTGCATGTCACAGATTGTCCATTCCTTTGCACCATTTATCTTTGTTATGCGAGAGGAAAGCTGTGTGAGTATAACCAGATTTAGCCCCCGAAAATACCGTGACTACAGTTTTTGGCTGATAATTTTTTTTTTTACTTCTGACCAAAAGTGCTGTTCTATAACGTCTTCAGTGAAATAAGAGTGATATTCTCTGGACCAAGTTTAAAATATACGCATTCTTAGCTCCATTATAGTATTGATGGCGTCGATACATCGTCAAAAGGAAAAAGGTTATTGCAACTTGAAAGACAGATGAAATACAGCGTAACTCACCCCAGTGGTCAGCAATAGTCAATATGTCGGTAATACCAAAGACTTTATAAATATCAGCACCGGTGAATTCACAAAAGAGCATTCTCTGTGAGACGCTGTGAACTTTTAGAGACTCATGGCATTGGTTTTGTGCCAATGCGAATTTTGGCACCACGAAAACGCTGCCTACATGCCATGTAGTGAGTCTTCTATGAGAAATTCCTGGAATGCCCCATAATAGTTCTTCGTACAGCCCGAAACATCATAAAAAAAACATATTCAAAGCAATATTTGCCCTAGTGAAAATACTCTCTAGTTTTTTTTTAATGCGGACAATACGTGTGTGCACGTGTAGAAGGGTGGGGGATGGGTGGCGAGAGAGAAGAGCAAAGGTATAGAGAGACAGACAGGAAAACAGGGGGGGGAGGAGAGGGATACAATCGAAGAGAGACAGTCACAAAGAGTATGTGTGTGTGTGTGTGTGTGTGTGTGTGAGAGAGAGAGAGAGAGTGGGAGATAGACAGATAGATAAATAGATAGAGAGGAAATAAGTGCAATAATAATAATGATAATGATGATAATAATAATGATAATAATAATGATAAGAAGAAGAAGGAGAAGAAGACGATGATAAAAAGCTTTGAAAAAATTGTATTCTACAAAGATGTATGAGTAGAAATAATAATGATAATAATAAAAATAATAATAATAATAATAATAATAATAATAATAATAATAATCTCTGAGGGGTAGGGTCCGCCACATAATTACTGTAACATTGGGCGCAAAAAATGTAGTTCCCGAAGGAGAAACAAAAGAAAATATGACTGTAAAGAGATAGAGACTTTGAAAATTGAGAACTCTTGAAAAAACATGACATGACATAATCTTCAGAGAATCTCCGTTTTAAAACATAAATCACACCCATATATATATATATATATATATGTGTGTGTGTGTGTGTGTGTGTGTGTGTGTGTATATACATATATATATATGAATATGAATAAGGAAAGAAAGTTTTAGGAGATAAATTTTGAATGTAATACAAAAAGGAATTTGAACAATCTGTTTTCTTTGAGGTCCTGCTTACGTAAGAGGGACAGGAATAACGGCGCAATTAAATATAACAGTTGCATTGTAACCCCTTTCCCGCCCTGGAAAAACGTCAAAAATTTGATTTATCTTGAAACAGACAAATTTTCGTTGGTGAATAAAGTGTAGTGGATGTAAAACACCAAAAATTGATGGCAGAATAACTTGTCTTTTTTACCCACTTATCTATAGTAAGAAAATAGTTCCCTCATTTGGACTCCACCCTGGGAAAAATCGTGAAATCGTCCCAGACAGAATGTAAGTAAAAAAAAAAAAAAGTATAAAACAAACAAAACGAAGTAATCCCGAGTAATCCTAAAATTATGCTTCAAAACAGAAATGTATGATTTTTTTCATATAAGTAAATGGTACCTCCAGCCACATACCTTTAACGAAAAGGCTAAATGTGACGAAAGAAGCCACAGAACTTATACAAATATTAATCATATTGTAGTAAATCTTTGTCCCACTTATAAAACCTATGATTGGATAAAATTCTGACAGCAAAAACATTTGTTCCCAGTGCATCGAATCAGACAATTTTGTCAGTGGAAAAGGATGTAATACATTTTTGAAATTGTACTGAAACGTGTGCGAAGGTAATTATCTAAGTAAGATGTGTTCTGTCTGAATCGTTATAAACTTTAAAAATGATGTTTTTGTAGTAAATGTTTATGATCAAATTTATATTTTAAGTACGTATTTTTTGTCCAATTTAGTGCGAAAAAAAGAAAGTCTTCATCCTTGAATTTGGCCTCCTAAAAATCGAAAAAAGATTTTTCTTCATTTTGCCCCTTGAGAGTGAAAAAAGTGACGCTTCAATTTTGATATCTCTAAGTGAAAAATGAAAATTAACCTTCAATTTTGTTACCCAGAATTGATCAAAAATGTTCTCCTCGATTTTCACTCGTAAAAGTGGAAAAAAAAAAAAAAAATTCCCGCTCGATTTTGACGCCTGAAAATAAAAAAGATCCACTCACAATTCTCATTCCTTAAAATGAAAAGGAACGTCCCCTCTAGATTTTGACTGCTATAAGAGAAAGAAGATCTCTCACCTCAATTTTGAACCCTAAAAATGAAATAAAAAAAAAAATACCCTAGATTTTAACCCTTAAGAGTGAAAAAAAAAAAATAGTTAATCCGACGATATGAAAGTTGAACGAAAATTTCAAAATGATTTCTTATATTTTATTTCGATGTTTCGCCCAAACTGGCTTTTTCAAAAAGTGTGGAGGTCAATGATTTGAGGTGGTTGGGATGATTAACTTAGAGTCGCTCTTTTCCAGTATCGGTCGCAGGTTCAATTCCTGTAGCTGCCCCATTTTTCTCTGATTGTTTATTTCTAGTTACGCTGAATCCACCGCGTGACTCATTCCCCGTGTGACAACAGGAGGTCATTTCAAATATAGTTTCAATGTGTGTTTGCGTGTGTGTGTGTATATATGTATATATATATATATATATATATATATATATATATATATATATATATATATATATACATATATATATATATACATATATATATATATATATTCATGTGTGTGTGGATGAATATACATTATTATTGATATGCAATAAGCTTCGATTAGTACAACATCAGGTAATAGTTTTGAGGCACGTAACATGTAACGCACACACTACAATAGTAATGTATATGATGCTAAGATTCACAACGGCATCTTTTACTCAATGTTTGGGAAATCTTAGAAGTATATTTGAAGTTTTGCTGCTTGAGCGTGTATGTTCGTTAGGATATGTTTTCGAAACGAAATAATTTTGCTGTAGAGTGGCCTCGAGCCAGACTACGCTAAGCTTCGTAAATATCTAAAATCTATGTGATAACATGAGCCCTCTTTGGTAGTGTCTTTGCTTGTATCTGACGCAACTCTGCATACCATAGTTATGGAATTCATTGTTAACCAAACTCACGAAACAAATTGAGTCATTCCCAATTATATAGATGGGGATGTTATGAGCGCAGGTGATGATGTCAATGAGTTTGCAGCTACAATATTTTCGCTGGGCGAACGAATCGCATTTTTAACATAAATTTCTCGTTATTCACGTGACTATAAACCGTGAGATGGAAATGTGTTCCAGTGACAAATCTGAACCGATGGCAAACATTCTCTTTCGAACCAATCAGAGATGGTGGCCTTTTCGTCACTTTTATGCGAGGGTCGAATTTTTCTGTGTGTAATGCCTGAGTAGGAACTCGCAGAATTAGGTCGCTAATTCCAATCCTTCTTGTCTTAAATGTGCTGCCAGAAAAAGAAAAAATATAATGAAATGGCCTAAAATATCTATATTCATCTATCTATCTATCTATCTATCTATCTATCTATCTATTTATCTATAATCGCTGTTTGCATGTCTTTTACGTGCACGGCCAAATGTGTATATATTTACTAAGGTTAACTTAAGTTCCGATTGGGAGAAATGATGGAACAGAGGGATTATTCCAATATTCTGAAAGGGCAAGGACTAAAGGCTTTGAAAATTGGATTTTGCTCATGTCTGAACGCCCAACACTGGTGCAAGTGGGAAAGACACAACGAGGTCCGTGAAAATGTTGGTGAATGTTTGTGTGTGTGTACATGTATGCACGCGTGTGTCTAAGTGTGTGTATGTGTGTGTGTGTGTGCATTTTTCATTAACTTATAATAAAAATAAGATTCAAATTCCTAAAAGCTGCTCTGACTTGATTCAGTTCCAATTGTTGGAATTATCCCTTGAGCAAAGCACAGATACGTATCCACAGGTAGGTATGCACACAGTAGGTGTAGATAATTACTCACATCTTAATCTGCTTGGCAGAAGTTAACAACAATGGGACGTCGCTCTATGAGGAGGAGCGCCCTTCAATCAAAAATGAGATATGTATTCTCTAAGCTCTTCTCAGTCCAGCCCTCCAGGCAACAACAATGGGGCATTTTGTGAGGATCGAAACCCCAGGCACTGGTGTGCAAGTTTAACCTGCTAATCATCGTTCGACGGCATAAGACCTAGAACAAAGATTAAAGTAGGTATTCACGAAGCTCTCCTCAGTCTGTTACAAACTCACAACGATGGAGCACTTAGTGTGGATCGAACTCATCAGCAGCAGTCTGCAGGATTGATCTGTAACTATTGCTCTACGACGGGTGGACCACAACAAAGACCAAAATAGGTATTCACTAAGCTCAATTTTGTGTGGCACAAGGCCACAACGATGGGGCACTTGATGAGAATCAAATTCAGCCGCTGATTATCGCTCAACGACAGATGACCCACAACAAAGATAAGGATTGGCTGCAATTTAGCTTGTCTTAGTCCAGCAGAAGGCCACAGCTATGAGGTACCAATGAAGTATCCAACTCAGCAGACTAGCAATAACCTGAGAGATGAATTACCTACCATCAATACACAGCAATCTCACTGAGATATGTATTAGATCAGAAACTATCAATTTAGAGCTTTATCTAACACAAGTTATTTAATATGACAGCGTCACTTTATTCGATCCAACGAAAGGTAAGACGGGGGGAAATTTCAGATAGAGCCTTATCAAAGTTCAGCATAGAGGCTTGAGTGATAGATAATTCAGGACTGCACTTTTTTCCCTAGAAATGCAGCAGTCCTTGCAGTCTAATGATGATGAAATATGACTAAAGGAAATTTCCAAAAGTCAAATGGCCGGTAATAACATTCATCTCATTCTCTACAAGGGTGATCCAATTCGAAGGGCAAAAATGAAAGATGAAGAATATAATCTTTTCCGGTTGGAAAAAACTCTGTTTTCGAACATTAAGTTCTTCGATAGTTTCCAAATCTCGAGGAAGAAGCCAGATTCAGGCATCTAACGTTCATCTAATACTCCATGCTTTGGAGCAACGTGATATTAGAGTATGTGAAACGGAAGGTCACAAGTATAACACCCTGATCAATAATGTTTAGGAAACGAGAAGAAAGTTTAAATTCTTTACTTCAAATAGCACGTGCCCCGTATATCTAAAATGCAGAGAGTTGAGTAATGAAAGGAAATAATTTCCAACTAGAGAGGTTGCGTTCCGTTAATGGCTTTCAGGATGGACACAATCGTTACCGAGCGACTTTGGCCAATATCCCGGCTCGTGTTCCACCAATGGCTTCCGTGTGGGACACAGACGCTACTGAGCGACTGTTGGCCAAAAAACCCGGCTCGTGTTCCCTCAATAGCTCTAAGGAAGGACACAGATGTTACCGAGCAACCGTTGACCAAAAAATGGCTTGTTCCCTTAATGGCTTTCGGGAGGGACACAGTCGTTGCCGAGCGACTGATGGGCAACACCCCGGCTCGTGATCCCTTAATGGCTTTCGGGAGGGACACAGCTGAGCGACCTGGGTTATTCCCTTAATAACTTTCAGGATGGACACAGTCGTTACCAAGCGATTGTTGGTAAAAAAAAAACCGGCTCGAAAAGAAAAACGTGACAAACCCTAGCAAGACCAACATAATGAACAACGAAGTGGAAAACAATTCAAGCAAAAGAAAAAAAAAGATGTATACAAGAAAAGGATGTCCACATCCCAACGGAAGAGGAAAACAAACAGATACAAACCATATCTCTGAATTTTTGAGATGAGGTATTATTATCATTTCTATTAATATTCGGACCATCCTCATCTTGGTTGTTTTTCATACAACGTTTCGGTCGTCGTACTCTACAGCCTTCATCATAACGTAGTGGTTACAGAATCAGACAAATTACTGCAAGTAATCTGATGGTTCTAGGTTCAATCCCAGTGTGAGACAATAATAATACTACTAATGCTAAGAGGGGAGTACGGTCAATATACCCCCGTCGGTTAAATAAAGGGTTCGATTCGTTACTTCCCCACACCTACCAGATGATACTTGTTGAAGGCCGTAAACGTTGTATGAAAAACAACCAAGATGAGGATGGTCCGAATATTAATAGAAAAGATACAAACCATGAAAGAAATGACGCGAGAAGAGAAGAAGACACTGTCATCCCGTAGGGGCAAGGAATGGAAAAAGTAAAAAGGACAACTTAACAAGTCATCTGCCTCTTACAGCATATTGAAACTAACAACATAACAGAACTCAACAACCTGATCTATGCAAAAAGTGTAAAAATGTTAACGGACCTCTTTATGACACAAAGAGAAACTTCGAACGACAGCAACAAAAAAACAAAAACAAACAAACAAAACAACTTGGAGACGAGATTTGGAAAACAGATTCCTAATAAACAGATGCATTAAGAATTATGGAAAAATACATTGCACATGAACAGGCCACGTGCAAAATACGAGATAAAATGAAAAGGCACACTAGCTGCAGTGGAAGATATACACCAGCGAAGACTAGTCAAAGAAGCAAGACTAAAAGGATATAGACGAATGCCCAAGGATCCATCAACCCTAATGTTGCCAAGAAATAGTCGAGGTCTCAGCTTGGATGACCGAAGACAGAACGACCCTAATCCAAAAGAGAAAGGGAACCAAGCGAGTAATTATAGACCAATCACATGCCTACCACTAAAGTGGAAAATCCCGATTGGACAGATAGCCGAGAACATATGTATTTCCATGGAAAGAAGAGGACTATTATTAGAAGAACAGAAATGATGCAGAAAAAGTGCCAAAGGGGCGAATGAATCCACACTGGCCAGATGATCCTAGAAGAAGAGAGAAAAAAAGAGAGAAAATGTTGCAATGGGATGGATCAACTCAAAAAAAAAAAAAAAAAAAGCATACGCCACGATCCCACATAGCTGGATATGCAAACGACTCGGAATATTAAAAATTAACGAAACAACGGTGATATTCTAAAACTATGAAAAACTGGAAAGTAGACTCGACAGCTGCAGGAGAAAACTTATCAGAAGTAAGAACGAAAAGGAAATTTTTTCAGGTGGACTCTCTTTGTTTAAACCATGATATCACCCAAAAGAATCTTGAAAAACAGCAAAGGACACCGTTTCTCCAAAACGAAAGGAAAAGTCAGCCACTTCATCTACAAGGGCGACATAAAGCTATTTCGCAAAGAACAAGGATAAGCGCGTTATGTTGTTCAACAAAGTGGGAGAACATAGCAGAAAGAATTGGGATGGATTTCGGAAGAGAGAAATGAATGCTTATGATAATGCAAATAGGAAAGCTCACAGCAGCAGAAGGAATCGAATTATCGGACAACAAAAAGATACGAGCATTGATCTCACAAGACCGATATAAATACCAGGCAGTTCTCGGCTGTGACGTGATAAAACGAGAAGAAATGTGAGAGATAACAAAAAAAAAAAAAAATTCCTTAGGAAGATGAAAAATATCAAAGACCAGGCTAAATAGCAGAAATCAGATAAAAGAAATCGGCAATATCGGTAGTTATATAAACAGGTCCATTTCTTGGATGGACAAAGAAAGAGCTCCGATCAATGGCCCTGCGTACGGGGATACTTACTGTGGTGCACAAAGCTTTGCAACCAAGATATGACGCAAAAAAGGTGGCAGAGACTCATCAGTAGAGAGGACTGTGTCCAAAAGGCCAAAACAGGATTAGAAAAGTATATGCAAGCAAATAGTGAAGTCATTATAAAAAAGTGCTTGGAGCAGTGTAACCAATATCAAAAAAGTACCAAACGATGTAGCGGCACGGCAGACAACAAGGAAAGAAAAATGAGATCAGAACAAAAAAAAAAAAAACAAAAAAAAAACTACATGGAGAATTCAATCGACGAATACAATGTATCATAGACGAAGGATTATGGATGTGGCTACGCAAAGGGAACCTGAAGAGAGAAATGAAATCGCTCATCATTGCAGTCCAAATTAAATCCATCATGACGAACAATGTCCAAGTCAAAATCAACAGAACCCAAACGAACAGCGAATGCTGCTTATGTGGAGGAAGGGACGAGGTTGTAAACCAGATGACCAGTGAATGTAGTGAGCTAACTCAGAAGGAGTACAAAAACGTCCACGGCAGGGTGGCAACAGTTATACAGTTGGAACTATGCAAACAACTGGGATTCGACCGTGTGGACATATGGTATCGGCACCAACCGGAGACAGTCCCGTAAAGTAGAAGCCCCAAATTACTCTGGGACTTACAAAACCAAACGGGCCACCCCAACGTAGCGAGAATACCGGACCTGGTAGTCATGAACAAGGGAAAGGAGAACCTAGAAATAGGCGTGGCTCTGGTTTTCTCTAATGGTCACCCATTTACGTACTGACCAGGCTTGAAGTTGCTTAAAAATGCCTGGGTAAATTGATGTTCTGCCCAAATATCAGGGATGAGAACGTAGCTGCGAGTGGAGATAATTGTTGTTTGTCTTTTTCTGATTGACTAGTCGGTAGTTCTTGCATTGGACGAATATCCAACCCCTATCCCCTCTCACTCTGGATCTTTCCCAGTTGAATTCCAGAGTAGCATTTGACGTTAACCCCCTCTTGACCGTTCGTATAACACACTGGTCACATACATATACACCCCCCCATGAAGAAAACAGATACCGAATCCATCCCCACGCATAAAATCCACACTTCCCTTAACCCAAAACTAACGTATCATCTTTCCCCATCCCTGAAATAGGGGACATCTCAACTTTGATCCGATCTCACTCACACCCAGGATACTCTTCTCCTTCCCCAATAAAACAACACCAACTTTATATTTTTCCCTGGTTCAATATACCACCCGGATATTTGAAAAAACTGCATTTGCTACGGTCTCTCTGTATCGCTTCTTGAAGACACCGATGGAATTTTAGCGAAATGCATCAAACCATATCTTTATGAAAAATGATAATAATAATAAAAAAAAAATTGTGAGATGTGAGACACTTTTTCCTTAAATCTTTCACTTCCACACTATCAAATTACAACCACTCTTTTGTCGGATTACCTTATTACCTTACATCCTGACAACATCCACACAACAAACATTATATATATATATATATATATATATATATATATATATATATATATATATATATATATTGTTGTTGTTCAAATCGATTAATTCCCTACCCAAACACACCCACAATCTGACAAACACACAAATCGTAGACAAATACTCCTGCATTGACAAATTCAATAGAATTACTTATATTTATACTTGCATATACGTACCTCTCTGGGTATTCATATGTAAATCATGTCTACTTGGTCACAGCGTAAATTTCTCGAGCGTAATGTGAATTGGGGAAAATATTAGGAAAACAAAAATAATAAAAAGATATATTTATACTACTGAAAGCATCAAGGAGACCTAGAAAGAGATTACCCACCCCCAACATTTTCACGCGCGACTACGGGGTAGCGGTGTTGAAATGCGTACACTTCCGACCATTAAACAGTCTCAAATGTGTTTTTGTGATCAGAATGCTTATTGGAATGCTTTTTACAAGTCGTTTAATGTCAAAGGGTTATGAGCTAAAATGAATGAATTGAAAAAAAAACTAGAAAAAACAACCAAAAACCAGGGGCAAAAAAAAAAAATTAAAAGATGAAAAGCAAAATGAAGGGTAGACCACCCCAAATAAACAACACACACACACACACACACACACACACACACACACACACACACACACACACACACACACACAGAAGCACACCAATGTGTGCACAGAAATGCACGTGCACCCACGCACATACACACACACATGCACAAATTCACATACATACACAAACATACGCACACGCGGTGCACGCACACACAAAAGACAGACAGTCACACGCACGCGCACAGACAAACAGATGCACTCAGACACACCCAATCATTAACCAAGTGTATAAAGAAACAAATAAGATAACATTGATAGTAGTCGTATAAAAAGCAATATGTGTGTGTATGTGTGTGTGTGTGTGTGTGTGTGAGAGTGTATAACAAAATCTCCCCCCCCCCAAAGAAATAAAGAAAAAAAATAAACATATACACGTATGAATAATATCAAAGCAGCAGCAAAAAATAAGTGGATGGATGGAGAAAAGAATCCTTAAAATCATCATGTAGTAAGAAATAGTTTGGCTTTTATGTGAAAAGACAGAGAGCCAAAAATAAACATGAATAAATAAACAAATAGATAAATAGATAAATGAATAAATAAATAAATAAGTAAACCAACAAGGCCTGATCGGTGGATGGCAGCTGTTGACAGCGGAACATAAAGTAAACATACAAGTCATTTAAAAACAAAAACAACAAAATACAAACAACTTTTAAAGACTGAGAGTAAAGAGGAAAGAAAGAATTAACCCAAAATAGCCCATATTCAAAAGTCGCCTTTGGTCTTAATTCCACTGCGACACTGAAAAGAAAAGAATGTTTTTTTAGTTTCGAGACTTTTGACACATAACAAGCTGTGTCAAATCCTTCAAAAGGTTGCCATTTGCTTTGTTCAGCAAACAGAAGATTAAAAAAGAAAGAATCTATAATAATACCGTAGCAACAAAGATGTCATTAAAAACTAAATTGTTTAAAATGCTAAAATATTCCAAATATTGTGTAACACTCCACCTGCAAAAAGTGTTGCCCTCAAAATCAATAAGCTGACGATAATAAAGTACATAATGAGAAAAATCAGAAGTAAAGTGGATTTTCCAAGAGTGACTTGGGTTATCAACTATTACAAAATGACAGACAAGATATATCGTTTGAAATCCATCTGTCCTTGGCCTTCTTACTTTACAATTCGTAAGTGATGATGAAGCAAGTGAAAACGACGATTGTCTCTCGTTAGAAATATCTTTGGTCTTGGTTTTCTTAATCTAGTAGTGAATAGTGGTTCAAGACAATTCGTAGACGACGATTAAACTAGTGATAACAACGTCTGTCCTATAGCGGTCGACGAGATATCTCGTGAGAAAAGTCTCGTCCTGTGTCTTTTCACTCTAGTGGTGAATTGCATAGTGATTTAAAACTAATTTGTTGATAATGATGAAGCCAGTGGAAACAATGGTTGTTCAAGAAGAGCTGGAGATATTTTTTGTCTTGAGTCTTCTTACTCTGGCAGTCAACCGGATAATGATTCAAGGCAGAGATAGTGGTGAAAGCGGTGGAAGTATAGAGTATCCGGTTGCAGCTGACGAGATATTCAACGTCCGGCAAAATATTAGTGTCCTGAGTAGTTGGGAAAGGGATATTTTGTAGGACGATATATATAGTTGATTAGACAAAAACTTCACTATAATGTTAAATCTGAACTTTGCACATTTTAATGGATCAGCGAAAGGCTCTTTTAGACATTAAAAAAATAGATATTTTTTCCTGATAAATAATGGAATATGTCATTAGAATGTTTCTGGAACATGGCAATCTATGCTCGAGAATGAAGAAAAAAACTCAAGTTGGTTTCGTGCAGGTGTCACAATGCTGTTCAGAAGACCGGTTGTTATCATAAGGAACAGAGAGATTTGTCAGATAAATGATGTCAATGTTCTGCGGGCAAAAGAAAATTGGAAAAAGATAGAGAGAAAAACTGGAAAATACGTAAAACTTGTAAAATAACTGAAGAAAATGTGGATTATGAAGACGACAGTCGTATTAATGATTATTGACAAGCTTGGAACAGTCTCGTAAGGCCTTGCATCATCATCATCAATCTTTCAACGTCGGTCGTTGGACATAGACCTTTCCCCGGATTCGCCACACTTCTCTATCATGGGCATCGCGGAGCTAGTACTTTCTGAATTTGTCAAGCTCGTCTCTCCATCTAATATTCTGCCGGTCTCGGTTGTGCATGTGATCTCTGGGGATCCATGTCATGAGTCGCAATGTCCATCGGTTGTCCGCCATTCGCGCATCATGGCCAGCGCAGTTGGGCTTTTTAAAGGATTCTATGACGTCCCTGATTCTTGTCTTTTCCTGGATGTACTGTGCAGTCTTGTGGTCTCTCCATGTGAGGCCTTGCATAATTCTTTCATGTGCACGTTGCATGGTTCTCAATTTGCAGATCTGTCTCTTGGTAAGGTTCCATGTTTCAGCTCCATAAGTGACTATTGGGAGGATGCGTTGTTAGTGTGATTCTTCGCTTGATTTCTTCTTTTTTTGAGGGTCTCATGGAGATTCGTTGTCTAAGGAGGATGTAGTGATCGACTTTCTCCAGTTTTGTGTCTTCGATTCTGATCTCTGTGTTTTTATCTCCAATGTGGTTGTTGCACATGATCTTCGTCTTACTGAAGTTCATGTGTAGGCCGACTTTCTTGCTCTATTCGCTTAGTTCATCTATTAGTTGGAGGTCGTGCAATATCTCTGCGAAGAGGGCAATATCGTCTGCAAATCTGTGGTTGCTCAGATACTCGCTGTCAATCCTAATCCCTTTACTCTCCCAGTCTATTCATCTGAAGATCATCTCGAGGCAGGCTGTGAAGAGTTTAGGTGAGCTGGTATCACCTTGTCTTACTCCTTCCTAGAACTGAAAGGGGTCCGAGTCTTTATGTAGCCTGATAAAGGAGCTGCTGTGATTGTATATATGTTACAGCACTTCGACAACCACATGGAAAACGTATTGGCGTCATGTCACAAGTACAGGTTCGAGGAGACGCGATTGTAAAATAAACACTTTGTTGCAATCGCAAGAACAGTATCCGAAAACTAAAGATGGAAACAGCATATGAGAATGAAAGCTGGACGAAGATTTCCGAGGAAAAAACAGAGTTTAAATTGGACATACATAAAAGAATGTTGATCAAAATGGACCCTAACTTCATGGATGTTTTACTAATACTACGCCAGCCGGTGTGGGACGTGTCCCCTCTGGTGTCTTTCTGCCGAATGTCCATCTAAGATTCAGTTATCATGGTGCCCCCGCTTGAAGTGTCAACCAATGGGAGGAGAGAGATATTCTAAAGCAGTACGCTGATTTGCTAGGCGAGTTGAAACTTTTCGTAAGGGAGACCATGATTAGCCGATCGACCCCGCAACTAATTCACGCTTAAATCAAAAATTTATCCCAATTTCTTCGATGTGCAAACACGCGTTTCACTACGTGAATCTGAAGAATTATCGAACCCGTCCAGATTACAAAAATCAATTAGAATACTGAGAATCGTAAGCTTCGATTACATCTCCAGCGAACTTCACCAGACACATCACCAAATGGGAAAGCACAACGACTACCACTTATAATAACATTTATGAACAATATAATAGAACTGAAGGACTTAATCACCCTAGTGCTAGAATTGCAACGAAAAAATATATGGGTTGGGGATTTGTCATTTGTAATCATGCTCTGAAAGAGTTTCTTGTTTTTGAAAAAAATGATTATGGATGATCGTACTATGGGTGGAGAGTAATGACCCAGTCTAGCATTACTGTTACATCGTAAACAAAACACTCATCCCAAAGCTAATACTTTTTTTTTTAAAAACTGACACTCAAGAAAATGGAGATCTGATAGAAAGAAGTTAAAATTTATTCCGGAAAAATTAATACGTTCTTTTGCTTTCGCTGGTAAAACTGAGTTTGACCCCAAGAAAACATCTAAATAAAATGAGCCGAAAGTAAAAAAAAAAAGTTAATAATAATGGTTGATAATATTTCATAAAAAAGCAATGGAGAAATACTGTCAGCCCTCCAATTTTGTGAGTGTTCAGGACGCTGATCCTCCGCGAAATTTCAATTTAATGAAAAACTCCAGACTCCCCACTAAAGCTGAACACCTATTACAGTCATAATACTCTATTGAATACAATACTTACATTACCTTACAGTTTACGTCCACAAAATACTTCAACAATAACAGTACTGTGCAATGGATAAAACAGTAAACATGTACAGAGAGAGAGAGAGAGAGAGAGAGAGATAGATAGAGACAGAGACAGAGACAGACAGCAGACAGCAGACAGACAGAGTAAGCATGAAAGCAAGCAAGCAAATATACCTGTATTTTGACTTTTAAAAATGTCTTTTATTAAAAAAGGACATAAGTATAAATTCAAGTTAGTAAAATACTGAGCATACAATACCCGGTGTCTCTCATAGTTTAGGATACTGTACGGTATTTGTATTAGTACGTATTTTATTTACAGCAGCCCGCAAAATGAAAAGAAAAACACAAAAAACAAACAGAAAATTAGTTACCTATGAAAAAAATGACCTGATTTATTTGGCTGGTAACGTCTGATGAAGGGGAGGGATGATAGAGTCTGACCATGACTTTGACTGTCAAGTTTGAAAAAGGCAAGAGGAAGGCACATAGAATTTGACAACGACTGCTTTACCTCTACTAACACAGTAGATGATTTTCCACGAAGCAAATAAAAACAAAAGATTGACAAAAATCCTGGTATATGGAAAAAATGTTTCCAATGTTCAGAATCGAAGATTGATCAGAAAATGACTCCTGGTGGCCTCAAATGACACCCAATTTTAGTCTATATGAAAAATCGATTTTTTTTATTGATTCTTCATGCCAAATATTAGGTCAATATGCCTTGTAGTTTAAGCGTAGAAGTCAGGAACAAACAAAGAGAAAGCGCATGTATATATTTATATACATACATGTGTATATATGGGTGAAATATCTACTGTAAGTATGTATTATTCCGAAAAATCATTACTGCAACAGTCCTCAAAACTTATTGTACAGACAATATATTGGTTCAATACGTAAATTTTGCCCTTGACAATGGCATACCCTCGTTTTGCTTTATTTTTTCTTCGGATATTCGAGGAGCTAAATAAAACGAAATGAGGGTATACCTTTGTCTTGGTGAAAATTTATTGATTTAATCGATATATATATATATATATATATATATATTTGTGTCATCCACAGACAGCTGTTTCGTTGTATTACAACTCTTCAGTGTAGCTATAGACTATCCATTACCCCATCTAGTACCGAGATGCAGGATTGAAACCTTCGCTTCAGACCCGGAAACCATTATCCTACCTCTGCACTACGGTCAGTAAGGCTGAAGCGATATATTTATTTTACCTTATATTCCCCATCCACTAGAGTGCTCTCTACCTATGGGAGAATATATATATATATATATATATATATATATATATATATATATATTATATATGTTATTTAAAGAATGGAAACGACAATGGAACTAGTCTCAAGGAATGATGATACCTACATCTATCTTGAAAACAATGGCGTCAAAACATAGCTCACAATAGATGCCAGAATTCAGACTCAGTTCGTGGAGTTCATGATTAAAACAGCTGGAAATATTGGGTTGACCAGGCAGAGAGGACAAGAGTGGTTTCTATTAAGACTGAAACAAAGCAAAACTTTTACAGCTGTGAGAAGATCTTAATCTTTTTAAGTGATCAGGATTTTTGAGTGGGTTTCGCAGTGCAGTTTTAAGCGTTAGTCTTGATGACAGCACATTTTCAGGGGAAAAAAAAAGTACTGACGGCATTATTTTCCTTGAAAGTACTCTGTGTTACTTTGAACACCAACACGAATTCCTTTCTTTGTATAGTTTTGTTCATTATTTGACAAGATCATTAACCGTGTTTAATCTTGAATATATTTCTGCGTAGCCTAGCATCTCTGTCTGTCTGTCTGTCTGTCTCTCTCTCTCTATCTCACGCACACACACACACAGACACACGCACGCACTGAGTAGACTCGGATCCGTAGCCTTATGAGGCAACCAGTTTAAGTGAAGGTCAGTACTGAATTGAAACCCTGCCCCCCCCCCAAAAAACCCAGTTCACCAGAAAATAGAGACAACGTGTGAGCTCATTCAACTACTAACTTCCCTCAAACCAAAATGACCATACGGTCGTCATGGAAGGGGCCATAAAAAATCTTTGTTCAGCAGTGGATCTGAAATTGATGATGATGATGATGATGATGATGATGATGATCATCATCATCATCATCATCATCATCATCATCATCTTTTAGCTTCCGTCGTTGGGTGGAACGGAGTGTGGGAAGATTGCGTTGCACATTCAATCAAGTGAGAAAGGCCCGTCTGTCTATGGGTGTCCAATGGATAAGGCCCTTTAAGGTGTCTTTTGAAGGGAATTAGATAAAAAATCATTTCATAAAAAAAACAGTATTCACCTTTTTCGAAATAGGTTAGGAGTCATGAATACTTAAATGATTGAAGTCCCCCTTGCTACAAAAAAAAATTGTTTCATTGAATATCCTATTAAAATCAGGATGGTGTAGGTTGTCCATAAAATATAGTTATGAGTTTTGGGGGAGAGCGTATAAGGGTTCAGCGACAAAATAAGATTTGGGCCCACTGATATAGCTTGGGGGAGGGGATTTCGAAAGTTGGCACCTCATAGTCAGTCGAGGATAATGGTGCTTTACAATTGTTTAATATAACAAGTTAATGAGTCCTTATAAACAGACGATATTATTCTCGCTGGTAACTGGGTCGCCGCTAAGATGTATTTCGAATATATGTAGAAAATTTGGAGTAGAGGCCTACGTATCTGTCTGTCTTAAAAGTCAGCATTCGAAATCTTGGTTCCAACCAAGATACGAACTCGGTCCATTGAAGCTAGTGTGAAATACTCAATTGCCCCTGTCACTGATTAGGTCTATAATGATGGTTATATAGAAATACCGATTATAAACTATTGTATTCAAGGGTAATGTTCCCTTTGACTTTGACGACATCTAATTTCAGTGCGCAAAAATCTTACACACACACACACACACACACACACACGCATGTAACGCCCCTATTCTTTTAGTTAAGAATTAAATACGAAAATCTCCTTTTAACTTGATAAAAAAAAACATTACTCTTCCTCTCACTTTCTTTCTCCCCAAGATCGTTATCATTTCGCCGACCTCCCAGCCGATCCGATCTTAATCATTCTTCCTCCGAGAGAAAGAGGGTGGCCGACCTCAAAGGCAGGGGCTACAAGCGTAACCAGCAAAAAGTCCTGGCGCCAATGAGCCTTGGCCCATGTAGGAAGAATTATGCAAAAAACATATATTCTACACTGTGAACTACTTCGTTCAATATGATTTTCCATTCACCAAAACATCAATGATCATTTCTTATCTTATGAGATATTTTTTTTCACAAAACCACCCACTGAAACTTCATAAACGTACGATATGAACATTTTCCACTAAACATGGCTTTAGATGTACTATACAAACCGGACCAGGAAATTCATTATGTATAAATGTGGTGTTGGAAAAACCACCGAAGTACTCAACAGAAACACTTGGCTAAGAAATTATTTAGATATATTCATTAATATACTTTTTATTATACGTATTATCATGAGTATAATTACTAATTACTACATTATTTTTGGTAACTAACCGTTTGTGCGCATATAAATTGTCTTTGTGCGCTAGTTGCAGATGGTCTGTGTGCGTGCACATGAACACAGCTCAGAGGGAACCATGTTCAAGAGTTCTAAAAGTTGAACGGTTTCAAGAATGCTGCAGTGACCTACTCCACGACCAGTTAGTTACAGCAAAAAGTCATACAGAACAGAACCCGTACTCTTTCCATCCTCGCCAGAACGACAACAACAAAAAAAGTCAAGTCAAAACAATGCAGTAAAAACGAAACGAAAAGGGAACAATAAAAACTAAACGAAACGGAGAGAAAAAAAAACCAAACGAAAATCGAAGAACAAAAATAAAATGACGACGTCTGTTTTTTTTTCCACTTCATCTCCTCCACAAACCCCCAGACTCCATTTCTGCCCAGACAGACATAACAACAACAACAATAACAATAACAACTAAAAAATGACAAACAGGGAAAGAGGCATGATGTTTTTGTCCAAGGAGACCAGGTAAATCGCCAGTTGAAAACAACAGAACCGGCACTTAATCCACAATATGGTTGTGCAGGTGTTTCCTTGTAAGACAAAATGAACATTTCAATTTTACACCCGCTCCACACCGCCTCCATCATGTCTACTATTGCCACTACTAGTACTACTACTGCTGCTGCTGCTGCTCCTGTTGCTGTTGTTGTAGCAAAAGCAAAATTAGCGGCAATGGTAACATAAAAATCAACAACAAAATAATGCAACTAGTTTAGTTTTCAACTGCGTCATCAATTATTATTATCATTATTATTATTGTTATTGCTGTTGCTGTTATTATTATTATTATTATTTATGCATCTGCATGCCCACACCAGATCTGCTGGTCATACCCGGAAACTTAGTGATATCGTCCCCTCGAGTGCCAAGCTCTTTTCTCAATGTCCTAGCAGTCCACAGCAGTGCCGTGGTTTGTAATTTCTGATCAGCTGTTCGGTGGCTATCTCTGGAGGATGAGTGACACCAAGTCTTCACAGGTCTCCTACCCTCCCCTGGTCGTCCTCAGCGCTGTGGTTTGCATTGCTCCTACCCACTACTTTCTAATACTTGTACCGTCTTCATTCTAGCTCTTAGACCATTTCTGGCGACTGGTCGTCGTTAGTCTCATATTTGTAAAACACCACCAATATTTCAGCAGACCTCAGTAGTGCTATGGTCTGCATAGCCTCAATCCTTCCTGTTAAGTCCAACTCCTGAAACTTCAACTTTGAAGTTTTAGGCACTATTCCAAGTGCACCTACTACTACCACGTTCCACATCTTTCTCAGCACCCGGGCTAAGTCCTGATATTTTTCTAGTTTTCGCTCTTTCACATTTACTCTGTGATCTGCAGGTACAAACGTGTATATGGTTTCGCATGTTCACTTTTCCCTGAATACAATCATCAGATCTGGTCTTCTTGGATAGAGTGATCAGTTTAGATATCGAAGTCCCAGAGTAATATATGGCATCTACTTATCAGGACTGTGTTTGGTTTGTGCTGGTACCAATTTCTACATAACAGTGTACTAGTCGTTCGCATGAACGTATCGTAGTCGTTTGTATGACCGTATCCTAGTCGTTTGTATGACAGTATCCTAGTCGTTTGCATCTCCGTATTCTAGACATTTGTATGAGCGTATCCTAGTCGCTTGTATAACCGTATTCTGGACATTTGTATGACCGTATCCAAGTTGCTTGTATGATCATATTCTAATCACTTGTATGACCGTATTCTAGTCGTTTGTATGAATGTATCCTATTCGTTTCCCATTCACAACTGTTACAACTCTTTAATGTCTGTTCTTGCCATCTTTGGTATATGTTTGCTACATTGGCTGGTTATATGGTTTATGGTCTTTTCCCTTTTCTAAAGAGGCAGCATTCGCTGTTCTTCTGGGTGCTGTCGATCTTCATCTAGACATAGTTTGTCCTGATGCATGTGTTTTAGGCTATCATGATTCTGTTTATCTCTACGTCATTTGAGTGGCTATGTTCATGATCTTTCCCTAACGATATTTTCTGTCTTTCGAATTCCTCATAAATTCTCTTCCTGTTCCCATTTTTTTTCCTTTTTTAACCACTACCCAGTTTATAACTTTTTTTTTCTCTTTTATTACACTGCTTCGAGAGCTTTTCATAATATCTCCACATCATGCTTACGCGAGCTTTTCCAACCCCGTTTTGGTCATTTGTAAACAGTCTTCTATGCCAAAGATTGCTATCTTCTTTTCTACTCATATACAATCTGTGTCATCTCTGTGGTTTAGGACATTGTGAGTCGTCATAAGTTTCCCCAGTTCACCAGTCGATTGATTGGATTTCATCTTTTGTCCACCCAGGAAATAGTCCTGTGTATTTTTTCTACCGCTATGATCTGACAAAAAAAATTTGGTCTATTGCTAAGCTTCCCTCAGGAGTTATACATTTTTTTGAAGTTGAGTAGTTGGTTGAATGTTCTCGGTCCGACCAATAAGAGAATAGTATTGATATAGTTCAAATATCCCGCAAAATGTCTCTTTACGATAACGAAGAACACTATATTTTAGCTACAGTTACAAAATAACACTCAGATTTTGGGAAGAGGCTGGCATTGTTTCTCTAACAGAGAACTCTTCAGCACGTGCTGTATGTATTTAAAAGTCATTACTTCACAAGGAAGCTCAGTAGCATTACCAAACTTTTTGTCAGATCCTCATTAGATATATAAAACAACATTTTTGAATTCTATAGAAAAAGTTAGCCCCAGTCACGAATTTTGAAACTGTATTAAAAGAATTATAAATGTTGGAATTTCGGCAAAAAAAGTTCGCCCAGCAAAATGCATAAAATCGAGTAAATTTCGATGCTTCAATTTCAAAAGTATATCTGGGATTTCTCTATAAGTTTTATACAGGATTACTTGTGATTATTTTCAGCGGAATCTAAAGAGGCTACCTGGGAAGCACTGCATTATTTGATATGGAAAGACTCAACTTGTTTTATAGAGTTGCATTTGAGAAACCCCATGTATTTATATAAGGTTAATGTGCTAATAATTTTGTTGTCCGGCAAGTCTATTCCTCGTACCATCATAAACCTTCTTCTGTGCATTACCAATGGCGCGCATTTTTCTATTCCAAATCTTATTCCAATGTCATCACTATATTCCATAACATTGTTGAACAACATTTTGAGCCCCCCTCCTCCTTCATCTTTGCAAATAATTTTATATCAACCATTCACAGGGAGCGGTTGCCATTTCCCTTTGTTTTCGGGAATCGGTATCCTTTACTGTTTTTCAAGATTCTAATTTCATGCATTTGAATAGTGGCACCAGATGTCTGGTGATGGCAGGGGATCGAGTGACAGCAAATCTCAAATCTCCAGCACCTTTCTCAGTAACCTTGCATCATGATCTGAACAGTCCCAAATCTTCATTAGAATTGAACAGCGTAACTCCACATGTTTCGTACCTGAATAAAAGAATGCTCTTCCGTTCTCATATATCTTTTTAATACCTAATATTTAGAAAGTTCGTGATTATGATTACAATGATTTACTATTATTCAAGTACAACCAAGGAACAAAATCTCAATTCTGTTTTCTCGCACCTTCTCTCTTATCATGTATCTGCTGATCTTTGAGAGTATGAGTTTTGTGGCAATTATAATCTGAACTTTCATAGTATGAATTTGTAGAGTGATCTACGCATAGTGTAATTGGCGCTGAAAGGTTAATGGCACTTTTTCTCGCCCATGTGTACGCGTTGTCTGATTCTAGATAAACTCAATTTTCATTTTGCTACTGTTTGCTCAATTTTCCCTGCTGTAAAGTCTAGAGACCAAGAACCTCATCTTAGCTACAGACTATTATCACTAATTTATGTAAACTGATCTCTCTCTCTCTCTCTCTCTTTCTCTATCTCTACCCCTCTCTCTAACTCATACTTCTTCATAGATTTGTTGAAGGTGAAAATCAGACGGAATAGGAAAAGATTGCATCGCAGAGATTTCAACGAAAGGTGGGTACGTTCAGCAAACTTGGTTCAGCTGGAGTGAGCCAAATAGGATCTCGTTTCCCCACCAATACATGGGGCATGAAGTGTGAGTTCACTTCCGGGAACCCGCCCCCGTTGAGGTGAGCGCATTTAGCTCGAGGAATGAATGCAGTATCCGGTCTCAGTTTAAGTTGCTTCTTTTGTTTCAAGAAACTCGTCACTGAATATTTTCTCACCAACTTCATTATTATATCTTGACGGACACCCTCTCCACTTCAGCGAACCCATCCGTATTTTTTCTCCAACTCATATCCTCAGCGGTCGCCCCCACCCCTTGTTTCTGGACAAAATGCTAGAAAACAGCGGGCGGCCTTCCCAATAGTTCAAGCAGTGAGGGTCTCATACCAACCCGTCTCTTATTTTGTTGGGTTTTACAGAAACAAGAATGCACCCATCAGCGCATATTTTAAGTAGTTAAAGCCTCACAGAGCAAATGAGGTACATGTAAGATTTGGAAGAGAAGGATGAATTCTTACGGTCAAAGGATATTGTAAGAATTAATAGATTATGACAGGATCCAGTAAAGAGCAAGAGAGAGAGAGAGAGAGAGAGAGAGAGAGAGAGAGAGAGAGAGAGAGAGAGAGAGAGAGAGAGAGAGAGAGAGAGAGAGAGAGAGAGAGAGAGAGAGAGAGAGAGAGAGAGAGAGAGGATATTTCTCAAATTATCGTCAAGTGATTCAATGTAGTATGTGGTTGGTATAATTATGGCTAAAAGGTTAAGAACTTCCTCCCTCAGGCATGTTTAAAATGCGTACGGGTTGCTCTTTTCTATAAAAGAAGCATGTTCAATAATCTCACTTTCAAATTGAAGCTAAACTGTTCCTGTACTTTTTTTGTGATTGAAAAAAAGGGGGGGAGAGGGTCATTATCATATTATAGCGATTGAAAGATACACAGGACTATTTTTAGATGGACCAAGGATGAACTGTAATCAATCGACCAGCGAACTGGGAAACTTATGACGACGAACAAGGACCTAAATCCCAGAGATGACACAAGAGAAAACTGAACCTTACTCTGATACGAATTGACTGTTTCTTTTTGTTCTTTGCTTTGTTCTTGTTTAGAGAATAAGCACTGAGAAAACAATTCTGGTTGTTGATATACGAAGTGGTAATAAACGTTACCCACACCACTGGTTTAGGTACTGTATTTGAGTTTGGGCTATTCATGTGTAAAGATATCAATATCCAGACGTAACTCAGCCCTAACCATTCATAGTAGTAGCTTGACATTTTGCACACACGCTCCCCTCAATGAGTGGAGAAAACGGTCTCTTGTTCTTCAAGATTAATCTCCAAAATGAAGTTTTAGAGGGGGGTCTATTTCCAATGTGTGTTTATGCTAAATTACTCCCTTAATTTGAGTCCATCCTTGTTTTTTTTGTTCAAATTTGGACATTTTAGTACCAAATAAAAGGCAAGAAAATTAACTTATCCATTGATCAGCCCTTCATCCATTTTTTAAATTGAACACCCCGACACAATATGCTATCAAAAACATTGTTTTCTGGGTGATTGGAAAAAAACACCCTTTCACACATTCCTCATCTATTATGCAAATAACTGTTATTGTTGTTGCTGTTATTTATCACGGTAAGCAATTTTCTTGTTTTCACAAGAAAGTAAAAAGCCAAAACTTTTGAGTAAAAATTCATCAATCAAAAATCGAAAGAAATAAGAGAATTCATAAAAGAAAAACAAAAGTAAATAGACACGTTGTATAATCATTGTTTTAGAAAAATTGTTTTAAAAATTGTTTCGTTTTGTTCATTTTTCAAATTTTTATAGATTAGAATTGAAAAGAAATTAGTGAACTATGAAAGAAAAACAGCAGTAAGTTATGTTCAAAATGCCAATCTCCTCCCTCAATAAATTCGAATATCTATTGATTACTAATTAAAAGAAATGAGAGAATTCACGAAAAAAAATTGTTATTATTGCTTTGAATGAATTGATTTTTCAAAAATCATTTTGCCTATTCTTTAATTTCACACTAAGAATTCCGATCAGGATCACCGTTGCTAAATTGTGCCCATCATGATGGCCAGTGCGTAACCCCCCCCCCAAAAAAAAAACAGATTCAAGACCGTCAGTATTTTAACAACGAACATACCCAAAACAAATATTTATTAATTAAAAATGAACAGAAAATAAGAGACTGATAGGAAAATATGTTCTGATTGGCAGTTTTCCTCCCTTGATAAATTTGTGATGGACAGATTTCCTGATGCGGGGCCCGTTATTAATCACTACCCACAATAAATCAGTTCAAACACTTTTGCTGGGTTTAAGTTATTCATGTTTTCTGACAATTATATATATATATATATATAAATATATATATATATATATATATATATATATATATATATATATATATATGTGTGTGTGTGTGTGTGTGTGTGTGTGTGTGTGTGTGTGTATTTATCCATGTATCTATGTGTCTGAACTTTGCCCAGCTCTGAGCGTTCAGAAAAAATCAGAGAAGAAACTTCAAATACGGGACGCACTCACACTTCTCAATAGGTAGTAAAATTTTTTTTTTCGTATGATTTTTTTACCCCTTCCTCAAGTTTTCATTGGAGGGCTCAATTCCCAATATAAGTTTATGCTAAATCTTTGATAAAAATGAACATATATGGGCGATGGTGATTCATAATTTCCCTTTGACGCCATTTTTTTCTATTTTCAGTCATTGATGTGGAGCTTTGCGTAAAAGCAACAAGAAATTTTTTTGGAAACTCTAACGCCCATTTGTCAGATACGTCTCCATGAGGTCATCAAAAGAACAAGAAATAAAGCGAAGGATCACACCAGGTTAATAAGCTTTCAGTGAAGCAAGCTCGACTTTCAAGAACAAGAAAATCTCACTAGTCTTAAAAAGAAGGGAATACAACCAGTGCATGAAACCAGAGCTGAAATAGGGAACCTTAACAAAAGATTGACCCTCAAACTGCGAACCATCCAACGTACACATAAGAGAATCACGCTCAACATCACATGGAGAGATCATATGACAGCACAGTTTATTACAGAAAAGACATGAGTTCGAGATATCATAGAAACAGAAAACTCAAATGGCAATGGGCTGGGTGTGTTGTAAGAATGTCAGACAACCACTGGACATCACGACTCCCAATGTGGATCCCCAAGAGATCATATTCGAAACTGTGGCTGATAGAAAGTGAGATGGCGTGACGAGCTTGATAAATTCAGAGAGAACTGTCTCTGCAACGACCATGATAAAGAGGTCTGGCGAATCTTGGGGAAGGTCTATATCAAACGACGAACGTTAATGGGCTGATGCTAGGCCTGTTCTAATTTGTTACCTATTTACCTTATTACTAATTTTCCCAATACAACTGATGAATGATTTCTTTCATGTTGGGCCTGGGGACACTAAAATGTTTCCCATATAAATTGATAATAATGCTTATTCGATTCACGCGATTTCGAGTAGCGGTGGGAGGGATCCTGTACTAAAGTAGGTCTTTCATGAAGGCAAAGTGGCGTAAAGGGAACATTTGAAAAGCAGAATATATATATATATATATATATATATATATATATATATATATATATATATATATATATATATATTGTGTCATCCAAAGACAGCTGTTTCAATGTATTACATCTCTTCAGTGTGGTTATAGACTTTCCACTATCCCATATATATATATATATATATATATATATATATATAGCATACAGATACTACTGTGAACAATCCTCCATCATGGTTTTGGGACCAAAGCGTCATTATCAGTAAACCAGGGCGCCCCAGTAATACCATACGATACCTCAGGCCTTGTTGGTTTCCCGTCACCGTGTGGTGGGTACCAGATCCATGCATATACAACCTCTGCCCGGTTCTCTTAATATATTACCTCTTTTCTGTTAATGGCAATCCATCTTTAGTCAGCTATGTCGAGTTCGATCCGACAAAGTACTCGCAATTTTGTTGAGTGATATAGCTTATCTTAATGTATACATTATAGTACAATCATGTAGCATCGCAGTATTGATTGTAATTAAAACTACCATTGTTACTATTTTCGTAATATACATACCTATAGATATATTACAGTATTATACAGCATAGTATATACAGCATAGTAGTATAAATTGTAATTGTAAGTACCATTGTTATTGTTATATTGATGCTGTTGTGGACATTTTTTTTCAACCGTTGCAATTGCACACTTATTTTTCTACGACCGAAATTATTTCTGACAGCAACTCATGCATTTACAAGGAACCCCAGTCCAACTCAGCCCCTGTCTTTCGAGAAAATACGCTCCTACCCCGACATAACCTCACCCACTGTATTTTCAATATATTTTCTCGACTCCCATCACCCTGGTCACTTATTATTATTTTTTTTCCTTTCCTGTTGTCTGCAACCAGGAAACGTGCATGTGACCAAGAGAGGCAATGACACAATAGACTTATGGCTGAATGTCCTGTATCGGGCGACGACGTCGTCACTTCAACTATCGTTCTTGCTGTTGCACATGATTGATAGAGCTGTAACGACAGAAGCAGCCAATCATAATTCTGAACGACCAAAGTCAAATGCGAAACACGCCGGAGGGCAATGGTTAGCAAACTGGTCTCCCTAGACCAGCGATCTGTGGTTCGCAGGTTGGTGAAATACAGGGCTGGTCCTAACATTTCTGGCGCCCCGAGCAAACTGAACTTTAGTCTTTTTTTTAAAAGAATTTAATCTTATATTCTTGATAAAGTCTGACTTCACGTTGAGGAACATTCTTAATTTGACTATTTTTATTATGTTTGTTCGTTAATTTTCCGATATCCAGATTCGACCTCTAAGAAACAAAAATCTTCATGATATCATTCACAGCATATATCAGACAACGCAGAATACGTTGTCCAAGTGTGGAATCCGCAACTCCAAAAAAGATATCACAGAACTAGAACACTTACAACGGACAACAACGGAAATGGCCCCAGAACTTAGGAAATCTCCCATACGAAGATAAGCTTAAAAAAATTAACACTAACTACACTAGAAGAATAAGAATAAGGGGGGGGCAGATATGAACATTGAAAATTGTAAAAGATATTGATGACATCCCAGCAAGCAGAGTTCTTCCAAGAGACAACGACAAAATTGAAGAAGAACTCTGTCAAAAAGCAAAAACCAAATACTCTAGAAAAGACTTTTCGCCAAGAATAATAAGTGACTGGGACTCACCAGTCAGCACGGCCAAAATAAACCAATTACGAAAAACAGAAGAAAACTCCCAGAATAGATTCGACGAATACACGAGACACAAAAACAACCAAATAAACTATTGATGTAAATAACTTTATCATAGGCGAGGGACAAATCACAATTATGTGCAACATTTTTACTCACTAATACTCACAAGTTTAATGTTGTATTCGGAGACTCCTACAGTCTCATACACATGAAAACTATCCGGGCAACTGCCCATTTTACCGGTATCTAGGGCCGGTCCTGGTGAAATGATAAAATGTATGGTCATAGATTTTTAAAATATAGCTTCTTGAAAGCTATGATCATTGTCATTTTTTGTTGAGGCACAATGATTGAATTCTAGTCATACTTCTGAAATATTCAATATATAATTTTTTCTATCATACTAATGGATTTACCAATATAAAGAGTTTGCTAGCAATCACGTTCCAATAGGCATTCTGCTATTGATAGATAGAATTGTATAAAAAAGAAAATCTGAAATAAACACATTGATCAGATTTTGGTCTGATTAAAAGAAATTTGCACGTGACTGCAAAAACAGCACATCGTAACGTGATTTTTTGTAGCGCAATGCCTGAGATTATTGAGGAAAAAAAAAAAAAGAAGCAATTCACAGTCAAAATTGTAACTCTATAATAATAGTGTTGGGGCTGCATTTGCCCACTCCCCGATGATTCACGATGATCCGACTTCTCAATGAAGATGAATTTAGGTACGTTAAATGCTTATTATAGAGTAGTCTCAGTGATTCACTTATTCATAAATAATCATAACACAAACTCTATAAATAGGAAGTGGCTTGATATCGAGTTTAATGGCCACTGATGTCGGAATTCTACGGAAGGTACTTGACTTTGAAAACCATCTTAATACCCAACATTCCCATCAGCATTTCCGGTGTTAATCACTGTCTCATTAGTTCTGAAGTGGGAAGCTCACTAAAGCTTACTGACGTGATGATAAGTTGAACGCCGGATTTCTACACTTCAGCATTTATTTATGGATGGGACTCTTCTACCCATCTGTCTGTATTGCTCAAATCTTTAGCACTTCATAACTGAACACACTCAAAAACACACACACACACACACATATATATATATATATATATATATATATATATATATATATATATATATATATACGTACATATTTATATAGATATAAACCTGGGTGCTACAGGGTCACACCTATATCTATTCCTTGAAGATGATTGTTGCAACGTTTGTATTGTAAAGATAATAATAATAAAAAAAAATTCTAAGTAAAAACGTATTTACGTATCAGAATGAAATAAGCCCCGTCGTATTTTTAGCATAACTTTTGGCAGATATGTAAGACTTGTCAATTCAGCTCGATCGGTGAGAGACACGACTACCAATCAGTTGCTCACGCTTTAAAATCACGGTAGGAGATTGATGATTTTTATTCCTCTGGATTCGGTGAGAATAGTTCTTTTATGTCATTTTCGTTGCGACAGAAAAAAACTATGTTGACTCCAGGTTTTGACTTATGTTTAAACATAGAGACTTTGATATATGAATATATGCATATGCATACACGCACGCACATGTATGTATGTGTTTTGCGACGTAACTGGTTATATACAAATAGGTATATACCCGTAAATATGACAGTGTTTTTTATGTATGGATCTGCACTTAGGAGAATAAAACGATTTGATTGGGTGATTCACTTTTTGATAATTCAACTATCCTAATTTTAAGTTATTTTTTTAAAAAAGTTTCTTTTCAACGCCAGTCGTTTTAATGTGTGATCAGACATAGAATTTTATGAGTTCCTATGACGCAATTTTCGTTGTTATGTCATAAGAGGAAAGTAAATTAACCAATGAGAGCATCCTATTTGAATACAAACAAACAGAGAAGAGATTCGTACATATATTCGTTATAAGTATGGATTTGCACTGGACTGAACAAATTTATATTTTACTATGTTAGACTAATTTCTGATGCTATCTATCGCCTCCATCTATATTACCCCAAAATATATCATTTCATAGCATATGAAAAACAGAGATGAATTTAACAATTTCGGAAAGTATCTTGGCACATTGTTTAATGAGTATTACCTAGAAACTATTATTAAAATTCTGATTGCACTGTAAAAATTACGCCTCTTATATTCCATTAAAACATCAAGTAGCAGTTGTCACAGGAAATTGAACGACTGTAGCCATCAAATATGGCAAATGGTTGAACAACCTCAGCCATCAAATATGGCGAAGGGTTCAATCCTTTTCTTATATTACCGAGTGTTTGTGTGCTTCTTTATGTGTTTGTGTGTTCCAGCGCTCCTGACCATATTGTTTTGTCTGCAGACTTGAAAATTGGCGCCAGTACTGCATATATTGTTGCCCAGTGGCCAGTGAGGTAGAGTGATAGCTAATAGTCAAAGTAAAAATCAAGACATCACCAATTTTCGTATCGTAAATACATTAGCTCTAATCAGTCATTAATACTTAACAATAATTCTTACCTACTATCAATACCTTTATTCCTGATTTTAAATGCAACTGTATAGCAAAATCAATAGCAATTCATTCACAGTATACGTCTGAGCGCCGTATTCTGGTAGTAATTTTTGCAATAATTCCCGACAACTGACAGACACACCTTTCTCCTGATTTTCAGTTCAACTCTATAGTAAAATCATTAACGTTATGCATAAATCAGCCCAATTTCGTCAGGAATGCTTGCATTGATTCCTGACCATAAACAATCTCTTTCATCCACATTTTAAACACATTTCTAGAATAAAACCATAAGCAGTGCATTCAGATTATACATTCTGACATGTTTTACCTGATGCATAGCAAAAGTTTCTATGATTAGAGTTTTAGAATTTATGTTAGCGTATAAATGCAAATGATGTGCCTTTTAAAAAAAATTCTGATGCTTTGATGGAGATGCACTTTTACAGATACCTCCAAATATTATTATCAAATGAAGCTGGTTTTCGTGACCGAGGCTAATTAGAAAGCCCAGCGTCACCTTCTATAAAGAGGCGAAACTATCACAGGCATTAAACGCACAATCACTGTACCTAGGTACTCAGCATTCTTGATTTTCTGTTTTGGATTACCGTCTTTTTAAAATTCTTACACCATGCAATGACATAAGTCTTTGTCTATGGTTAAACGTTCCCATAAACTATAGGCGATGCACAGCCTGGTAAAACTTATACTAAATCTAAGTCTTGAAGTTTATTACTTGACTTTGATTTTGCAGTAGCCAGGTGGTTCGAAATTTGCATTAAATGATATATATATATATATATATATATATATATATCATTTAAAGTATGCAAAGCCAGGTGGTTCGAAATTTGCATACTTTAAATGCTATATATATATATATATATATATATATATATATATATATATATATATATATATATATATATCATTTAAAGTACGCAAATTTCGAACCACCTGGCTTTGCATATATGCTATATATATATATATATATATATATATATATATATATATATAGCATTTAAAGTATGCAAAGCCAGGTGGTTCGAAATTTGCGTACTTTAAATGATATATATATATATATATATATATATATATATATATATATATATACATATATATATATATATATATATATATATATATATACATATATATATATATATATATATATATACATATATTTAAAATAAACAAATTTCGAACCACGTGGCTACGGCAAAATCGAAATTAAGTAACAAACATTAAGAATGACTCTCTCCCGCTTTCTCTCTCTCTCTCTCTCTCTATATATATATATATATACATATATATACGTATATATATATCATGTTCGATTCCTGCAGCTGTCCCATTTTATGTTTATTCTATTTACGCTGTCTTGGCATAATGACTCATCCTCTCTCAATTTCGAGTCTCTTCACATTTGTCTATCTCAGTCTTTTCACAACATGAAATTCCTGATGAAAAGAGCCCCCACCCACTTCTCATAGACTGCACACGTGAAGAAGACAATACAATGGATCGGCTGGGCCATTGAGGTAAGAACAAAGACAAAACAAAGAATGAATTCATTACTTCAAACATCTTTCGGAATGATAATGAAAATTAGCTGGTATCTATACTTAGAAAAAAAAAATTAATGGTTTCGATTTCATTAACGTAGACATTCCAATCTTGCAACAGCACATTTACATGTGCACTCTTGATTTGATAAAAGGAGAAAGTAGTTGATCCTCGTTAAAGAATTCCTCAGATTTCTGAGATTATATTCTAAGAAAGAGACTACTGAACTCGTTTGAGTGAAAGAGCCCATCACCCCAAATGGTAGTATGAAATATTGCTACAGACAGAGAGGTGAACAGAAAAAGTCCCACTGTTCATTATATAGATCATCTACAAAGAGAGAGAGAAAGGGAGATAGAGAGAGGGACATAAAGATAGATAGATAGATAGATAGATAGATAGATAGATAGATAGAGAGAGAGAGAGAGAGAGAGAGAGAGAGAGAGAGAGAGAGAGAGAGAGAGAGAGCTTTAGGTGGTGAGCATCAATTTTGCCAGTACTCCGCCCCTGTCTCAATTTCTCGACATTGTTTGATTTCTTGGGTGTAGACTCTATCAGAAACGGTAATTCACTGCTGACAAACCAGGTAGAGGCTTTTCAGGTACACTGTACAATGATAATTGCCTATTTCACCCGCAGCGTCTGATCATCAGGATCGGCTCTCTCTCTCTCTCACACCAATTACAATGGGATATATTCGATGAGGGCCTCTCTGATTACAAGTCATTGGCGTGACAAATTCCCGCGAAATGACGTCAGCTCTTCTCGCCATTGGGGACGCCATTAGTCCGGATCACGCAACAAACCGAGGGCAAAAGACTTGACAGGTGGTCCCCAATGATGTATTTCATTAATATAAATCATTCCAGTCTTTGCACGCATGATAGAACTACGACTATAACCTTAATCTATCCCGCTGTAGTTTTTCGTTCAATTTCGATTGCCCTACTCAACAATCATCATCAGCGGGGCAGCGCACTGGAAATCAGAAGACGGCTTTAAAACACGCTTTCTATGTTTCCATACACACACACACACACACACACACACACACATATATCTATACATATGCATATATGATAAGTAATGTATACTAGTATCCGACAATGTGGATAAGGAAAGGTAGTTTTAGGAACTAAATTTTGCTCGAACCAAATTTTTCCCCAAATCATCGCGTTTGTTTCGCTTATCACCGCAAATTATTCGGTTCGAGCTAAATTTAGTTACTACAACCGTATTTCCATATATATATATATATATATATATATATAGAGAGAGAGAGAGAGAGAGAGAGATAGTAAAGTGTGTTTGTACTCTGAAGTCGAGAGATATACTGAGGAAAAACAAAGCCGTATTCGGAATCAACAGCCCTTGATTTGCCTATAGCTCACATTTTTACGGCGAATCTTGCAAAAGAAACAAATATTTTTTCGTTTTTTCTTTTATCTGAAATTTTTCCCTAAACTATTAGAGTCAAACAAGTAAAATCGACTGGCCACGTTCAAACAACGAATAATATTTAATTTTGTTCTTTCAATTTCATACGCCTTTAATGTAATTAACAACAAACCTTCCAGAAATTTGTCAGTTTCGAGAAAAAACAAAAAATCAAAAACATTTTCAGGTTTCCCTGTCTTTCAGCATAGAATCTATATTATAATGTAGCCAAATATGTATTTATGTTTTTTGTACATTTTATAAATCGAGAACTACGCATCACTGAGTAAAAAACAATTTCTATCGATTTATATGGGGATTTGCGTTCGTGCTAACATGGAATAAGAAAGGACTTTTATTGCCAAAGAGATCAGTGAAGGCAATAACGCACCAGGCTTTAGGAACTAGCTAAATACAAAACGTGAACAGAGTTTAAAAAAAAAAACCCGACGGAGAAAACTTTTTACCAATTTCTTTTTAAAAAAAAAATCACATGTTTTCGATCTAATAGACATTAGAAGATTCCTGAAATTCGTCAGTTTTGAGAAAGGGATTATTTAAGAGTTTTGTAAGAGGGTGTTCTATTCATAATGAGGCTATAATTCCAAACTGCATCTTTACTTACCATTCGCCATAGGTAACTGCAGATGTAAATTTCTCTTTCTACCAGTGCATAGGCGAGTTTAGCAGTATCTTTTTTTTTCAAGGAATCTAACCCTAACCTGACAATTAACATTTTTTCTTAGGGCAAAAACCCTAACCCCTGATCCCAAACAAAGCACAACAATAAAACATGGACATAATTTAAATCCAGTTGTTCGCTTTGACGTGCCAACGATTAAAACCAAAAGTGAGAGCATGAATTCTCAGTTTTAAGAAGAACTAAGGTTCTAGGAGGGCGTACACAGGGTTGCTAGAGGTTGTGTGCTGGACTGTACAGTTCTTCTCCGGGTTGTGTGAACCTTCATTTTATTTTATGATATCTCTATAAAATATAATTTGTTTTCCAAGGCTATTGGATTTGAATTTCTTTCCCTGCACATTGCCGGGAACCCCCAGTAGTATATGTATATATATATATATATATATGCTCCTCTATTCAGGGTTGAGAACACTTTAAGTGAGGTAACTCATTCTTCGTAAGCTTGTGCAATGCTCTTCCATAGGAATAAAGTACTTTGGTGGATGAGGAATTTCTGTGTAAATAGATATATCGCTTAAATTCAGCCTTACTGACTGTCCAGTTCCGTAGTCCAGAGGTAGGATATCGGCCTCCTAGTCTGAAGTGAAGGATTAAATTCTCCCTCACGGTACTGGATGGGATAATGGAAAGTCTATAGCCACACCGAAACAGCTGTCTGTGAATGACACAATAATATATATATATATATATATATATATATATATATATATATATATATATATATATATATATATATATATATGTATGTATGTATGTGATTCTTTTTTTTTTGTTACACAAAACTTGTAAACTGATACAAAAAAATAATTCAAGTGTACTCGGTGGTGGTACTTCTTCGAATCGAGTCAGTGGCGTGTATCGAAAGTCTGGAGCGAAAAGAGTACCCGATTTGGCTAGTGTGATAACTTGATCACTTGATAAGAGCATGATAGTATCATATTATTTATTGATAATAGTTGTAATAGAACGGCGATGCATACTCGATCTGTATGATGCGATGTTGTGTTGGGTCGTAAATTCCATTCGTGTTGTCTAGTGTGTGGACCAAATCGAAAAAATTGACGAGAGGACAAATTTTAAAAATCATCAAGAACACCCATTCAATTTTAGCTTGTACACTCGCGCTACTAGTTTGCGTGGGAAAAGTCAAGGTTCAGGCGTAGGACATTCGTGTTGAGAGCATAGGTATATTGGTCGAAGGTTCATCAGGGCATTGTCCTTCTAACTTATTCATGACTGTCAATGTATTCCAGGAAACCAATGAATTGTAGTTGACGTAAGGATACACACATGCGCGTCTTTCTTCGTCTAATGAGACCGGAACGTGCGTCCCTGAATATAGCAAAGCTTAGGAAGGATGAAATACTTTATGAAGAGCTCAGGACGGGAGCATAAAAACCGATGAAAGAAATCAAGTCAACGATCTGCCTATCGTAAAATCCATTCCTCCATTTCATTTGTCCCTGGTGGCTATCAAACTTATCTTCCTTTATTAGCCCATGCTGACATCTTGAAGGGCCCAACGTATATCATATATTGTAGTATCACACATTTCTGTATGTGCATTTGTTTAAAATCTAATTTAGTATGCTCTTGATCTAGACAAATGTATTAGGTGCATGGAACGTTTACAGTGTTTTTTTTCCCGAAAATATGATATCAGTTAATTAATAAGAACATATATATATATATATATATATATATATATATATATATATATATATATATATATATATATATATATATATATATATATATATATATATATACTTATTGATCATGGAAATATTTTCCCTAGCTCTCGCCGAAGTTCGGGAAATTTTCGAATTCTATTATGATAAAACAAGACTAATTTCGACGCAATGAAGTTACTAAATAAATATATATCAATTAAGACATCTTTGGATTTTTGACATAAGGAATTCTGCATTGACCGAAACGAACGATAATTCAATGGTGCTAAAATTGGTGAATATGCTGCGTATAGAACAATTTATGATACCGACTTCACCATTGTTTTCTTTGGTCAACGAAACAAAGTGTGAATGAACTTTCTGGCTGTCCTGTAAATGGTCCTTTTCTTCAATTGTAGCGCTCAAACACCGAAGTTGACCGTAAAGCCCGTTTGTAACAGTTTCACAAGAGTTCAGTAAATGGTAATTCAGTACGCCTTTCATACACAACCGAACATAGAGCTATGACTTTTTTAATTTTTATTTCCGAAGCGCTGTGACTTATGTCCAATATTCTGCTCCAGCATGAAGATCATGTAACAAGCAATATATCACTGAAATATCAAAGTACGTGTAAAGTAGATGTGAAAAAAACCTTAACATACTACCATTTTTTCTTTAACAATTGACGGACCAAACATACTTAAAGTCCTCTAGAGTCTTAACCCTGTGAAGTTATAATTCTCAAGATAGCGTCCAAGATGATTGCCAGTTCTTTAAAATGCCCATTGCTTGTTCATTATTCATCTCAGACAAGTTTGTAGTATTTTAGTATTATATCTGCTTGATAACATATCAAAAGTCTACCACAGATCAACCCTGGAAAGGTATAAATTTCAGGATGGCGTCCAAGTTGAACACCAAATTGATTGGCTACATTCATGATGAAACCCACCCTATCCCCCAAAATATTGCAACAAAAAGTTTCGTTACTGTTTATTGTAGTATTAGGCATACTCAATGACATAGTGAAAGTTCCGCCTGGCCACATGAAAAGTATAATTTTCAAAATGGTATCCAAGATGGCCGCCCAATCCTTAAAATGCCCATTACTCATTCAGTATTAACCATTGACAAGTTTTCCCAACGTTTTTTGTAGTGTAAAGTGTATCCAATAAGATTTTGAAAATTTATCACAGCATGACTACTGAAAGTATAATTCTGAAATGGTGTTCAAAATGGCTGACAAATCCTTTAAATGCCGATTACACGTTCATCTTAAACAAGTTTTTCCCTTACGGTTTCTGTTGAAAAAAAATGTGCTCAGTAATCTGACAAAGTTTGTCAAATTCTAACCACGGGAAAGGTGTAATTTTCAAGGTGGCTGCCAAGATGGCTGCCAAGATGGCTGCCAAGACGGCTGCAAAATTCGTAATATTCCCGTTTTTCCATTAGTCTGAGTAGTATGATTGCCCATTTCTATGATTCTTCGTCGTTTGCTTGGTTTTTGAAATGAAATCTCGGAATCAATTATGTATTTCCTCCCATTGTCAGAAAATGATAATTGTCTGCATGCTACTCTTTCAATTTCCCTTCCATGGAATTGATCTCGAAATGGTCCGGGATTTCTATATTTGCCAGAAATCCCTTAATTCTATTTAATGAGAAATTATAAACTGTACTTGTAATTGTAAGCAACTCCTCACTATGGTTTAAATATGCTAATTGGAATCCCACATTCCCAAAATACAGGATTGGGCACCAAAATTATTCGTCTAGAATGAATAATGAACAAGTAATGGGCATTCAACTAGTTGGCAGCCATCTTGGACCCAAAATTTAGTATTATATCTTCCCAATGACAAGACAGTAGTAGACTGTTGACATGTTATTGAGCTCGATATTATGAAAGAACCGTTGGAAAAAAAAAACTTTTAGGGGATGAATATTGAACGAGAAATGGACTTTTCAAAGATTTGGTGGTCGTCTTGGATTCCATCTTGAAAGCTACATCTTTCCAGTGGTCCAACTCTGATAGACTTTTAGTATATTATTTAGCATACCTGTCACCACAAAAAAACGTTGAGAAAACTTTATTTAGCAATTTTTGGGGGTCAGGTGTTTTTTTTTTTTACATAAATGCACAAGACTATGTGATAACTATTGGAATTTATAGCAAATGTTAACGTCATGAATTCTGGTCGATAAATTATTAGAAAAAATGGTAGTATGACTTTTTTGACATCTATACACATACTTTGATATTTCAGTGAGATATTGCTAGTAACATGATCTTCTTGCTGCAGCACATAATGTCTCGAATTATTGGGTTTTGCTGTTGATTGTGGAGGTTGTAATGGATCAACCCATGATTTTAGGTGCCTCGATTTATCGTAGTGAACCTGATTTTCATCGCCCACAAAAAAAAAAAAATATTTTGTCTTGCAAGAAGTAAAATGTTGGTGGCGAAACACTGTCCAATACTTCACTATGACAATTCATGTGGAACAAATTTTCCCGTTTCTTTGTAATCTTCCCAATGCATCATACAAACGTCTTAGAATTTCTGAGTGATCGACGCCAGCTTTGTAACTAAACAAACTGTTTGTATATAACTTGACAATGAACAACTGTTTATGTGCACCGACTGTCGTACAAGGTTATAGCCAAGCATGAACCAGTGCGGAAAAATCCCACCGCTTTGCTAGTAGAGACGCTAACCACTGTGCTACGCGTAACATTCAGATTATCTGATATTGATTAAAAGCATTTCGAGCAAAGGAAAGGAAAGTTCGTATCTCTGTTATTGAGAAGAGGTTATCGCATGTTTAAATATATATATATATATATATATATATATATATATATATATATATATATATATATATATATTGTTTAACAAGCTTAGCAAAGCACAATGCCACGAGTATGAGATATCTAATGTGAATTAAATTCACCACAGTCAAAATGACCAGTGAGACTCGCTTCTTTATGATTGCCCTACCGCGAGGCACCGTAGTGTGCATGCATATACTCGGGTAATCGCATTCACACACACACACACACACACACACACACACACATATATATATATACATATATATATATATATATATATATATAGAGAGAGAGAGAGATGGTAAGAAAGGGAAAGAGAAAGGGTGATAAAAGAAAAAGGAAATAATAGATGAAAAATGAGAG
>OY735198.1:45614837-45722337 GCA_963457665.1 Thysanoteuthis rhombus
TTAGAAAAAAATCTTTAATTGTTTATTCTTCTGATGTTGTCAAGGCCAAATGATACATTCACAGAATGATAATAGAGATAATTTCAAATAGACTTTCAATATAATATAATATAATATAAGGCAATTTATCATCGTTCTGTCGTATCTAATCCATTTCATAATAAGATACTCACACGCACATGTATGTATAGAGAGAAAGAGAGAGAGAGAAAGACAGAGAGACAGACATAGGAAAACAATTGATACATAAACAGATAGATAATGATAGAGAGAGAGAGAGAGAGAGAAGGGAGGAGAGAGGGAAAGTATAATAATACTTGGGTATTTTTTTAAAAGCCTGAATATGATATAGATATTTGATAAATAAAGATAAGTCTTTTAGTTGTGTGTCCACATGTTGATATCATACAGGGGTAGGCATCGTGGTTACAAAATTTTTGTTCAAGTCGAAAATTATAACCAATGTTCTGAGGTCGCCAAAGTTGAATTGAAAATTATTGTAAAGTTGTTCAAAAATCGAGGAAATGAGAAAAATTGAAAAAAAAAAAAAATAACGCACGTTTATTTGTCTCTCAAGGTGTCGCCGTGACAACGACTTGGGCATGAATAGTGGTATCTTCACAGTGCTAATGTTTGTTCGCTCGTAAGCTGGTCAGGTCAATTTTGCAAATTGCATGACGCTGTGAGTTCGCAGAGACAGTAATGAATAGAATAGCAGTAGACAAAGTCTGACCAGAACATTGGTGTTAGAGTCCATGGAGAAAAGGACTGGTGGAGATGTACATTTGTGGAATGACCACGAAATCAGGACACTCAATCAATTTCGGTACCTTTAATATAAGAGTGAAGTGGATCTCAGAGAAAGCCAAGCCCAATTGAAAACTGATTAGTAAGAATAATTATTTTGGCCAGGACAAAGTGCACTGAGACCCTCTTTAAGTTATAAAAATCCTATTGTGCCGTCATTTAGTCTCGAGTATACGTTGTAGAGAGTTCGATATGATTGCATCTACTTTATTTTCTAAAATTTTTGTCGACCCTTCCCTATTCGTCTTGTGTTAAATTAGAATGAAGATCCCATTAAATATATATATATATATATATATATATATATATATATATATATGTGTGTGTGTGTGTGTGTGTATATAAGCTTTGATTGGCCGTTGCGGTAGTGTGCTAGAATCCACTTAATGTTATAAAATTGCTTTGGAGTCGTCACAAAGTCTCGTCCCTACAACTTCAGATACGAAACTTCAGATACGAAATCCGAACAGGAAAAATAGCAACACAAAAACAAATAAACAAGGCGAAATAACAAGGAGGAAGGCATGAAAAAAAATTACCCTACTCTTTCCCGAGTGTCGTTTTTTTGTGTGTATTGCATTTCTCTTCAGATGTTAAATTGACACATAAATGTTTATCAGGGTCGGCTCTTACCTGGCAACAGTCGTTTTGCAGTCTCTTTTCTTCTCTTCTGTTTTCATTCATTCATTCATTCATTACAGGTTTATATTTCGTTCAATCTTTTCTTTCTATTGGCTTCTTTTCCTTCCTTCTCTCTTGCCCTTTTCCTTCTTATTTCTTTCAGTATTCCTTATTTTCATTCTTTCTTTCTTCCTTTCCAATGATCACAATGCGTGTTCTCACCTTCAAATATTTTGTCAAGCGTAAGATATTCGCATAAAAGGAGCTGCCATTTTCCACCGTTTTTCCCACACACTTCGAATGGTTATTAGAAATTTTCCCATTATTGTATAACTTGTTCAGTCCTTAAATGCTGCTCATACCAAATACAATACGCAAATTAAAGCCATTTATTCGCCTCAATGCCTTATATACCGGTAGAGAGGTTTTATTGCTGGAAAGGGGTCCAAAGAAAGCCAACGGAGTACTTTATATCCTATCAATTCGACCATTAGCACTGAGCTGAAAAAAAATCCATCATTCAGTGGCAATAAGTGAGGGCCAAACAAAAATCGTTAAAAAGGTAGGTATGTTTGCAAATATTGGTAAATATTTACGAATATATATATATATATATATATATATATATATATATATATATATATATATGAATATATATATATATATATATATATATATATATACATGAATATATATATATATATATATATATATATATATATATATATATTTACGAAAAAAAATATATATATATTTGTATAGATATATGTAACATTTCAATAAGATTGCGATAAATAGGATTTTTCAAACATTTTCTGGGGCATCAACATAGGGTTTTATAGTTTGGACAAGGTTTGCGACATCGTTAGACCCACAATAGAATTTGTGATGTAATCACCCGGAATAATAAAACGTTCACAATTATTGATAGCCCCTATTTCAATCAAACCCCTGTTTCAATCAAACGTGTGATTCTTTTGATCAATGGATTGTTTGAGTGACTATCCTTATCTTTGTTGTTTTCTCCACAACGTTTTTGTCGAAGTGTTTTCCGTCCTTCTTCAAATGTATGCTGTATCCAGTAATCTTTGAGTGTCGTCCAAATTTCACCAAGTCTTCATTTTTGACATTTCAAGAATCTTCGAACAGTCAGACTACGCAATAGAATGTCAAATATGTAGGAGTAAACATAGTAAATATGCGGTTACTAATCTAAATAATTCATGGATTACTGACTAAACTTTCTCCAAGAAGTCCAGACAACACTGAGATTCATCATCATCATCATCATCATCATCATCATCATCATCATCATCATCATCATTCTTTTATCGTCCGTTGTTGGACATAGACCTTCCTGATGATTCACCAAACCTCTCTATCATGAGTGCCGCGGAGGCAATACTCTCTGAATTTGTCTAGATCGTCTTGTGATCTCATAATCTGCTGGCTGCAGTTTTGCAAATGATTTCTGGGGTTCCACGTTATGAGTTGTAATGTCCAGCAATTGTCTGCCTTTCTTGCAGCATGACAAACTCAATGCCATTCAAGTTTTCTGATTGATTCCCTGATGTCTAAAATTCCTGATTTTCCCCCAATATATTCTACTTATGCATCTTACTCACCTACGGAGTTAAGTCATGGATCCTAACCAAGAAACTACATCTTAAACTGAGAACCATGCAACGTGCACATGAAAGAATAATGGTCAACATCACATGGAGAGATCCAAGGACAGCACAATGAGATTAGGAAGTTTAAAGATGTGAATAATAATTTGAATAATTCATGGAATAATCGCTATGATTTATCTCAAAACTTCAGTCAGCACCGATAGTTGAAGAGAACAACGATGAAGATACTTGGTCGGAATAATTCATGGAATAATAACAACGCTACTTCCCAGAACTTCAAACACGAAACTCAGTATACATCATTATAAAGGTGTCTATTATTATTTATGGAAGGATAGGAAGAGATAAAGCGAAGGATCACCCTAGGATGGCAAGCCTTCGGCAGAGCAAGCTCAACCTTTAAAAACAAGTCGATCCCAATAATCTTAAAAAGAAGAGTTTACAACCAATGCATCCTCCCGATAGTCACTTATGGAGCTGAAACATGGAATCTAACTAAGAGACTGACTCTCAAACTGAGAAGCATGCAACGCGCTAATGAGAGAATCATGCTCAACTTCACATGGAGAGATCACAAGACAGCACTTTATAATAGGAAGAAAACGGAAGTCAGAGACATCATAGAATCTATCAGAAAATTTAAATGGCAATGGGCAGGCTTTGTTGCAAGAATGACAGACAACCAATGGACATCACGACTCACAACATGGATCCCCAGTGATCGCATGCGAAACCGAGGCTGACAGTATACAAGATGGAGAGACGAGCAAGACGAATTCAGAGAATACTGGCTCTGCGACGCCCACGATAGAGGGGTGTGGCGAATCCTGGGAGGAAGGTGTATGTCCAACGACGGACGTTAAAAGACTGATGAATATGATGATGATGATACAAGAATTCCAAGAATTGCAGATATCCCTCTGAAACAAACCGCATCGACTAAGCTCTGGGTATTGAATCTGGGACTTAATTCATTCGGATGATCATTTTCTAACCAATAGGCCATCACTCCAGTGCGAAATAAATTCTCAACGTTATTGTAATTCAAAAATCAATAGTGACTCTGTCAGCCGGATAAAATGGCCGAGAATAAAGCGCACCGGTTGACATTATGCTTGTTTTAGGGACTTGTTTCCCCGAATACAAAACAATGGTCAACTTCGTGCAAGGGAGTCGCCACCGGTGCCCAACTGACAAGAAAATCACATAAATCAGTGCAAAGGGAGCCCCACCCACAGCATCACCTAATATGAGGTCGGTAGGGAACATTTACGTTTTGTTATGTCGGAAAACTTCGACAAGACGAACAAGAAACTAATACAAAGAAATAAGAGAAAGAAGTGAAAGATGTTGGACGGAAAGAGAAAAAAAATATGCTTGCATGTGTTGCTCTGTTGGTAAATTGAAATGCATCCAGCTTCCAAAGAGGCCTCGGATACCACCTGAGATTTTCGGCTGATGCAACTTACAACTGTTTTTCTGAGATTTGGAAATGGGTTATCTGTTAAGATCTAATGATTTCTCCTCACCTTTGCTGTTATTTTCTTCACTGTTCTTCGGCCTTCTTCAGACGGAAATTACACGAGTTTCTAGTTAACAGTCAATTGGACGTCAGAGACGGACATCTGGAACCCTATTACTAAATCTGGAAATTAAAAAAATTAGCACGTATGATATCAACAAAACACATGTCATCCAAGTGTTAATTCAACACCATAAGATAGATAATAATAAACGATAAATAAACACAAAAAAAATGTAAAAAATGTGGACCCAGAATGATAGAGCATCAAGTTAGGGGCCAGACGAAATTCCAGCCGGCAAGGTTTGGAGAATGAGCGATAATGAAAAAAAAACAAAACAAAAAACCCCCAAACAAACAAAAACAAAACAAAACACTATCGTAGACAAGAACAGTATGAAATCAGTGAAAAGCATATATATATAGGACAAACCAGATTTCAATGTAAAAATTTCAATCAATATTTCAATGCCGACAAAAACATGAAAATCAGATCATGATTGTCGGGGAGAAAATTTAGCTTTATTCTCTATCGGTCTATCAATCATATTATTACTTTCTTGTCTATTGATCAGATTTTAACGGCAAGCATATTTTTCCTAGAGTTATTTTAACCTGTTCTCTTCTGAAATTAACCAATGGCAAATATCCTTGAAATTCGATCCATATTACTCGCCAAGCGATTGAAAATTTTCCAATGTATACACATAAAGCTGATAGAGCAGTTTGTATAATACAATAGTTTTGGGGAATTGCAAATCAATATCTGGTCTTTTGTCATAATATAATCCACATTATGTTGATCCGATTTTTCTATTCTTGAGGATTCATGTAGGTTTTTGTAACACAGCAAAGATAGAATATCGTTACTCAATTTTTGTTCGTGCAATGCTTTTAAAATTTTCCAACTTGGAGAATAAAGCAAATTTCAAGTCTGAGTAATTGATTTAATTAGGTATGAATTGATGGGTATCCGAAGCAGGTAATCCCACGTCTATAAACTGCTGATAACATTTCCTTATAAGAAAACAAGAGCAATAAGCAGATGATTATGATATAGATAGGAAGTAAGTTGATGTCAGGGTTCAAGGCCGCCTAATTAAACAAAAAAAAACATTTGCCAGATCCAGTATTTAGCCAGACACAAACTTTATGCTGTTTTCGACACAGGATCACAAAATGTAAGTAAAAGTAATCGGGAATATCATTAGAAGACCATTCGAGAAAAGAAAAAGAATACTTTTCAAGTCTTTTGCCGTGCTCTTAGAAATTAAAGATATATTTTTTGGAATTAAGATTATAACATTTTTAAAGAGTTAAAACCACAATTATTAATTCCGGACCTCTTTGTCTTTCATCTTATTTTTGTATCTTTATCGCAACACTCAGATCGTTTTTCATTTGAGATCATTAAATAAACAGAATATATCAAAAAATAAGAAAGAAGACTTCGTCGGTTGTAGGAGATTAAACGACACGACTGTTACGATAAAAAGCAACAAAATAAGATGAAAGATTAACTTGTCTGAAATTTATGATAATGTTGAGGCTTTATCTCAGAAATCGGACATCTTATATGAATATTGAAAGTATAGTAAGAAGTCATTATTACTAAACAATGACAACAGCTACTACTTCTACTATTGCACTATCAGAGAAGTGATGTCCTGATCTGGATGTGCCTCCTACGGCCTCTAGTTCAAGACCAATATGCAGTTATTGTTCTTCTCATGTCAACGAAACATAGCATTCTTTCTGTTCCAAGTTTAAATGCTATCATGATTGTATTTAAATTGCTTTCTTCATGAATTCTAAATAAATGTAATTTTTTAAAATAAATTGACAAAAACAAGTTGTTGTGAATTTCATTCATTGCTGTCACTGAAAACCATGTGACATAGCATTCCCATTTTTACTTTTACACGTTATCATTTGAAAGGAAAAATTGTTTCTCTTCCATTAATTATCTTATTTCTTTTTGAATATGTGCCGTTTTTAACACCAAATGAGCGAGGACGTGATACTCCTACAATTTATGATTAGGGCCACATTCCCTACATCGCGCCAAATACAATCATAATAAAACTAGAAATTATTGCAGACGGGAAGTTAATGCTATTTCGTAGATGTGAGAAGAACAAATACTGCACTTTGATCCAGACTTAACTGCTCTGATAATGTCACTACTTCTACCAGCGAAAACACCCAGAGTGTATGTATGAAGGTGAAGATGTTCTTGATCAATTCAGAAAAAAAAATAATCGGAACTTTTAAATGCTACATAAACCAAACCGCTGAATTAAATGAAAACATATCCAGTGTCGTTCAAGACCTAAGAATTGATTTTGCTGTATATGTCATATGTAGCACATCTAACTTCATACAGTGTAGGTTCAACGGGATCAACTGGCCGTTGTACAAACTTGACATTATCCGGACATATCAGTGAACACACAATAAATTATCTCCACTGACTCTCGCTCGTTAAAATCATCAACATATAAACTATCTAAATTGGTAACACAGGAAAGAAGTGACCAAAATACTTTGAAGCAGTATTCCATACAGCAGATGGAAAATTTATTTTACGTGACATTTATGGCAGGCTGCTTCATACATAAAGTTCGGCCTCTTTCAGACATGCACCTTTGGAACGGTTACTGCCCTAGTTTATATGAATTTCGATTCCTCATTGTTGTGTGTTACGCTGGGAAGAAAGGGTAGATATATTGGACTAAACAGAATTCGTCACGAGGCTATAGTGGTATGATTGATGTTAGAAACATTCCAAAGAATAGAGATCACAGTAAAATAAAGCAGACTTGTCGACAGTCTGGATACACTCCTCTAGGCTTGGATTCGTATGAACAGATTTTTTTTATACCTATGGTCATACTGTGATTGGCATATGGATATAAGCTAGTTTACAAAGGTGGAAATTCACATTTAGACTCAAACTTGAAGCATGTAATTAAATCAAGAACTTAGCAATACATACATACATACATACACACACACACACACACATATATGTATACATATTATCTCCCCCCTCTCTCTCTCTCTATATATATATATAGAAATAATCATAAATACGTTATGTTAATTTGAAAAAGTATTTAAAACAATAATCGGTCATTACTGTATTGGATATATAACCCGAAAGAATACACACACACACACACACACACACACACACACACACACACACACACACACACACACACACACACATATATATATATATATATATATATATATATATATATATATACCCACTTCTGTATTGTGATAACAGGAGATCATTTTGAATAGTTTCAAAGTAATATAATGCATTTATAATCATTTCAGTCGGATTATTTATCCATTTTTCAATAATGAAAGCAATGACACACACACACACACATATATATACATATATACTAAGCTTAGTATCGTTCCCTCCCTGTGTCTGTCCGTCTGTCTTTCTCCCTATAGATATCCATATTTTAATAGCATATGTATATAATTATAAATACGTTACTTTACTTCAAAACTCTACTAGAAACGATCCGTCGTTATTAATGTAATGGATGTATAATCCGAAAGAATATATATATATATATATATATATATATATATATATATATATATATATATATATATATATATATATATATATACATATATCAATCATCTGCGTTGAGAAACAAATAGAGCAGATAAAGACAGTGAATGAACAAAATGAGAATCTTGAGAAAAAGAAGATTTTTGAGCCTTTATATTATTAACATATTTATGTTTAGCACAATGGCAAGAGCAACGCTAGGTTAAAGCGGCTACCTTTTGGTTGCAGGTTTGATTCCTGCTGCAGGCCCATTTTCTTTTGTTGTTTATTCTATTTACGCTTTCAAGGCCAAATGTTATATTCACCTTGCAATAACATTTACACACATACACATGCACATACTTCTATTGCATTTATGTATGAAAGACAAGTTATAAAGCTGCCTTAGGTATTTAGCTTGGATGAGATATTGCTGCGATGAACCGAAAATCATATAGGCGGTCGTGGGATTTTCAGCATGACAGTGACCTGAAACACACTACCATACTAGTCGGAACTTTCAATGAAATCAATAATACTGAGGGGCTGTGGTGGCCATTAAAGTTGCCAGATCGCAATCCAAATCGAGAACTTACAGCAAAGTTTATTGGGACAAACATCCGACACAAAAGACCAACAAATGCAAATGATCTCTACGGTAATCTGATCGAATGTTGGGGACAGAACCAATTTGAACCAGCAGAGTATCTAATTACATCGATGTCCCAGAGATATGATGCTGTATCAAAACATTTCAGTATTTGTTTTTGCGTATTTCCAATTTATTAAAAATGTCAGATAGTTGGAATTTCCCTAAACTATTTGACAGCGGCATTTTCGACAAATTAGCATTTATTATTGTGCTAAAATGCATCCTTATTAGGCAATTAGCTATTTGACTGGACGATCAAAATCAGTGTAATATGCCCATTAGCCTATCTTTAAAGATAGAGAAAAAAGATATATATGTGTGCACTTTTGCTCATATATGTGAGTATGTATGATGAGATGAGATATTCTAAACACGCACACATACACGCACATAGACAGATAGATGTAGATATATAGATATATAGATATATAAGAGAGTGGACCAGTAAGTGCATAGCCTAACTTATTTGCCAAATTTTGATCCGAATAGTTCACCGTACGATGTTCAACCTACGTGAATGATGTGTCAGCATTAGATTAAGGGCCTTGAAAACGAAGGAGATGATGTTGTGAATGGATTTGATGTCTGAAATACGCTCGTACGTGTGTATGCGTCACAGTGAGATCGTCAAACTATCAATTACGTTAAATCACCTGGCATTGTGTGAAATGACTGCACATTTTTTAATTCTGTGGAATCCCTAGCTTCACGTTTGATTAAATAATGGTAACAAGGTTGTGATGCTGTCCATTACAGCTGTAATTATTTCGATCTACGCTTGGTGCCCAACTGCCGTTGCCTTGAGTCAAACTAAACTCAGTATATTATAGGAAAAATTGCTGCCAGAAACATCATAGAATCGATTAGGACAACCCAAAAGAAAAGGGCTGGTCATGCAGCAAGAATGTCAGAAAACCGCTGGACATCACGATTCACAACGTTGATCCTTGCTTGCACATGATTGTGCAAAAAATAAGATGGCATGACGAGCTAGACAAGTTCAGAAAGTACTGGCCTAGTGACACCTACGATAGAGAGGTGTGGCGAAACTTGGGCAAGGTCTATGCCCAACGTCGGATGCTAAAAGGATGATGATAATGGTCAGTGTGTTCAGCTAATCTCATTTCATAACACGCACTCACATATATATGTGTGTATACGGGCACAAATTTGTACTTAGACACGTATATAAGCGCAAATTTAGGCTACATAAGGACTTTGAAGCATTTCTGCTCCCAAAAGGAGTAAGACAAGGTGATACCAGCTCACCCAAACTCTTTACAGCCTGCTTTGAGATGATCTTTCGAAACATGGACTGGGAGAATAGAGAAATCAAGATAGACGGCGAATATCTGAGTAACCTTAGCAGACGACGTCGTCCTTTTCGCAGAGATCCCACACAACCTCCAACTAATGCTTGATGAATTAAACGAAGAAAGCAAAAAAGTCGACCTACACATGAACTTCAGTAAAACAAAAATCATGTGCAACTATCATGTGCAACAATCATGTTGAGAATAAAAACATAACTGTCAAGATATAAGATGCAAAACTCGGCAAGGTAGACCACTGCATCTACCTAGGACAGCGAATCTCCATGAAACCCTCAAAAGAGTAGGGAATCATGCGAAGAATCACTTTGGAATGGCAAGCCTTCGGCAGAGCAAGCTCAATTTTCAAAAACCAGACGATCCCAATAATCCTGAAAAAAAAGAGTATACAACCAAGACATTCTCCCGATAGTCACTTATGGAGCTGAAACATGGAACCTAACCAAGAGATAGACCTACAAACTGAGAAGCATACAGCGTGTGAATGAGAGAATTATGCTCAACCTTACATGGAGAGATCATAAGACAGCACAGTACATAAGGAAAAAAAACAGGAGTCTGAGACATCATAGAAATTATTAAAAAACTCAAATGGCAATGGGCAGGCCATGTTGCAAGAATGAAAGAAAACCGATGGACATCATGACTCACAGCATGGATCCCCAGGGATCACATGAGAAACCGAGGACGACCGAATACAAGATGGAGAGTTGAAGTAGACGAATTCAGCAATACTGGCTCTGCGACGCCCATGATAGAGAATTGTGGCGAATCCTGGGGAAGGTCTATGTCCAATGACGGACGTTAAAAGTGTGATGATGATATATATTTCTTGAAGAAATATATATCATGGCAAGCACTGTATGCAACCACTATAATTCGTTCAAACAGACTTTACTATAATCATTCGTTCCGTACAATGTGACTAACACCCATGCTTTGTGCTGGTGGGTATATTAGGTATGAAATGTATATATTGGGGATTCATTGGGGATTCATTCGAGAGAATTTCTGTCAGTTGATTCCAGCTGGGATTTTTCGAGATCATAAGCATTCAGTCGGCTATACTCATCAGCATATCTCGAGGATCCTTGCTCGGCGCTGAACAGTCTTATATAAAACCAGTAGTAAACATTCTCTTTAATACTATTAAGAAACGAATCGCTAATAATTACTTGGGTCAATCTTAAAAATTTTGAAATATTTTTCTCTATTACGTATGTATTCTCTCCTGTTAAGTTGGTGCACAAAATAATTTAAGTTTTTATTATATTAAACTTTGATGCTTACATTGGAATAAGCCATAATTCAACTATGTTCGTGGAATACGCCATCTTAAAGTGAGAATTTAACTCCATTTGTTTAAATTCAATGTTTTTGTTTTCACTATTTATTTTGGTTTATTTGAGGCTGTCAAATCAAAGATAGAAAAAAGCAAATATGAACAATTTTGTTATATGAGCTTATAATGGGACGTAAAGCAGCGGAAACCACTCGCAAGATCAACCAAGTATTTGACTAGGGAATCCTCAACGAATGCACAGTTCAACATTGGTCCCTAACATTTTGAAACGGAGTCTTGGAGATATGGATGTCCTTCTGTGAGGGCTTACATCTAATTGAGAGCCATTATTACAGCGGCCCACACAAAACAAGTTGAGAGGTTGCAAGGAAACTAAACGTTGACCATTCAACAATCGTTCTACATTTGTACCAAATTGAATTATCCTGCAGAAATTCAACGAATCGGGCTACAAAACTCTATATCTCAGAGCTTACTCACCAGGGATTTTCCAATCGAATACCATTTTTTAAAAAGCATTTCGACCACATCCTGCAAAGGAAGGTCTTTGACAATTCGGCAGCAGCTCAAAACGCCTTCGAGGAATTCATCGAGTTCAGGACCCCTGAATTCTAAGCTACCGGTATATATTGACTTTTTTTTCTAGTTGGCAAAACTGTGTAAATACTGTAAGTTGTAGTTTCGATGGAAGAACATTCGCTCCACGTTGAGATATACTGCTTTAAAGTTGATGATGAAAAACGGCAATTATTTTTGCACCAATGATATTTGAATAGTTTCCCTTGATTCTGTCTGAATTTTTAGATGAAATAATGATCACCAATATTTCAAAACTATTTTCCTCATCTGCATCAATTGTCTTTGAATGTTCTGAATTTGGATTATGGGTAATACACTAAAAGTCAGTGAATATTTTCTGATCGTTTAGGCCATCCCAAACCTTTTCATAAGAATTCCAAAGTAATTTTGGAACTGCTCCCAAATGAGTGTTTTGGTGAAACCTTTTAAATTTTCAGAGCATTGGAAAGATACGTTTCTTAAACGGATAAGCTGTATTCGATTTGGCACGCAGACACACACGCAGACAGACATACAGACACACGCATATATATATATATATATATATATATATATATATATATATATGTATATATATATATATATATATATATATATTTATATACAAATATATACATATATATATATACGTATATATATATATATATATATAAATATATAAAGAAAGAGAGGGAGAGAGTCTCTATTAGTATATCTATCTATCTATCCATCTATCCATCTATCTATATACATAGATAGATATAAGTATAAAAAGGTTAGGAATGGCGGGTTGGAAGATTGTGATGAGCAAATTTCCTTTTAAAAATTGATTGATTGATTTCTAAAAAGCATATTCTGTCGATGGGGCGCATTGAAAATATATTGCGTATTTTTTTTTCTTGGCGCTGTGAAACAGTGAGTTATTTTGCCGTTATAACAGAAACGGTTGAATGGAACTTCGCTGTAACGATAGAAGAAGGAAAAGATATCCCGTTGTGTAATACGAACGACTAGTTACGGGCTGAAAGAGGAGAGTTGAAAGTTGAACGAAACGGGTTTTATTTTCATTCTGAAATGTCGTGGGTGTTAGTAAACTTTTGTGAAGAAGTTTCGCGTGGAATCTGAGCAGCTCTGGAGGATTATGACTATTGATTTTCAACTAAGAGGTTTGTTGTGCGAGTTACCTATTATATTTAGACGTCCACTTACCAACATATCTATCTACACGACTATTTCTTTATGTTCATAACTACTTATCTATCTCTGTCTTCTGTTCGTTTGATTTCCCATTTTGATCATATCTCAACTTTTCTCTCAGCCGTGTAAAGTTCACTGCTGGACAAAGGCCTTTCCCATCATCATCCATAACAAGCGTGATTGCATTTATCTATGTCTTACCGGTAAACTTTTCTCATCTTTCCAACTCATATCTAGTCTTTTCCTACGGTCTTTACTGCCCCACGACCACTAATCGGTTAGCCCTTCGCACTATCTGTTATCCCTTCTCGTTATGTGCAATGCCCATCTCCATTTATGTGTCTTAATTACGTGTACGATATCCTTCACCCTAGTCCTCTTTCGGATCCTCGTTTATTTTTTCTAACATCAAGAGTTATTCCCATCATTACTCTTTCCATTGTTCTCTGTCCTATTCTGAGTTTGTTTTCCAATGGTTTTGCACCCGAACGCCATAGCTGGTATAATCCGTTGATTGTATACTTTACGTTTTAATCAGATTGGCAATTTTGCTTCTTAGCCTGTCTCCATCTATACCAAATGCTTTCCATCGTTATGCACCGTATTATCTCATTTCCGTGGCCTTCCTCTCGTTTTATCGCTTGACATAGGTAAATGTATTCCTTAACTTCTTTTAAGATTTCCCCGTTCATTCTCATAGTCTTTTTTTCTGGGTTTTATCATTGGACATTACTTTTGTCTTTATTTTGTTCTTTATGAATCCTATTCTTCGGCTTTCTCTACTATGATCACTCAGCATGTTTGATGAAACCTCCATTCTGCCACAGAGACATTACAATCACAATACCTGAAATTATTCATATATTCTCCGTATATATTTACTCCCATGTTTTCCCAGTCTGTTTTTCGATAGGTGTTTTCAAAGCTCACTGTAAAGATTTTTCGCAATATTATATCCCCTTATTTCATTTCAATCTTTATCTTTTTAGTATCTTTATGAAGTCTTCTGTCATTTAAATGATGGATAGAGAGCGAACGGAAAAGAGAAATTCTATTTCTACGTCATCAATCAACGGAAAGAAAAGTTTCAATATAATATAACGCAAACGATTATCATCCTGTCGGATCATGTATCTATTCCGTAATAACATAATGAACTATATAATTTTCTTGGTTCTTTATCTGTAACCATGGACTTATCCATTTGAAATATTTCAAACCAACCATTTCCATCAATGGACTCTCCCACTGAAACGAGATTTTTTCAATAGTTTATTCTCTAAAAAAAAATCAACCAATACAATTCAAGTACTGATAGCTCCCGCTTTTTCACTTTTTCGGAAAAAGGCAGAAAGTGAAAAGACCGTTCTGATCTTGTTCTGTAGCGAGCTATTATAGAGACAGAGCACACTCTCTCCCTCTCTGCTACATCCCAAGCCCCCTGCACCTCCCACCACCATAACCTCTGATATACCGTCCTAACCTTTTTGGTGGGGCTGGGGACGCAAAAAAAAGTATCCCCCATATGAATTAATCGTAATTAATTATTCGCTTTTCTCCACTTCACCCCTCCAAAGGCATTTATGGGAACATTTCACAGGAGAAATCAATAATTACTTTCAACTTCACTAAAATAATTAGCTGATTTAGGTTTCTAGAAAAAAAGATAAAAGGGGGTTGAAATATAGAGAAAGTTACTTGTTGAAGGAGAACGTGTTTGTGTAAGAGAGAGAGAGAGAGAGAGAGAGTGTGTGTGTGTATGTGTGCGCATGCATGCATTTATTTGTGTGCGTCTCTGAATCAGCTGTTATTTCATTGACGAGAAAGCGATACATATTACGGAAAATGCTCCAAACTTATAAAAATTAACTTTATTGCATGGGATCTCTGCTCGTAAAAAGAATGGTAGGAGAAAATTCTGATAGAAAGATTATTTGCTTCCATTTTTTAGAACCAAATATTTAACAAAAATGACTTCCGAGGTCAACCAGATATTTTGTGAGTCTTTATGCCAGATATCACGTCAACGGACCTTGGAGTTTCCAGCTTTTGAAAAGTTCACTTTACGCCATGTTTTCGCTTTTATGAAGAAGGCGAAAAGATGAGCAGCGTTCAGCGTTTGTTCTGCTGTGAATCGTTGTAGGGTCAATGAGCACCTTCTTCTCCTCTCTCCAAAACCCCCAGTCTCCTCTGATTCCCACCACCCAAACTTCTGATGACGCAGACTATCATACCATCATCATCAATTTTGGTGTCAGGCGACATTAAAATTTTTCCAAACTAATTTTTGATGATTGTTTTTTCTCTTATCGCTATCTCAGCTTACGAATATTCTTTTTAAAAAGAACGCTGAATTTTCAGATAGCAAGGAAACCTGTAAGAGAATGTTTCTGTTCTTTGCGCGCTTTAATTGACTAACCTTGAACTCTGTGTCATAAAGTGGGGTTTTTTTTAACACTTTCATCAGTAGACGGTTGAATTCCAAAAGACAAAGCTTGCACTTGCTTAATCCGAAATTAGACCCTGCTCAGTTGAGTGACCGTGAAATAAAGACGAACAACATTTAATGCATGACTTAGCAATAATCATGTGAAAATGAAGCTTTATCTACATTTCCTGTTAACCACGTCGAATAAGCGATAAGATGCTCAATGCTTCTCGGACGGGAGGCACTTGGTTCGTAGAGGAGGAATTTCACAAGGAGAGGGGGGATTTTAGCCAGAGGGGATTCGGGGAAGGGATTTCAGTAAAGGTTGAAACGTATAATGGAAAGTACAATGGGGAAAAATTACTGGATGACAATTCGAAACGGGGAAGGAAATGATGAAACCCAGGATTGCAAGGGGAGGGATCGTGACTTGATACTCTAACGACTGCTACATTAAATGATATTTGATGAGTTTAATTCAGTTCGGCGCAGGACCAAATAGTGGGAAATCAAGTTCGGAAGGTTGTGTTGCGCCAATCTTTCAACTTGCAATATCTTGCCTCTCGTAAAAATCATTAATTGAAATTCTGAATTTGACCTGAGCTCGAATAGACCCCATTGATACAGATGCAAGTGTCCAACTATGTAAGCCATTTGGTAGGCAATTAATTGGAGTGTAGCTTTGTACAGCACAAGGGAAATTTCAAGAGGTCCAGGATCATCTTGGACTCGAATACAGGCCACGATTTAAAAAAAAATATATGGCAGGATACTCAGAAAAAAATCGAACCCACTAGTAAGAGATTAATCCTCTAACCAATGCTCTTCAACAAGCGCCGATTCCAGCCTGTGAAGCTAGCTATCCAAATCTGTCCCTTTCTACCTATCAATCTATCTATTTATTCATTCATTTATTCATTGAGAATATTGAGAGAGTATAAGCTGAATAAGCTAATATGAGTCGATTTTATTCTTAGTTGCTCTCCTAAGAGCGAGAGAAATTGTCTCGACTTACCCAAGTACGGCACAATACCATATTAGAGAAGAGAGGAGTAAATAGATTGGAGACAGTTTGCTTTTTTTCCAACTCAGCGTTCGAGATTCTGCCTGTTTGTTGTTTTTTTCAACGTGGATTCGAACAAAGACCAGAAACGCCGTCGGCAAATACTTGACGGTCTAACGCAGTGGTTCCTAACTTTTTTGCACAGCGGACCGGTTCCATATTGAAAATATTATTGCAGACCGACCGACAAGACGGGCAGGAGAACACTATCACGACCGGAAGATAGGTAAGGTCAACTATGTCATTAATACACTCAAATTTGTTCCTAAAAAGGTTCATCATTTGATATCAGGATCCACTAATTTTCCTTGGGGGAAAAACTCAAGTTATTAAAAAACAAACAACAAAAAACAAAAACAAAAACAAAGAAGGAAATTCCGTTCATTGACTACTGAAATATTCTTACATCATTCATTTCGTTTTTACTGTTGGTTTGTCGCATATATCATTTTTAGTGTTGGCATAGGATGGGTAACAGGAGATGAAGGAAAGTGCAACTAGCTCTTATAATTTCATATCACCAAATCATATAGTCTCCTTGCAGCCCGGTAACACATGGTTTGTGGCCCGGCACCGAACCACAAGTCAAATCCACAAAGCTGGCCACATCTAGGTTACATCGCAAAAATGATTCTTTCATGAATTTTTTAGTAAAATTATAAAGTTTTAAAAAAATATGTCCTAACCATATTTAGTTACGTGAGCAATGATGTGTACATGATGAGGTTTACACATCCAAGTATATTAAAAAGTTCTTGTCTTTTATTTACATGCACGCATGCGTTTCAGTTTGGGGTGATTGGAAGGTTTCATCTCGTTTTTACAAATATGTGGGCGTCATTAAAAGTTTGTAAAGAATTTTCACGCTGTGGCTGAATTGAAATTTTACATGCGACCGGAATCATGTATTAACATACACATGCACGCACAATATATATATATATATATATATATATATATATATATATATATATATATATATATATATATATATATATATATATATATTATTCGTACATGTATATACACACATGCGTGTGCGCTTACACACATGAACACACTTATACATATATACATATATATATATATATATATGTATATATGTATAAGTGTGTTCATGAACACACTTATACATATATACACACACATATATATATATATATATATATATATATATGTATAAGTGTGTTCATGTGTGTAAGCGCATATATATATATATATGTATATATGTATAAGTGTGTTCATGTGTATAAGCGCACACGCATGTGAGTATATACATGTACGAATAACGATCTGAATATGGATTAAATATTCAATATATCCGTACATTGATCGATTTCAAGCTGTTCATGTATGTATGTATGTATGTATGTATGTATCTATCTATCTATCAATCTCGAACTAAAGTTTGGTCTTATGTATCTGTCTAAGCTTGTTTGCATCTCTCTCTCTCTCTCTCTTCCCCTCTCAATCTATTTTTCTTTCTCTATCAATCTCTGACCATTCCAAGGTGTCACTATGTGACTATTGGCATCGATCAATCTATCTATCTATCTATCTGAACTCAATAACGGCGAAACCTGTTCATGTTTATCTCAGTCTTTAAGATAAGTCCGATCGAAATTATGATCCATTATCTAATATACTTATACTATGAATTTTTCTCCCTGTTTTGATATTCCAAAAGAAATATTCGTTTTTTATCAGATGTATTTTACTCCTTGAGAGTTTTATGATAATTCACTGAAGTTAGTTTGATTCGGGTCTCGGCTAAATACCGGGAAATGCCAGGTAGGGAGATTGTATTGTATTTTAGGTGGTATTGGTCAGGCTGTTTTGAAGAATATATTTGCATAAGAGCATCTCCCTTCCTATGTCTATCTGTCGGTTTGTCTGTCTGTCTGTCTGTCCATATATATATATATATATATATATATATATATATATATATAGAGAGAGAGAGAGAGAGAGATGTGGAGTAAGAAAGTGAGTGCAAAAGTATCCAAATAATTTGAGTTGAGATTAACATTCTTATACCCCTCGAAAATATCAAAAGTATCAATTCCGTAGGTTTATAAGAATGTTAAAAAAGATGTATATATGTGTAAATATATTTGTATTTTGATACTGACATTAAATAGTTCTTATGATAAAAGTGCCCTATGTATCCAATAAAATAATGCTAGCATAATAATACTTATGGAATCCTCACGACAAATTCGTTTCACGCTCCTCTGCGATTATCAAGTGTGAACTTGCTGAAAATCCAAGATAAGCGCGAAACAGATTCGTAGTGAGGATTCGATCGGTGCTTATCCAAACGAACAAATGAAACAAAGCGAAGCTTGGGTATTGGTATCGGCCTATTCATTACGATGAGCAAAAGGTGTCCGTTGCAATTTGATGCACAGCTTAAACACAGATATAAAAATTACAAAAAATATTCATGCGAAGAGAACAAAATAACCATGCCCCGCTTTTGTTGAAAAGATGAATACAGTTAAAATTATAAAAAAAAGTGAACTCAGTTCATGAATTCAATAAAGGCTATAGCCAAAATAATGGTTTCGGATGCTTCGAAAAAAAAAAAAAAAGGAACGATGGAGCCGTTTAAAAAATTTCCCTAATGGACATTTGAATAGAATAAAACAGAATATATTTCATTTCACCAAGTAAATAATAATAAACTAATAATGAAAATTTAATTAATACAGCATTTGGTGAAGAGTATACAATTTAGCCTTAATACCTCACAAAAAGCAGTAACCACTTAAATTTAAAATCATCACCTTTGCCAATAGAACAAAAACAGAATTGTTAAATAGAAAAAAAATGAAGTATCGTTAAAGTGCCAGCATCGCTCAAAATTTCTATCAATAAACATAACTTAACCCATATATGAATACACTAAAAGTTAACCACCATACATATCTTTTTCTCCTCGTTATTACAATGATCTGAATCATTACTTATACTTCCAGCCACTTTAAAGAACAACCCAATCACCATAGTTCTTATAAAGGGATCCATAACATTAGGAAGTGGGAATGAAATACTCTCAGAGAGGAAACATACCCCAAAGAATTGATGGATTAACTTCATACTGATGAAGAAAATGCCTACACCATACCCTTATAATTTACAATTCATAACAACCAACAAGCACAGCATTCCCACCAAGTGAAACATAAAAGCATGAAAAGCAACAAACAACCGCCCAAAAAATAAAAAACAAAAAAAGAACGAATCTATAAATTGATTAAAAGTAAGATCCTACAACCTTAAACATGGAACGTAACCGAGAGACAAACCCGCAAACTATTTAGCATGCAACATGTGGATGAGAGAATCATGTTCAACCTCACATGGAGAGATCACAAGACAACAAAATATATCAGAAAGAAAACAGGGGTCAGAGACATCATAGAATCCATTAAAAAAAACCACAAACAGCAATGGGCTGGTCATGTTGCGAGAATGAAAGACAACCGATGGGCATCATGACTCACAACATGGATCCCCAGAGATCATATGCGAAACTGAGACAGACAAAAAACAAGATGTGGGGAAGAAATTGATTAATTCAGAAAATACTGGCTCTGCAACGCTCATGATAGAGAAATATGGCGGATCGTGGAGAAGGTCTATGTCCAACAATGGACGTTAAAAGACTGATGATGATGATGACAACCAATAAAAACACTCCCCCAAATGTCCTAAATAAGATTCTAAAATAAAGCGAATCATTTGCCCGAAGAAGCCTGAACAGGGAAGAAACATAAATGTGTTTGTGTAGCGGATCTTTACTTCATCTTATATATATATATATATATATATATATATATATATATATATATATATATATCATCCATACTATTGTTATATTTTTGTCTAGGCTGATCGTATTGTGTTCTGCGCTTGCACATGGGATTGTGGCGTGTCTGTCAATGCAACAATGAAGGTTTGTTGTTTATCAGTCAGTTGACTTTGTGCTACCGTAGGGAAAACACGGCCCCTCCCTTCTCAGTTTGCACTGAAGAAGAACAACGTTTTTTATGGGCTGAAATACACTGAAAGTTTCCTGCAAAATATGGAAACAAATCTGTTTTTAACAAAGGTGGTGTGCGTATGAATGGATTGCTAAGTCAAAAATTTGCGTATACCCACTCAGCTCGACAAAGGAGCGGGACTCTCACCAATATCCACTAGTGATGATAATATTGAGCAAGTCTACACCATAATTCTGACGAACTGACGTGTTGCTATCGATGACGTGGCAGATCATGTGCAAAGTAGCTATGACTATGTACATGAAATAATCCATAGCTTAGTTTTCTGTGCTAGATCGTTCCCTGGAAATTAACTCTCAACAAATATCACGAATACAATGGGATTCAAATTATTAGAGTATCTACGTCATAGTATTGACCTTGCTCTCTCAGATTACCATCTGTTTGGCCTTTTCGAAGACGGTTTAAGAGGTCATCGATTTCTTATTGACCAAAACGTGAAAGACACGGTGTATACGCGGCTGAGGAGCCTATCGAAACCATTTTTTCCGTGAGATTATATCCAAAGTCGTAGAACGCTTGACCAAGTGCACTGGAAACTGAGGGAAATAAATTGTATAATAATGTGTTGTTGTCTCTGTACTGTTGTGGTAATAAACTATTACTGCAAAACTGCGGATGATTAGACTCACCAAAATATATATATAAAATGAAAATGACACTTGAGAGGTGAACACACAGACACACACCGACGCACACACGGACACACGGACACACAGATACACAGACACACACATGTAGATATTCATATATATATATACATATATATATATATATATGTATATATATATATATATATATATATGTATATATATATATATATATATATATATATATATTAGATTGAAAAGACAATTCGGTAAGCCATAATTGACGTTACAGATATTTCACTAATAATGAAAATAAATTTCTGTAGTCTGAGGTGAAGTCAACAACACCTTCCGATATCCAGGAAATCACAACAATAGCTTTTAACACAAAAACTACGTAGATACGAATGTTGAATTCTCTTTTTATACAAAATTTAATCTGAACTCCTCCCCAATCACACACACACACACACGCACACACATATATATATATATATATATATATATATATATATATATATATATATATATATATATATATATATATATATATATATATATATATCAAGCTATAACTCTGTATACAATATGTGATGAGTTTATTTCATAAAAGTGATCGATACTAAAACATCAAGTAAGGGTAGACCTTTGAATATGGTAAAATAATAGATATGGTATAGAAACACGTTTATGTTCCCGCTATTAAGCAAACCCGAACAAGGTTTACCTGAAGAAGGACAAAGTAGCAAAAAAAATGAAAGTGTTTGTAAAGCAAATCATTTATTTCACTGTATATATATATATATATATATATATATATATATATATATATATACATATATATATGTATAAATATATATATGTATATATATGTGTATATATATATAAATATATATATATATAAATATATATGTATATATATATACATATATATATGTATAGATATATATATGTATATATATGTGTATATATATATATATAAATATATATACATATATATACATATATATGTATAAATATATATATATATGTATATATATGTGTATATATATATAATATATATATATATATATATATATATATATATATATATATATATATGCTGACGACATCGTGTTTTTTGGCAAGAAGCCCACACGATCTACACGAAGTAATGCGAGACGAACTGAACTAAGGGAGCAAGGAAGTTAGACTACGCATAAACTCCAGTAAAACAAATGATGTCATGTACAACAAACGTGTTGGAGACAAAGACACGAGAATCAAAATCGAAAACGCAGACCGGAAAAAAGTAGACCGCTACACTTACCTAAGACAACGAATCCCCATGTAACCCTCAGAAGAAGAAATCAAGCGAAAAAATTGCTTGAAAAATGATAGCAAGATTTCGGTAAAGCAAGCTCAAAATTTTGGAACAAGAAAATCCCATTAGTCTAAAAAGGGAGGGCTTAAAACCAATGCATCTACCTGATAGTCAACCATAGAGCTGAAATAGTGAACCTAACCTAAAGATTGACCCTCAAACTGAAAAGCATGCAACTTGCACATAAAGAAAATCATGCTTAACATCACATGGGGAGACCACAAGATAGCACAGTATATTAGAGAAAAATTGGAGTCAGGGATATCATAAAATCCATTCGAAATCTGGCCATGTTGCAAGAATGGCACACAACCACCGGAAATCAAAACTCACGATGTGAATGCCCAGAGATCATATGCGAAACTGTGGCCAAAATATAAGATGGTGTTACAAACTGGAAAAGTTAAGAAGGTATTGGCTCCTATGATAGAGAGGTCTGGCAAATCCCAGAGAAGGTCTATGTCCAATGACAAAGTCTCTCTCTCTTTCTCTCTCTCTCTCTCTCTCTCTCTCTCTCTCTCTCTCTATCTCTCTCTCTCTCTATATATATATATATATATATACATAAATAATTATATAGATAAGGATTCCTGAAAATCAAGAGGCAGGCTGTAAAGAGTTTCATTGAACTGGTATCACTTTTTCCTACCCCTTTTTGAAACTGAATGGGTCTGAGACTTTATCAAGCCTGATAAAGGAGCCGCTATGACAGTATATACGTTGCATTACTTTTTCGGGTATTGTCCTGATGATAGCTGTTCTGTCGTAAATCTTCTTTTGTCGTCTCTCTGTTTCTTTTGGATGATTTTATTCAGTCCTTGTTGTCGGTGGCTTGAGATTTCTGCATTTTTCTGTAAGGTTTTCTCGGTTCCATGTATGATTTTATTAATGGGTTGCGTGCTATTTGGTTTAAACATAGTGGCTATTTCGATTACAGAGGCTGATGTTTTGTTGGATTCATTGTTGAACGGTTGGCTTCGTTCTCTTCTGGTTCGGTAAAAAGTTCGTATCTGTTTTTTCAGTTCAAGCTTGAAGGATCGGGTTAGCTCTTTTGGTACGTTTAATGGTTGCAGTTTGGTATGGGAAAACTTCCTGCGTTTTTTTTGTTGGTGTTACTTTAGATTTTACATATTATCATTCTGTGGTTACTTCCTACGTCGACTTGATTTGGGACCTGGATATCTCCGACGTTGTCGCTTTTGTCTGCTAGGATGTGGTCTATTTCAGTCTTGGTTTCATAGTTGGGCTCTTCCAAGTCCGTTTTTTTTCCATTGGAGAAGGTGTTCATGATTTTATGTTCATAGCCTGTTTTCTGTTGCAAAGTTTACACGGTTTTCACCTTCCTCGTTCTGTACTTCATATCCGAACTTGCCGACGCAACGTTCATTACCTCATCCTACCTGGGCGTTGAAGTCTCCCAAAAAGACATTGAAGTATCTTCTGGTATCTTTTAAAAAAGAGTTCAAGTCATCCTAGAAGTTGTCTATTTCCTCTCTGGTTGATTGTGAAGTGGGAACGTAGACTTGGATGCTGTTTAGTTTCTACCTCTTTGATATTCGTATGGTGACACTGGCTAAGCGATCAGATACGGCTTGGAAGCCTACTAGAATATCTTTGAGTTATTGATGAGAAAACCTACTCGACTTTGTTTTGTTTTCTCTTTTCCGTAGTTGTAGAGAAGATGTTTGTTATTTAGTTCGATTAGTTCTCCTTTAGGTCTCCTCATTTCGCTAATACCGATTATTTCCCTATCATTTATTTCATTTTCAAGATCGGTTAGGTGCTCTGGTGAAAGTGCTCTAATGTTGTAAATGCCAGTGTATAATGTTATTTTCTTGGTGATGGATCTGATTTTATTCTCTACAGCGCTGCAAACGCCCTTATCTACCCGGATGCAATGGGTGCTAAGAGCTGGTGGAGCACCCAGGCTACTCTGATTGAAATCAATTGAGACCAACCAGTCTACCAGACGTCATTGGCCAGTGCGGCAGAGTATGGCCTCACACTCCCCATAGATCCCACATTCAAAATTAAACCGGCCATTCCTGCTGGGTCATCGGTTCCAAAAGGCCAAGCCACATCACTAGCTCAGGGTGGGGATGATGTGCTCTAAGAACGACTTTTTAAGCACTACACCAAGAAAACAACCATCCCTGTTGGGTCATCGATCCCCAAAAGCCCAGCCACGTCACTAGCCATGGTGGGTGGGGATGATGTGCTCCAACAGCGACAAATAAACCGAACAAAAAATAAGGAGCAAGAAAAGAAAAGAATGTCAGAATAGAGAGAAGACAAAGAAGAAAAGAAGATGTTAAAAAGGAAAAAAAGGCCAAAAAGAAACAAAAAGAATGATAATAATAAGAATGAGAAGAAAAAAAGTCGGAGAATGAAAGAGAAGCAAAAAGAAGAAAAAACAAGAAAATGAAGAAGAGAAGGAGAAATAAAAAAAGATAGAGAAGAGTATGAAAAGAGGGACGAAGTAGAGAAAATAAACAAAAACGGAAGAGAACAAATAATAATAATAATAATAATGATAATAATAATAATAATAATAATAATCGTAGACAAGAAGAGGAAAACCTACAAAATAATAAACATGGTTGTGCGTGCAGACCAAAGAGTAAAGGTGGAAGGAGAATGAAAAACTGGAAAACACCAAGATCTGGCAAGAGAACTGAAAATGTGGAACATGAAAGTCAGGGTAGTACCAGTAATAATAGGTGCACTCAGAACTGTCCCAAAGACACTGAGGGCGAGTTTGGAGGAGCTCAGGATAAAAGGAAGGGTTGAGATTGTAAAGACCACATCACTGCGAGGAACTGCACGGATACTTGAGCAAAGTACTAGAATTATAAGGTCTACGACACTAAATGTTAGCTGAGTCCTAACAGAGGAGGAAGGAAAATTGTAGCGTAGATGTGAACCGTTGTACTGGCGTGATAGGCGGAGGAGAGAAAAGATGTGGGCTGAAGACCTGAGGAGACTTACTGTCACTCAGCCTTCAGCGATGACCACCAGGCAACTGATGTGAAACTGAAACTGAAACCACGGTATTGCTGTAGTCCATCAGAGTGTAGAGAGGAGGGCTGGAGGCTTGAGGAGACTTGCTGTCACTCAATCTCCACTGGTAACCACCCGGCAACTGGTGTGGAATTGCAAATAATTATAATAATAATAATGATAATAATAATAATGATAATGTGCGGTGAAAGAGATGAGACAGTAAACCACATAACTAGTGAATGTAGTCAGCTCGCCCAGAAGGAGTATAAGCATAGACACGATAGAGTAGCAACGATGATAAACTGGGAACTAAGTAAACAAATGGGATTCAACCATGGGGAAAAGTGGTATCAGCACAAGCCAGAGGCAGTTTTGGAGAATGACAACCACAAACTACTGTGGGACTTTGACATCCAAACTGACCACCTCATCCAGGCAAGAAGGCCGGACTTAGTAATAGTAGACAAAAAAAGGAGGGCCTGCCAAATAGTAGACGTTGCTGTACCTGCAGACCATAGAGTAAAGAAGAAGGAGGGTGAGAAAAGGGAAAAATACCAGGACCTAGCAAGGGAGTTAAAGAAAATGTGGAACATGAAAACCAGGGTAGTACCGGTCATAGTGGGAGCACTAGGAACTGTCCCCAAAACGCTGAGGGAGAGACTGGAGGAGATCGGGATTAGGGGGAGGATAGAGACCGTACAGACCACAGCACTGCTGGGCACTGGACGGATACTGAGGAAGGTGCTAGAGATGTAAGGACTGCAACGAATCGTAGCTCTGTCATGATATGCGAAAGAGAGAGGAGACGTTAGCTGAAGACCTGAGGAGACTTATTGTCACTCAGCCTTCAGCGATAACCACTGGGCAACCGGTGTGAAACTGTAAATCGCAAAATTACTGCGATCTATGAGTACGAGGAGAGGAGGGCTGGAGACTTGAGGAGACTTGCTGTCACTCAAACTCCAGCGGTTACCACCAGGCAACTGGTGTGAGATTCCAAATGATAATAATAATAATAATAAGAAGAAGAATAAGAAGAAGAAAAAAAAGATGCAGACAAGAGGTCAAAAGAGAAGACGAAAAAGAAAAGAAGGCGTCAAGAAGAAAAAGAAAAGAAGATGAAGGTGTAGAGGATAAGATCAGACGGACAGAGAGATAGATGGGTGAAGAAAAGTAAGATTTACTATTTTCAAAAGAAGCAGGTATAGTGCAACATAATCATATTGCATTTTTACCTATTAGGCCCTATGGCAAAACTGAGGTCAGAAATTATCAAGAAGGAAAGAAAAAGAAGAAAAAGAAAAAGAAGAAGAAAGAGAGAAAGAGAGATAGAAAGAAAGAATATTGTGACTGATCTGAATTGAATCAACGTGAAACAGGACCAGACGCTCCCGGGACATTAACCGAATTGTTACAGTTAGTTGCTCTCGGTGATATCCAGTTTTCTTCTATTTTTTAACCAACTGAAAAGACATAACAATTGCTACTCAGGTTTTCTTTTCTTGCAACGAGGATGAAAAGAACGAGGAAAACACAGCAAAGCCGATCCCATTTCATCTGTCACGGATGGTGTTTCATTTTTTTCTCTATCAGCTTTTTATTTCAATAAGTCATAGTTCAAACGGCTTCAGGATCTCAGTTTCGATGAGTGTGTCGGCTCACAGATATTCTCAAATCTATCTACCATGTATAGATGAAAGTAGATATTTACTAAGCTTAGAGTGTTGGATAGATGGGGCACTGCCCTACGCATACTACCGCTGTTGACGTTATCTTCCTACCACCTTAATGATAACACATCCTAAGGTGTATAAAACGAGTAACACATTCATTCTGGTAGTCACTGTGCACGGATAGATATGAGCTAAAAATTCACTTTATTTACTATTTGCATAGATATAAAAGGATATATATATATATATATATATATATATATATATATATATATATATATATATATATATATATATATATATATATATATTTTAACGTGCACAAATATTGCAAATTACTTTTCATTTTTGTTTTCAATAACATGTCTTTTCAATTACGACTGAAATAAATCTCTTTAATGAGACCATAGGACTCCATTATAGATTTTATATAAGATTTTGGGTCAACGACAAGATAGTTCAAGAACCACTGGACAGTGAGGTCGGTAAATATTTCATATTCTTTATTATGATTCGACAATCTTATATTGAGCAGTACAGTTTATTGTATTAAAAGCATTTTGTACATACAAAAATGTAAAAATGGCCTTTCAAGTTGCCTTCGGATTTAACGGACTTTCAGGATAAACAGACGCCCTCCTGTAATTGAGAGTTTTCTGAATATATATTATATATATAGTTTTAGTTTGGTAGAACACACGTGTATAAACAATGAAAAACATTACGTAACCTGACTTTCTCCACAAAGGAGATTTATTCGGCTTCCGGATTCTCTAAATACTTCAACAATGATGAATACCTTCTGCTGTTCGGTCATATATATATATATATATATATATATATATATATATATATATATATATATATAAGGTGTCCCAAAATATGTATACAGACTTTTAGTGCTATTTATAAATATACAGGTATCTCTTAGTATATGAAAGTTTGCTTTTCGCCAAGTCTTCGCTTTTACGAAAAAAGGCAAGAAGTGAAAATAGTGGTATTCGTAATATGAATGTAGGAGTATCTTGCATCCTCCCCTTTTCTCTCCAACCTGCAAGTGTCCTTTACATTCTATCACTCAAACCTTCGATGATTCAATCTAACATTCTATCATTAGTTTACTCCTGACTGAGTAACCCAATGGGACAGTGTGTGTTCATGCATCCAAAGTAAGGGTCCTGCAGATAGGTTGCTGGGTTACACCAACGTTGCGCAACCGCTCCTCCAGATATTCAAAATAATTTCATGGCATACCTCTTATTTCCAAATTTTTTGGTAAAAAAAATGCAGAACTGCAGAAAGTAGACCATTATATCTACTTTGGACGACGGATCTCCATGAAATCCTCAAAAGAAGGGGATATAAAGCAAATGAACACTCTACAATGGCAAGCCTTCGACGGAGCAAGCTCAAACTTATCCAGTCAGTCCTAAAAAGAAGAGTATACAACCGATGCATTCACCCGATAGTCTCCTATGGAGCTGAAAAAATTGAACCTGACCAAGAGACTGACCCCCAAACTGAGAAGCATGCAATGTGCACATGAGAGAATTATGCTCAACCGATGGACATCACGATCAAAAACATGGATCCCTAGAGATAACATGCGTAACCGAGGCCGGTAGAATACAAGATGAAAAGACAAACTAGATAAATTCTTAAGTATTAGCTCCGTGATGTCCATGATAGAAAGGTCTGGCGAATTCTGGGGAAGGTCAATGTTCAACGACGGACATTAAAAGATTGATGATGATGATGATTGAACTACGAGTATCCCAGAAGCTCTTTGTCGTATACTAGCGTCTAAGGTATTTGTAAACTTGAGCTGAATCAGCATAAAACCAAATGTCAGGAATGGCAGGAAGGCGAGGAGATAAATACGGGTATTTTAAGAGACTTTTCATTAATTCCTTTATCTCATTTTATTTGATTGCTGTTTCTAACATCCAATAAGCGAGGTTGTGAAACTTTACGATTCACAATCGGGACCAACTTCTCTTCATTGTACCAAAAAGTCCTTTACTGCTCATTACTTTTTATAGCCACTAAAATATATTCGTATTTTCGTGCTTCTCTAACTCTGAGCACACACATGATACAAAACACCATGCACCGCAGGCATCTCATTCACTTTCTCGCGGCGATCAAATTGTGTAAATGATATAATACAAGAAGGCAGCAAGAAACAACGATAACAACCGAGAGAGAGACTTGCGCTGCGTCGCCATTATTCGCTTTTCCCTGTCTGCAATCACAGCTTGTTCGTAAAAAAAAGTATAGTCAAGATGAACAACGATGTGATGGAACATAATACATGGTCGCTTGGTTTCATGACTTTTTTAACACATTTGGGTGGCATAAATAGACAAGATCAAAATTTGAATTCGCCGTCTCAATTAGATTTATAAATTCCACTACATAGACATTTAGACTGAAAAAAAAACATACATATTTATGTATAGTATATTATCATGTCCACACCCACGCACAAACTTACACACGTACGTACACACAAACACGCACGCATAGAATTACATACTTCAACACATGCACACACCAGCACATATGCACACGCACACATTCATGCATATATACTCACACGCACACATTTACTCCCACACGTAAAAATACGCACACACTCACTCACACTGATCTGCACGCAATGAATCGAGTACGCGCACACTAAATCGAGTGAGAAATATAAAAGACATCTTTGAACAAAGCAGTGAATTTCGGTTTCAAGCCAGAAGTTGACAATGGCTTCGTTTGGTTGGGTAAGATCTACTTATGGCGGAAAGACTTCGTCACATATCAGGCGTGAAATGACAAAACATCGCTCCATTCATTTCCAATTACATGCGAAATAAAAAGTGTTTCAGTAACGAACATACGTACGTATATAGACATACATGAGTAATATTTTTTTATATAATTGTATTCATCCCACACACACATACAAATACATATACATGGGTAGCATCTTGTATACATTCATACGTATGAACTCTATCAGAGCTTCCTCAAAATTGCTCTTTATGATGAGTGTTTAGTAGATTAACATTTTGAAAGCCTTTGGTATGACTTATTCATGGTTTGAACCAACGACCTACCGAACTGAAGCGAGAACTCCATCACTGAACCGTGCTAATCTGTTCATCATTGCTTACTAGGAACAATAACGACGCGTCAATGTAATAAAAACTAGACCCTTTGTGATAAATACACACGAGCACATACTTCGATTCAAACAACTTTTTTGTTGCTGAAAATGTAGTTTAGCTTTTCTATGTAAAAATCATACGAGCGACATTCTGATGAATGAAAGTGTCGAATCCTATGGAAATTCATGCATCGAGTTTGCGTTCGTATCCTTTGAAAAGGCACGAATCCACTCCTGTCCGTGCCTTGAACGATTCTACAAATGCCATTGTTATTAACAGGAGTGAGGGTAATGCTTTACATGTCACCTGCCCTGTAATCTTCTATCTTCGTGAAACGCAGTTTCCAAGATGACTCACTGCTACTGAATTAATCCTCACAACTCTCAGTCCTTTGCTTTACAACGAAACTTTATCGGCCGTAACCCCCTGTAACAGAGAGGAATTGTTGGTTACAGAGACCCCCTTGGTAATAGGGAATCTAGCGAGTGACCAGAAAAAAGGAATATGATTAAACAAATATTCTCTCGAATTCTAAGAAGAAAATATAATGCTTGACTGGGAACAAAAGATACCATACAAGAGATTTTATTCTTCCTTGAAATGCTACACTAGATCTGAAATCTTGCCGCTAACGGTGTGGTCAGGTTCTCACAACAAACCTGTGTTTGCAGGTTTGGCGACCTCACTTCATGCAGCTCAATAAGCTTATTCTCTTGGTAGAATATCTAGAATAGTTGACATTATTCCCAACACTTGGTTATCGCATCAGTGTACACGCACACTTGTTAAATTGCAGAGATGTTACTAAAAGGAATGGGTCAGTTCTATTATGAAACAGAGTATGACACAAGGAAATATTCATAGAAGAACCAGAAAGAGATAGAAAGACAGACAGACGGTTGTCGGTGATATACACAGGCACACACACATACTTATATATATGTATGCATTTTAATACATAACAGCATCAGTCTGTGTCTTTACATGACACTAAATATGCAGAGATATACATCTTATTATATATATATATATATATATATATATATATATATATATATATATATATATGGTGCAAATCTGGCTTTAAAATAATATAATTATATATCGATAATACAAAGCCACTTCTGAAATGTAATGGATCTATTTCAGAGAGTGCTCGATACATTCAACTTTTTACTATTGAAGTTAAGTTGTTTTAGAGTAGAGCATGAAATAAATAGTAGAATGTAGATTCGCGACACAGACTAGCTCATGTTTCTGCCCTCTTTGCCCGAAGAGGGCAGAAACATGAGCTAGTTTGTGTAGCGAATCCACATTCTACAATATATATATATATATATATATATATATATATATATATATATATATATATATATATATATATATACTATTTCTGTTGGGAAAGTATCAAACGATTTAAAATATCTCGAGAACGAGTTGCATGTCTTTTACGTAACTTGACAACTAATCAGAGGAAATCATACTGACAGAAAATAATCATGTGAAGTTATTCAGTCGGCAGTGAGACCCCGTTGAGCTAGTTTGTGTAGTGTTACATTCGTATTCACAATAACCGAGTCTGGCAATATTTTGCGTCCCGTTAAATTTTGTTTTTGGTCAAACATCGCATAACCCAGGTTTCTCAGTCCCCTTCCTCAGTACAGATTTAGTTCTTGCAACTTCTGGCTCTTCGTGGAGCTAGAATCGACGCTGAAAGGGAGTTTTAATTCAGATCGTGGACAAGATTATGGAGAATGCGTGGAGCCAGCTGATGGAGATCCTCAACGACGATTTTATAGTCTGGTTTTGAGAGAGGGAGGGATGCTGGAATGAGTGTGGGAGGCCCTGAGGATTTAGAAGGTGGCGAGGTAGGCTATTTTTCGTTAATATTTGGTGGCTGAATATATTCCTGGCAAATCCTTTACACATACGTGAGTGTGTGTGTGTGTGTGTGTGTGTGTGTGTAAAAGTAGCTGGATTATTTATATCTGACAAAATGTGATAATTATAAAGACATTTTCGGTAGGAACTATATTTTGGTTGGCACCGGTATTACCAAGTCGCAAATGGAGCGGCCCCAGATCGCGTAAATAGATAAAGAGGCGAGCGTCATGCTGGTATCGAACCCACATCCAATAGGAAGCAACCTATGGGCGGCTCTGTTCTCATCAACTAACAAGGTAGGAATTGGAGAAATGAATGACATAAGCGCACGTCTCGAATTCCTGTCTTGCAGCCTCCAATTTACTGACCAATCAAAATGAGGAACTGTACCTTGACTTAATGGCCGCTTGAAATTACATTATTAGAGAATAAACAAAACTCTGATGATGACATAAAATTCGAAAAACAGAACGATTTGATCCGACGTTCTTTCTATAAAGAGTTAGTTTTTTTTTCACCTGACCTCATATCGAAAGTGAACCTTCTCAACTCGTCTCAGAAGGGTGATGTAAGTAAAATACTTATTGTATTGGAGTAACACCCGGTTGAATGTGGATGCGTTGTTGGACCAATGTCTTCGTTATACAATAATTAAAGATCACTTTAAAGAATAATCAGAGATCACCTCATATAGATTTTTACGAAGTGAAACCCTGTGCGACGTCATTATGCTAAGCTTCTTAAGATTATATTGCACCGATCTTCCTCTAAGTCTGCCTTGAAAATCAGCTCTCGGAATCCTGACCTTTATCTGGACTCAAACACTGGCCACTAGCGCTTTCACAAAATACGCAATTATTTTTTCAGCCACAGTACATGTTTCATGACGTGATGCACCAAGCTTAGCTAAGTCCAGTACAAGGCTACAAAGTTGAGTCACATTAAAGAGGATCGAACTCACTGCAAATTCGTATGCAAGATGAGCTTGGTAACCATATTCTACGGTAGGCGCCCTTTCAAAGTACTATGATTGCACTGAAATGCTTGTATTATATATATATTCTCTTTTGTTGGTTTTCATATATTTGTCAAACATTGCTTTCTTTCTTAAGGTTTAAGCCAATTATTTCCTTTTGATCATCAGCTATGTTTCCTGTATCTCGTATCAAGAAAGACACGGGAAAATCACGATTGGATTTGTCGAACTTGTTGATCTCGGACGACACAATAAATCTTTCTTTGTTATAGCGAGGATCACACCTGTTTCGTTTCCTGGGACTTCGGCTTTGATTATTCTACACATTTTTTACCCCATCGAAGTGGGTTACTTTTCGACCAATATTTGAAATCCACAAGCTATATCAGTGGAGTGTTATATGATTAAGTCCACGAGTTTATAATGGAATTTTTCACTGTGTATAATGTAACATATTCAATTTTCAAGATGTAACACTTATCTCCTTCAGTTTTTTTTCTCTTCCACATGGTTAAATAGTTACCGCCATTTTGTTGGATAGATCACATCCACACTATGAACATTAATATATTTAATTGAATATATTTATATGTATGCATATAAACACTCACGCACACACACACACACACACACACACACATATATATATATATATATATATATATAAATGAGGATGGAGTAATAAGTCACTTCTATCGACTGAATTTTTATCTGATATTTTGCAAATAAGCAGGCTTACCCAAAATAATGTTTTCCTTGTGTATACCTATTATGCTATCTAGCACCTTCATACATTCCTACATACGTTCATACATGAAAGCCCCGTGAACAGAGATCTTGGAGGGTTTCTGCATCTCTTTGTTATGCATGTTAATTACTTCAGCCATATTTTGCATACAATTATAGTTAATTTCTACATTATTTCTATTCATCATTTTTTGTAGTGGGATGTTTTGTGGAAATGCTTTCCGATCATTCTTATAGATATCTTACCTATATTGGGCTTTTACCGCTTTATCAAAAGGAGGGTTAAACCATATTATTTTCCATTTTCTATTTTCATTTTTATTTATATTCCTTTCTTTTATAATATCATAAATTAATTCATTATTCTATCTACGTTTTAGGGCTTCAAATATTTTCGAGTTTTTTCAATGAATTTCTTTGACTTATTCTTAATTGGTAAGTCATTAGAAGAAGGTACAGAAAAATGCATGTACGGCTTTTATATAGATACTTATCTGGTAATGCAATCACTGTAAGCTTATCAAAGTGTTTTATGTATTATACAGAAATAGATATTATTGTACTATATGTGAATTTCTTTTGTCAGGATCATCAGTCGTTCACGATGTACCCGTTTCGGGGATTTGAAAACAAAACAGCTGTGTTCATCAGTAATGGTACCTTGTTTATAACTGTCCCCATCTGCCAAGGAGGACAATGCATATAATGAACATTTTGATAATAGTAGTTGGGTGAGTGAAGCGATTCCATGAGAGCTACTTGCCCATTCATTGACTAACCAGAGCTTTTTGATGCCTAATGACTAGACTGTACTTAAGATCACTGTCAGTTGAAACGAACACAGGGGGAGATCAATTCATGACTCTTCCGAGAGCACTAATGCGAAGCTGATATAAGCTGTCTCAACCGATTGAATTTGCCGGACTGATGGCTGTTACACTCCCTTGCACTTCTTCGCCAGAAAGAAACGAATACAATATATAAAAAAATCAGGGTTGCGTAGCTATAAGAATAAAAGAAAATTTGCCAAATATATTAGAATTCCATATATTCCGCGCACACCATACACTTACAAATTTACACATAGAAGCATATACACATACATCAACACATGAACAGCCGAATGAATACATCACACACACACACACACACAGACACACACATACATGCACACAGGATAATAGAACACCTATTTGATTGAGAGAGAAAAAAAGCTGGGTTGGAATGATTAAGTGAAAGAAGGGGAAAGGTGAGATAAAGTGTAGAGATGGAGCGAATGTAAAAGAGAGAAAATGAGAAAAATCAGAGAGAGAGTGAGAGAAAGAAAGGCGCACACACACGGTGTAAACGAAGCCCTGCTTTTGCGTGTGGCTCAGGATGAAAAGAAAACAATGTTAAGAATGTAAATAAGTCATTACAAGGAAAATAAACACGGAAAATCTTATCAGAAAAGAAAATACAATTTGGAAATTGTTTGTATTTTGTAAAAGACATTATACGCGCTCAGTTGTTAGAGCTCAAAGATATTCATCTCCCAGCACAGGTTGAAAATAAATAAATGAAATGTTATACAGTTATTGACCTTTATTGGACTAAGACCAGTTTTGGCACAGGGTTACATTTCTAGATTAGAAAGCACTCGAAGAGTGCATGCCTCTGTTAGCGCCAGTATCATTTAAAACAGAATGAAAAATAGCTACGATGCAGGGGCAAAACTGTAGAAATACCCGAATCCGCCTCCTGGATCCTGTCAATTTTTCATACTCTATGGTGCATCTATTCTACAAAATGTCATTGGAATTAATTGAAAACCTTTGAGTTATTATGTGTGCAGACTGACAGGAAAATTGACCGGGACAAATGAATACGTATAGTTGTTCAAACTGTCAACAGCTTGCAAAAACTAAGCCTTAGAACACAGATATCCCTCACTTTGCAAAATTTTGCTTTATACCACTTTGCTTTTACGAAATACCTCAAGCCGCCATGGCTTTGAACCTTGTCTGGGAGCATCTGTACTTCATCTCGATTTATTTGGGGCATCTGTTAGTAAGATGTGTCTCAAGTTATCAAAAAGAGCCGAGGAGATATCAAAAAAAAGTTATCTTCAATGGAAAATTAATTAACAGAAGAACGTTATTTTGGGCATCAGGGAACGATCAAAAGATTTTCCTTAGTAAATCATTGGTAATTGCTCCCTCAATTTACACCATCCCGGCTTATGAGTGGTTCCTCTACTCTTGGTTAGTAGTGTAAAAACTTATTCGCTCAAATTTCAAATTTTGAGTTATGTTGAAAGTTAGTTTGGTCCCCATTCAGTCACCAGGAAAAATAACCTTATGTCAGACTTGTCCAGGAAAATCTTGCAAAACCTATATTTTTACATTCGATTTGCAATGGAAAAGGCCTTTTCATATTTTGTGAGCAGCCTAAACTTTGTAAGAGAACTACATTCAGAAAGTACCCAGTGAGAAATAAAGTTGCTGTCAATGGTTTGCAAGACCTTTTCCAATTTTCCATAGCCAAGTCCATTCTGTCATTTTACCCATAGTTTGGGAGGGGGGGGGTAGAACAGAGGGTTTTATGCCTTCCCAAAAGGTATTGGTACGAAATGGTCGCCGACTGTCACAGTTAGAATTTGAAGTAGGTCCAACGATTTCATCTTTTATGCTGTTAACTGTTAGGCTGCTTGTACTTGCTGAGGTTTTTGTCATTAGATGGCACCAGGAAGCTTTGACTTGAACTAACTTCATTCAAAAAGATTGTCTAGGCTTATGTTGTGACAGCTGTCATATTAGCGTGCATTCATTTCTAAATTGTCATACTTTTATGCATTAATTCAAAGATTGAAATTAAAAGAAAATGGATTACATCTTCTGCATATGCTCTGTTTGATTTCAAGAAAGATAAAAAAGAGACTCAAACGCACCAAAACAGATTTGTGCAGTTTATGGATAAGGTAATGCGAATGATCAAAAGTATCAAAAGTGGCTTGCAGAGTTTCGTGCTTGTAATTTCTCACTAAATGATGATACATGGCTGATTACACGAATTGAGTTTGATAACTATCCGATTGGGAGATTACATAAAAATAGTAATCAGCGTGCTATGCAAGAGATTGCCTACACACTCAAAATATCCGAATGCTTTCAAGTGTGGCTTTCACAAAAATTGAGGAAAACACACACACACACACACACACACACACAAAATATAAACAAGCAAACTATGAATGATTACTTTATAACAATATAGAACGTGAGAGATTGTGGGGCAGTCGAAATGAATCACAACTAACTGTACCGAAGGCCATTCTTAATCCAAAGAAAATTATGCAGTGTATACGGTTCCATTGTAAGAGAGAGTACTACTATGAACACCGTCTGGAGAACGAAATGATTAATTTGAACAAGTACTATCCCCAATTAAAGCAACTGTAGGCAACAGTCGATGAAAATGCCTGGAACTAGTTGAGAGAGGATGTCTGATATTCCATCTGGATAATGCATGTTTCTCTGGTTCGATTTCGTGACTCGATAACGCTATAAGAAGCGGAACATAATCTTCAGTAGGATAAATTGTTATGAAAAATATTGAAAGATGAAGGATGATTAGGTTTCTTTTTTATTATGAAGATACAAAATCATTTCCGGATTAGTCAATATTTGTAAGCAGATTTTTTCCTCTACTGTATTTGATGACATATAAAACCTGCTTTGAAAATGACTAAAAAATATACCCTTGGTTTAATTAGCTTAAATTGAGCTAACTGAATTTTCTATTGTAAATTGCAGCATTTTCTCTCTTAATATCCCCTGTTGGAATGAAGGGGTGTATGTTATATGCCCGGGGGTCATATACGCCATATGTTCATTTATTCACTATATTTCAGTCGTTTACCCTCCGGCCTTCGTCTAGTATTCTTTGTTCTAAGATGTGAAATCACTTCCTAAAACGCATGCTTGTATTCTACTTGATCACATTGATTTTTTCATGTCTCATACATTTATGTATGAGAATTTTTCAAAATGTCATTCAAGTCGACTATTTCCAAATATCTGTCAATACAATTTATATAAGTTTCTCAAAGGGGTTTATGTATTACACTGGATTAGATATTACAGTACTATGTGTGAATTTTTTTCTAGTTGGGATTATCAGTTGTTTACTAGGGATTTAAAAACAAAATAGTTATATTAACATGGCCCTCTAGCGGTGTTGATCGGACGCCACGTCCCCATAGGCTATGATTTTAATATAGAGATTTGTTATATTATTTTTAAGGCCGTGTCATTATACACATAGTTGTCATTATATATATGGTATTATCATAATGTATTATATATGGATGTTATTTCATTCTTCTCATCATTTAACATTTGAAACAAAAGTCTTGCTTACGTAGGTTACCTAAACGTATTTGACGATGATGGATAAGTAAGAATAATGAACTTGTTGATCATGTCATTTCTATTGAGTGTTCACCCATGGGAATATTAAATCTGTTATATCAGATTTAATCTCAGGTTACTTGCAAACCAACTTATGGATTTCATCTTTAAGAATACTTGTTAATCAGAAAATCTCTACTAGTGTATTCAACCGAAGAATTCAACGAAATATTTCAAGATCTCTAACCTTGGACTTACCTTTCATGACCTCACTTCAATCAATCTTACATTTCTTCTCACTAAATTAGCTTTTTATATATGATTAAGACGAAAGCAAATAGCATTCTGGTTGTTTGTAAAACCATACGAACTTTCCTATCAATATACTTAAAACATTTGTTATTTAGTGTTACATGATTCCCACCCAACTACATATCAGTCAGACAAATGGATCCAAGCCAAATGTTTTTCTCCATCTCTTACCAATTCATCATCATCATCAGTCTCTCAAAGTTCGTCGTTGGACATAGACCTTCCCCAGGATTCGCCAAACTTTTCTATCTTGGGCGTCGCTCATCTTGTCTAGCTCATCTCTCCATCTAATACTCTGCCAGCCTCGACTGTGCATGTGATCTCTGGGGATCTATGTCGTGAGTCGCGATGTCCATCTGCAATAAAAAAGAAAAAAAGGAGAAGCCCTAAGAACATCCACGTATGGTTGAAAGCATAGCGAGACTCCTTGACAATGTAACAAATGGTTGAATTCTTGCCAATTCAATGTTCTTTTAATCAGTAAAGGACCAAATCCATTTCTTCCTAACTTTGGTTATCATGCTAACAGGTATCATCGAAAGTTTACAAAATCTATTTTTGAAAAAGAATGTACCCTCCTCATTTCTTATACATTTTTTGTACCCTCTAACTTATTCTTTAATTTTCTTCGTCAATTCATTATGGTCAACCTGGATCAGTGTATATGGCCATGGCTTCATTAAATTGCCTAATTATCTTACAAACTCCTCCTCTTGATAGACCATTCTTATCACTGAAGAAACAATTCTCAGTATGAAGTCGATAGAACTTAGTGTTGCACGTGTGATCCTTAAATATTCTAATAGTAATACACAGCCTCCTTCCTGCACCTCCCACCAATCTCATCAATGATAACTCAACAGAAAAATATTGGGTCTGGGAACGCTCAAAAATGCTTATCTCAAAATTAGCTCCTATCGCTTCTTTTTCTTCATGCCATTTCGACTTGAACGAAAGGTTTTCATAGGAATGCTGTACTCAGATATTGGTGAGAAACTTGCACTTAAAAGCGTAAATTAGTTGAATAAAATGAATTAATAAAAAAAAAAAGACTGCGCAGAATTTCGATGTGCATTGAGGAACTTATTACTATGAATGCATTACAGCAACTTCAAAACCATTTTTTTTTCATTGTTGCTTAGGCAAATTGGAGCCGGCAGTGGAAGTCAGACAAGTCTGCCGGGGTTTTATCAGCGAATAGTGCAGTCACTTCTGACAAGTGATGTCATGGTCGGGCGACCCCGGTGTTAAACACGTACCGGGCCAGATATGAGTACAGTACAAGGCTGCGTTAATAGAAAGGCCCACCCACAGACAAGACTGTACTCAGTGTATGTCGATTGGATTCAGTCAGTGGAACGTTTCACCTAGAGACCTAAATAATGCAGAGAATTCATTACCGAGCCTCCATTCAATATGTCTGTCGGTTTTGCAGTCAGTTAAGTTTTTACCAATCTATCTATATATCTATTTAACAAGAACCGGAGTATTCAACCTAACACTGTCGCTTCTTATCTGACTTCCAATGATTTCTGAACTTGCATATCTCTTGGTCGGTGATTGGCGTAACATAATCTTCCTACTACATAGTAAAAAAAAAAAATCTGAGTCGCTCCAAATCAACAAAGCGAAGCAATTTACCACAATGTTCGTATCTGCCTATTGATCTCAGTCTCCATGTATCGATCTAGGCCAGTCTATTCATTCTCTATTAGTTTACATCTATTGTCTATTCATATCTGTCTATCTATCTTTCTATCTCAGTCTGTTCAGATCTATCTATCTATCTCAGTCTGTTTAGATCTATCTATCTATCTATCTATCTATCTCAGTCTGTTCAGATCTATCTATCTATCTATCTATCTATCTATCTATCTATCTATCTATCTATCTCAGTCTGTTCAGATCTATCTATCTATCTATCTATCTATCTATCTATCTATCTATCTATCTATCTATCAGTCTGTTCATATTTCCCTCTCTATCAATCTTGGTGTGTTCAGATCTATCTATCTATCTATCTATCCGAGTCTGTTCAGACCTATCTATCTATCTATCTATCTATCTATCTATCTATCTATCTATCTATCTATCTATGAATCTCAGTCTGTTCAGATCTATCTATCTATCTATCTATCTATCTATCTATCTATTTATCTATCAGTCTGTTCAGACCTATCTATCTATCTATCTATCTATCTATCTATCTATCTATCTATCTATCTATCTATCTATCTATCTATCTATCTATCGATTTAATGATTAAATGGACCCAACATGTGTCCAAAATTAATAACGGTTATACCGGATGATAGATTCCAATGATGATTGTACTCAGTCAGAAAGATTTCCTTAAGGGTCATAAAGTACCTTTTATTATGTCTTCTACGGTGGCCCAGCATGCTTCCATTTTCCTTGTATATAAATTATTAATGCATAATGACAGTGATTTATCTGTATTTTCACGCATACAAGAAGGTGCACTCGTATACATAGCTTCAAATCCATATTTACTCCAATGATCTCACACACACGTTCACATGCCAATATAGAAAAGGAATGATCATATGTATGTAGGTCGCTTTCTCTCTAGGGAACCTTTCACTAATCGGGTGACCTATACACCTTTCAACTTATATAAGAACATCAAGGGTATTAAAGAAGTAAATGATTACCCGTTAATAGAATCATGAATGTTATGCGTGCGAAGAGAAAAAAAAATCAGGCCATTTGATATTAACGAAAACTAGTTCAAGCTGGACGATGACACCCTCAAAGTATTCCTTGTGGGACTCCACACAATTATCCCAGCGTCTTCAAAATCCGCCGTCAGCTGTCTCGACACGCTCTCTCTGATCTTGTCCATGGTCTAGAAAGCTCTCCAGGAAAAGCCAAACACAGCGATACAGTGCAATACTTTGCCGAAAATCCCGCACAAGATTTGAAGAATGGGCAGGATCCGTCTTTATGAATGCAACGGCCACACAGTGCACATGATCACTCAACAGCGTCTTACAACCTTCTAAATAGATAAAAAAGCATATTTCATCCAAGCACAGTAAGGTTCCCCTCAGATAGATTCCCTAGATGTATCGAAGCCGCACAAACAGTTCTCCAGATATTTAAGGTGGCTGGATACTTTCTTGATAGACTTCACTGAATTTCACTGAGTATGTATCTGATAACATTTACATTGCTTTCCTACTTCTTATTCATGCTCTGTTTAGAGTTGTTGATGTTTTTTACCACAACGTTTTGGCCTAACCATTCGAGAGCATTCATCAGGTGTATAATTCCAAGAAAAAGAAAAGAGGAGTCGTTCGTTCAAGGTAACTCTTTAACGCTGCAAGAAAACGGTCGCTACAGTACTACTGGGTCGGTTCATTTAAGCATCGTAAAAAAGAGACTACTCTCTCTTACGAATTATATACCTGGGGAAGGCCGTAGAATGAATCAACCAGAACACTATGGTAGCAGCAGCAACGACACAAAGAATAAATTCATTTGAATGACGATGACTTCATTTTCATTTCTCTACTGACTTACGAAAAATATTTTTAAGAGAGTGTTCAAGAGAATTATTAAGAATATCAAGTGTTTTTTTTTAGCCATCTTCAGAACTTCTAAATGAAAATTATATATATATTTAAATCTATATACACGAATTCAGCCGTAATAAGTCAAAGATCTTTCTCATCTCCTTCCATGACGAGCGTGATTGTAGTAATCTTGCCATATCTTACTGGTAACTTTATCACATCTTGTGTTTGGTCTTTTCGTACTGCGTTTACTCTCCCAAGGGCACCAATCGGTTAGCCTTTTTCCCATCAGTTATTCCTTCTTTTTGCTATGTGCCTTGCCCAATCCCATTTTTGTTACTCAATTACTTATACGATACCCTCCAATCGAGTCTTCTCTCGGATCCATGTTGATTTGTTCGATTGCTAATACTTATTCCTAACATTGCTCTTTCCATTGTTCTCCGTGCTAATCTGGGTTTGTTTTCCAGAGGTTTTCCAGGTTTAGCACCCATACATCATAGCTAGTGTTATGCCTTGATTTAAATCTATACGTTTTAAGCATACTGGCCATTTGTTTTTCAGCATGTCGCAATTTATATACGGATCGACACTTTTGCCAAGGATCAGTGTGTAGTATCCGTATGCTCTTCCAATGACGAAAGTGCTTCTCCCTGGGAAAGGTTTGTATCCGCACTCTCACTGAAAAAATCTCACACACACACAACCACACACACACTTTTTATTTCACAATCTTTAAATTCTGCATATGTGATGCTGTACAAATATGTTAAAATTAACTTTTGAAATGTATAGGAAACTTCTCTCTCTCTCTCTCTCTCTCTATATATATATATATATATATATATATATATATATATATAAAATGCTCTTCCAACTTTGGGATGGAGCACTCTGGTGAATGTGGAATCGTGCGTAAGTAAATATATCTAATGAATGTCCAGTTCTGCGTAGGGCGCGGGTAAAATGCCAGCCTCTAGGTCTGTAGCAAAGGTTTCGATCCTACCTAGTGGCACTGGATGAGATAATGGATAGTCTATAGCCACACTGAAGAGTTGTAATACAACGGAACTGCTGTCTGTGGATTATGTAATTAGTATATATATATATATATATATATATATATATATATATATATATATATACATATATATATATATATATCATTCCTTGTTAATTCACTTAATCCGAATCCATTCGATCAATCATATGAATCGGAAATCCGTTCCATGGGAGGGACTTTTAGATCCACCCTTGTATATGCATAGATACGAGACTAATTCGGGGAATGGGAACTGTGCACAAAAACTGAATGCAGTCCAGTCTTTGCCTCTACTCTTTGTGAGCAATACGTTTGTGAGATCGCTGTATATATACAAATGACTACTTCCAAGTGGACTATAGGAACTAGGTTTCAATTTAGATTTTGAAAATAAAGATTTCAGGTGTTCATTTTCGAGGCAAGCAGATTGGCCGTCCTCACTTGAAAGATTAGATCAACATAGTTTTTTTTACCCTCATTTCTTCGTATTCAGCCTTGTGTCATACTGATTTAAACCTAGTAGACATAATTTGATGATTCAGCTTCACTGGTCAACTCCTATGTGTACACTGACCCGTACCAAGTTTGATATGTAGTGAAACATTTTTTTTAGCTGTTATTACTGCCAATCAGCACTCCCCGTGGCCTAGAGTCAGAGAGTTGGCTATGGTTCAGTCCTAGACTTTAAAAATGGTACACTGTGTCTCTCAGCATAAAAAAGTAGGATTGAGGTGGCTTGGAGAGGTTATGGTCTCTATTAGGCTATACCACCCATGACACACCCAACCCAGAACAGGGAACCACAAGTGATTCACGGCATTGAGGATTGAGAGGAACCAAATGGGTTGACTCTTTCTTTTATTTTTTTTTGTTCCTTTCCAACTCTTGTTCACCAATTTGACTATTTTCCTTACTTGTTTCATCTCTCTTTTTATCGCCTGAGCGATCTATTAGTTAATGATACAGATAATGGCAGTGGCGAGACGAGTTCAAACTCCGACTGACTGAGACAGTTTACGTTCATTTTGCAAGGGCTTGAATATCCACCCCCCCATGTGCCGCTATGAGTGACTTGTAGTCCTTTATCCTTGTTAGGCAGTCCATCTTGGGCGTCTAGCAAGCACCCGGACTTGTAAAAACCAGCCATAGCAACAAACAATGACTGGGTCTCCGTGGATCATTCGAGAAATGGAGACAAAATCATTGCCTCGTGTGTCGCACGGCATGGGACCAACTGAGCTGAACTTTTGTTAAAATTTGATCTCTTTCAGTTGGCCTTCCTCTTCACCCCTTTTCCTACACCTCATCTCTCGTATTCCATTCTCTCTCTCTCTCTCACCCGTCTATGATTCCTTTTCTAATGTCTTTCAGATAAGGCAATAATCTTATGCCTTGTTCACAGCGTCATTCATTTTAGGTTCCCCGCCTGTTCCCACAATCCCCCCTACTCTTTTCCCCCACCTTGTTCCAATCAACCACTCGTCTGCATTATTACGAAGCAGAAGATCTTTATCACTTCATATATGCCAACACGTCACTTCCAATGTATCGTTTGACGGACGACGGGTAACATTCTGAATGACTGAGAACCCGCCTAGGAACAGATGAAAAACACATGTTTTTTTTTTTGTATTTGATACCTAAATGCGCCTCGTCTCCGAAAGTAAAAGTTTAGTCGAGGCCGCAGACGGTAGGAACATTTGCACATATTTCGGCGGAGATTCTTACTCTCAGATTTTTTTTTTTTATAGTAACCAAAAGATTTTTTGTTTCCTTTTTTTTCCTAAATTTAGCAAATCCCCCATCAATACAAATAAGAGACGACCGCTGCTCACACATACACGAAGACCGCCACGACGTGTGGGACATGTTTGGAGTCTGATTACATCCAAGTGTAACGTAACGTATATATATATATATATATATATATATATATATATATATATATATATACTTACGATATCATCATCATCATCAGCAGCAGCAGCAGCAGCAGTAGCAGTAGTAGCAGTAACAGTAGCATCTGTTTGTCGTTGGACAAAGTTTACCAACTATTGCCCTTTTAAGAGTCACGGTGCCAATACCTTTTAAAACCGTCTAGATCATCAGACACAGTTTCGCCTATGATCTCGAAGCATCCATCTCGTGTGTAGTGATGTCCAGCGGTCGTTTGATATCCTTCCAACATGGCTTGTCTATCGCCATTCAAGTTTCCTGATGACTTTTGAGATATCTCTGACAACTTTTTTTTCCTCCGATATATTGTGCTGTTTTGTGATCTTTCCATGTTTAGCATGATTTTTCTTGCGCTGTTGGTTCTTAGTTTGAGAGCCTATTTCTTGCTCAAGTCCCACGTTTCAGCTCTGAGAGTGACAAATGGAAGGATGCACTGGTTTAAGACCCTTCCCTTTAAAAGACCAATGGGATATTCTTGTTCTTGAAGAATGTAGTTAGAAATACATAAGTAATATTGGATCGACGAAAAAATTCGTTCAGGTTCATAAAAAAAAACGAAGGAAAATCCTAATTTTTATATCAATTTTAAAGAACTTTTTTTTGTATTTCTAGTATCTTTTTGGCAGTCTCATCATTCAATCTTCTCAAAACACTTTTATCTTTCTTGGCAAGGAACTGCTTTAAGTACTGCAGGGATTTACTGGAATCGATGTTTTTTTCTCATTCAGAGAATTCTTTAAAATAATGAATGGTAACCTGGTTAATAGAATGCAGAAGTGAAAATTTCACAGTTGGATTGATTGTACCAATTTTGCCTGGTCACCAAATAAAAAAAAAAGCATCACTCTAAAAGAATATTACACTCTTCCTCTGAACTAACTCGGGGTTCTTTCCGTTGATTGCCATGTTTTATTTATCGAGAAATGTAAAGTTTAACAAAACTATCGTTCTGGAATTTTGAACATAAATACATTATTGTTCTGTTACGTACGCGAAGCAATTAGTAGAATTAATTTTCAAAGTTTTGCTAGCGAAAATTTGACGACATGAGAACCCACAGTACACCCCCAACTTCTCCTACAGCAAGAAGGATATATCATTGACTGAAGTTGACCTTGGTAAAGTCGAATTTCCCTTATTGGGCACCTAGTGACTTCTGCAGGAGATTGATAGTTTCAATTTTTCTCTACCTATTTCCTCAAATACCTATGTAAAACAGCTAAGTAAACAGCTTTCGGTTTCCGAAACGAATACACATCTGAATTTATGTGGAGCCTTATCTGAACGTAACGAATACTATTTTCCGTATGGGCTTTTATCCGTGTTGGCTTTTTTTTTTTCATTAGCGTTTTTTGGCGCAGGATTTTCGTGTGGGCTTCTTTCATATGAGTATTTTTGGCCACTAATCGAAACAAGCGTACCAAGGAAGATAACTAAGCAACAAAGCCCCTTTCTACACCTGCTACCGGCTCATTGTTTATCTATGTCCGCCTACTCACTAACTTCATGTGAACCTGTTAGACAAGGACGGAGAGGCAGAATATATATATATATATATATATATATATATATATATATATATATATATATATATATATATATATATATGTGTGTGTGTACATATATATGTTTGTGTGTGTGTCTATTAATACATAATCCTGTCTACCGACTTTTTTAAAAAAGAAATGGATCTTTTTTCTTTGCAAGTGTTTGTTGATAAATTGGACCGATAAGTTTCTTTTTCCGATTCTTGTATATACGAAGTCCATCAGGTAGAGCGCAAACCATCTAAATATTTCGAGAAACGGTTGCACGGCGTTTATGTAACTCAGCAACTAAACATAGGATCGTCGGATTCAAAACGCTCATTCTTCACGTATCAAACAAGTGTTTCTTTACAAGAACATTCCGTCACTGCCGGCCTCTCAGCCACGCCACACTGTCCAGATTTGGCTTTCTGTGATTTCTGGCTTTTCCGAAAGTTAAAATTGACGTTGGGAGGCAGGAGATGTCAGACCTTAAGGAGAACGTAACGGAGCAGCTGATGGTGATCGCGAAAGAGGACTTTGCATGTCGTTTTGGGAATTTGGAGGAACACTTAGATCAGTGTGTGAGATTTTTTGGCTTTTTCATCATCATCATCATCATCATCATCATCATCATCATCATCATCATCATCATCATCATCATCATCATCATCATTCTTTTAACGTCCGTCATTGGACATAGACCTTCTCCGGCATTCACCACACTTTTCCATCGTGGGCGTTGCCGAGCCAGTACATTCTGAATTTGTCTAGTTCGTCTCCCCATCTAATACTCTTCCGGCCTCGGTTGCGCATGTGATCTCTGGGGATTCATGTCATGAGTCGCGATGTCTATCGATTGTCTGCCATTCTGGCAACATGGCCTGTCCATTGCCATTTAAGTTTGTCTCTTAGCTAGGTTCAGTATTTCAGCTCCATAAATGACTATCAGGAGGATGCGTTGGTTGTATACTCTTCTTTTTAGGATTATTGGGATCGACTTGTTTTCACAAAAACTTAAATCACCGTTAAAATGAAGATTCCAGATCGTTGGCAAGAATAAAGAGATTCCAACGAGGCGGCTCATAGTGATCTAGAGAGAGGTGAGGGGACGTTCGGATTTGATCTGAGGTCCCAAGTGGAGTACTTTGAATAAGACCGAAACATCATTGCCTTCGGTAGACATTTTGTCAATAATAAATACCTAGATTTTATTCGGACAGAACTTGTTTACACACACACACACACACACATATATATATATATATATATATATATATATATATATATATATATATATATATTGACACATGTAGAGTAATCTAGATTATGCAATTTAGTGTAGAATCAAGTCTTCAGATGATACTGATGTTTATTTCTTGAAAATGCAACAATTATTCTGTTTTGTCTTTGAGTTGGATTTTCGCCATTTTTCAGTCTCTTTTTAATCTTGAGTAATCTCCTCTTTGATATTCCCACGGAACTTTACAAGGTATATTTCAGATAAACTCCCACCTTGAAACTTTTCCTTGCGCTCAAATCTCGAACAAACCATGATGATAGCATTGGAATACTTACTATAATCACAATCATAAGCGTAACATGTTTGATTTGAGACCTGTTATCATAGATAAAGTTAAATGGACACTCCTAGGGAAACAGTAAGTTTTAGAAGGACATGCTAGATCACCTGTGATCAGCCACCATCCTGGGGTATGATGAAGTGAAGTCAGTTTTTTAGTCCAAGCTGAGGTCACACAAGGTCAACAATGAAATAAATTCTCCCTACTAGACTACTAAAATGAATGCAGAATCTACATAAAAACATATACTACTGTTTATGTATTTGTAGTTTGAATACAGTTTTCAAATGCTAATAAGTAAATTTTGAAAAAAGTGCACAATAATTTTTTTTAAAGTACTTAGTAAAGCCACAGTGAACATCAAATATTACTGATTAATTAAAATTCAATATCTGAGCGTCAAACTCTAAACCCAGGTTTAATAATAAAACAAACAATTGCTTATCGAAGAATACAAAAATTGAACATATCTATTCAAATATATCTGGAAATTAAAGAAATTGCAATCCTATTATTTGATTTAATTTTCTGACCACTCAATCGTATACAAAAAAAAAGACCTCATAAAAATTGACGAAATTAATGCTTAAAGGCAGATACCCCTCATATATATATATATATATATATATATATATATATATATATATATATATATATATATATATATATATATATATATAATAAAAGACAAGACAATGTTAATGAATAAAAATAAACTAGCACCGTAAATTGCAGGTAGTAAAATATATAATTTCTACCATACAAATATCTTATATATATATATATATATATATATATATATATATATATATATATATATATATATATATATATATATATATATATATGTGTGTGTGTGTGTGTGTGTGTGTGTGTGTGCTTTTATTTAGACCTTGTAAAAAGTCCATTTAGCATTTAATAGTAACCAACTTGGCATTTGAAAATATGGTAAACTACCAATTACCTATTTTAGGGACTACTTACTTGATCACAAATTTTTCCAAGATTAATCCATAAGTAAGTATATATATATATAAAAAGTAAGGATTTTTTCGTTGTTTCATTACGGATTGTACATTCTGTTCATCTTTGATAAAGTTTTTTAAATTTCTCATAATCTGTATTGAAACATTGAAAAAAACCTTCATTAAGTTTATAACTGCTCTACTGATAGTATTGGACGCTCGAAAAAAAAGCAAGATCTACTTGATACATCAATACAAATACAAACGCTTATATCTTGTATTATAATTCTCATCAAATATATACATAGGCCACAGACTTATTGACGAACCTGCGTACTTACATTCATGGATACATACACATACATACACATGTAGTAAAACTGCTCATTCTTTTGAGATAAAACGCCAGGACGATAATTCTTAAGGTAAATATGTTATGCTTTTGCAGGTATGCAATAAATTTTGATTAATGTCTATTCTAACTTATTGTCTCTGAATTCAGAATGATCTTTTGGTCGACGTTGTAGGCACTTTTATTAACCCGTACCATTTCAGCTGATCACTTCTCCGGTCGTTTCTAGTAATCTATCAAGGTTGACGATGTGAAAGTTAGATAGTTTCAGGAGAGTGTTTTACGCTAGTATTCACTCATTCACTCTTTCTATCATCAACCAACGTGACATAGTAAAGACAACATTCTAGTTTATTCTAGTTCATTCTAGTTCATTCTAATTTATTTTAAGGCCACTATGACGCACGGAGCTTTACTAGATTGTGTTTTATGGTAATATATTGAATGAAGTAATATATTCATCTCCACTTCCTGTATTTTGCTTCGGTTTCAAATTGTAATGCAGAACATAAGACAGAAACCATTGTAACAAATGTTTTTTTAATCAGCTTGAACTTTTGGGGTAGACAACATTTCTTATTGGTTTGTGATTTGGTATTCAGATGAAAAATTGTCTGCTTGACCCAACACGTAAATATGCAACATAGAGCTGGTTGTGGAAGAAACATGGTCATGTGCTGCAGCTAGAGTTTGTGTTTGGGCAGGAGTTTCTGCGGTTCTCAGCTTGTCTAGTCCGCTTGGCTTCAAGTCAGGCACCCCTCTCTGTTTAGGACTGTTTGTCCTTTAACTTTTCTGCTTTATTTTGCAGGTGCATTAGCACTTGCAGAATGTCGTCTTGAGGGTCCCGTTGTACAAAGCTATCACCTGAGAAAAAGTAAATTACAAAAGAATTCGTAAATTTGTTGTCTGTATGAAGAAAAAGAATACAAGATTAATTTTTTCGATAATTTGTTCAAAATGAAGACCGCACTTTTTGGTGATTTTCCATAGAAAATAGAGCTGATTGAAAACTAACTGTGATAATCGAGTCAATGTTTGAGACGTTGACTATGCACTTATAATCGAAAACAGACTGAATACAGATGAGAAATATCTTGAAACATCTAAATACAGGAACAAGATAACATTAAAAAAAAATATAAACTTGAGGCAAAATTGCTGCAATGATCAGGAAACATATTTCGTCTGGCACAGGGATTAACCGAGTAGCAGATCGAACAGCCGACCAGGAAAATGAATGAAGGAAATGAGCAGTATGCAGGACTCGAACCTGCGTCCAACACAAAGCTCTCTTAACGCAACTCTGATTTATCAACATGGGATCGAGTCTAGCACGACGCCCATTTCTTTTCTATTCAATAAATTTTCTCTACTATTATCATATATATATATATATATATATATATATATATATATATATATACGTGAATTCATTAGGCAGTCGATCACAGAGAGTTTAAAATCAACAATGACCAAAAACTTACTATCATTTTCTATGTCTGCTGTGTATCTTCGTCTTAATTTTCCGTTACTTTTCATCGCAACTCCACTCAAGAGTGCTAATCTGCGGCTGTGAATAAACATCGTTGTTAGGAAAATGAACAATAAGAATCCATTAAGACTCATGCCCCTAACAGGAGGTCAGAGCAACGTCCTGCCCCTCTATCAGAAGTGCTACAGAAGCAAAGTAGTGCACAAGTTCAAATCAAACTCTCTACACCGATATTTCACCGCCATGTTTGTTTAAAGTAAAGATCAACAGGAAGATTAAAATGGCGGTAGTAGTAGTAGTAGTAGTAGTAGTAGTAGTAGTAGTAGTAGTAGTAATAATAATAGTAATAATAATAATAATAATAATAATAATGATAATAATGATAATAATAACAATAATAATGAAAATAATAATTTTCATTATTATTATAGTAATGATTTATAATTCTTCATTGAATGAAAACAAATGATAAAAATAAACAAAGATGTTTTGATGAGTACATGTTTGATGTTGATTCTATTTGGTTATTGTTGATTTTAATCTCCTAAGAAAAAAATGACCGCCACATGAACAAAGAACTTAAGGACAGGAAACCTGTTCCTCATTTCAAAGAACCGCTTGTAAAAAAAAAAGCAAAAAAAAAAAAAAAGCAAAACCCATTGGCGTTGGCAATTGAGTTCTCAGAACCAAGCCGGATGTTCTGAACATGTTTTACCTGACTCTGATTATTTCTGTACGTATTTTTGTTGTTGTTGTTACTGTCTTGGCTACTGCACCAATGTGGCCAGTTAACACGGTTTCTTTTGAAGGCGAAGCCTGCCAAGTGATCTGAAATTCAAACTAAGCGACCCTCCCTTTTAAACCCAAATACCGGACGGAACACACCCATAAATGTCCAAAGCTTGCATTCCTAATACTTCCCGTTCTTTTTTATGAAGTAATTCCATTAAGCAACAATCAATCCAATGTTGTCTTGCTTCAATTCTACGTTATTCTGAAACAATATTTTCTTTTATCTGTCTCAGCTTGTCCATATCTATCTATCTATCTATCTATCTATCTATCTATCTATCTATCAGTTTGTTCAAATACATCTATATATCTCAGTCTATATCAAATCTATATATATATATCAACCCCTCTATCTAATTCTGTTCTGTCTATCTCTGGCTTTATTTTAGTAGAATTTAGTCACATTGGATGAAAATTTGTAAGATTGTGTTGCAGCAATGTTTCGAAAAAGCCAGCCTTGAAAATCAGCGTTTGGATATCTTTTTTACTTACTGGGGCTCAAACGCCGACCACTAAGGGAAATACACTATCATCTCAGCCATGAGGCAGGCCCACTCTATCAGTTAATCTATCAATGAAGACACATTCTAGTGAAATGATTTCTCGTTTGCATTTGAAAGCCATTGATTATGTGTCCGAGCTTCTTGAAAATTCCTTGAAATTGTTGACTTGTGCTGGAAGAAAAAGAATAAAGAACTATTCTTAGTGAATCAACACCATCATCATCATCATCATCATCATCGTCGTCGTCGTCGTCATCATCATCATCATCATCATCATCATCATCAGTCTTTGAACGTCCGTCGTTGGACATAGACTTTCCCTATGATTCGTCACACGACTCTATCACGAGTGTCGGGAAGCCAATACTTTCTGAATCTGTCTAGTTCCTCTCTCCATCTTGTACTCTGCCGGCCTTGGTTTTGCATGTGATCTCCGGGGATCCATGTCGTGAGTCGCGATGTCCATCAGTTTTCTGATATTTTTGCCACATGACCAGCCCATTGCTGTTTGAGTTTACCAATGAATTCTATGATGTCTCGGCTTCCTGTTTTCTTCCATATATTGTGCTGTCTTGTGATCTTTTCATGTGAGGTTGAGCATGATTCTTACATGTGCAAGTGGCATGCTTCTCAGTCTGTGGGTCAGTCTCTTAGTTAAGTTCCCTGTTTCAGCGCTGTAGGTGACTATTGCGAGGATGCATTGATTGTATTCCTTCATTTTTTAGGACCGATGAGTTCTTTTTATTTCTGTCGAAGGTTTGTCATCGTCGAGTGATTCTTTGCTTGTTTTCTTCTTCTTTTGAGGATTTTATGGAGATTCGCTTTGTGAATGAATCAATGTGACATAAATGCTTACAATCATTTCGTTGCTTCCTTCAATATTCTAATTGCCCCCACCTCATGAACGCAATCCATGCTTATGATTTGTTTCTTATGAATCTGTTATCAAATATTTCATTATAAATCTGTAATTAAAAATACGCAATGAACTTTCTTCCATTATAGATTTTTTTTTCAATAATATTTATTTCATCTTAATTTTAATTGTTTTCTATAGCAACTACTCAAACCCTCAATCAACAGCTTTTTCTAAACAGTGTGGCTCGGAAATAAAGGAATAGTCCGCGGTGAGACTTGAACCAACATCCCCTCTGGCTGTAGAGGTATTTTAGGTCGTACTAGATGCCTCGTCGTTTGATCTGCGAGGGCCGTATGGCCAGAACAAGGCTTCTAAAAGTAGTTGGGGTGAGAGTTCCAGTATCATCGAAAAGCTATTCTTTAACCTTAGTTGTGCTGTTTACTCACGGCCGCAGACTAGAGAGTAGTTGCGAGGAAAAGTAAGATGAAAGAAATAATAGTAAAAAAATATTAGTAATAGTTGACAATACTTCATGTATTAAAAAATAGGATTAAAACAAGTTAGTCACTCATGTCACGAAACCAACGTCTTTTGGTAGCATGTTGAATTGTTTGTCATCTATAGAAATTGGAAAAAGGGGTGATCAATGAATGAATTACTTCTGTCCATTTTTGTTGGATGGTGATCATTAAGATCTGAATGATGAAAAAAACAAAAAAAAAAATAAAACAGAACAGTGGAAATACTTCCAGATACAAACTAAGGGTCCAATTCAGCATAAATTTATATTGTAAATTGACAAACCCACTAAAAAGTATTTTGCTAGACATAATAAGGAGTAAATGTTCAAATTTTCAGCCTTCAGGCTCCATTGGTTCCACGTATACATGCGACACATAGATAGATAGATATCCAGCCAGAATCACTCAAAAACTACAGAAACCTATGTTGACAGTTTTCGTGACAGTTTTTGGTAACGGTTTCTAATAATATCCATACAACTGTCTTTCTACTTTTAAATCTGATTTTCCGAGTTTATATTTTCTAATCATTATTTCAATGAAAAATTGATTCTCAATATGAAACAAAACCTAATCCACTGAAAACTGTTTACTTAGTTTCTCATGCAATTGTAGCAAAGAATGCAAAGGATGATGAAGCTTTAGAAACATCGGAAAGTTGTAATGTGAGGATAATCTTCGGAACCACGCATAGCTGATTATCTGTTTTTGAACGAAGGTAAAGCCATAGACCTGAGAAAGCATTGAAGAATAAGACAATTGGAGGAACAGGCACGCATGCTATGTCCAGATAATCTAATCAGTAGGCCCAGTGTAGACACAAAGATCTTAATACTCAGTAGAAAAACATTTTTGGTTAGTCACTCGACAGTAAATGCGAAGCGACTGACGCCTTTTAGCAACATATGTTGTTGGGGTGGTCAATTAAAAAATAGAATAAAGAGGGAATCAATACAAAAGTTACTTCTTTCGCCTTTTATTGGACCGTCATCACTGAACCCCCTTCAAAAGATCTTTTTCCGAGACATAATAGGCAGTAAATCTTTAAATCTTAGCCCTTTATCTCAATTAGTGCAGTCTGTACGTGCAACACATAGGTGTACGTATTACCAGTCAGAATCACTCAAAATCTGATGACAGTTTTGTTAAACGGTTTTTAAATGATATTAAATTGAAAACTCCCCAGAATCACTTCTTGGGCATCTTACGATAGAAAGCCTGGTGGATATAAACCATGATTTCAATCTGTGGGTCCAGATAGTATAGTAGAGAGCTAGGGTGATGTCATTTGGAAAAAATGAAGATTACATCTATCGGTTGCGATCTGTTTATGCAAGTATAGATAACGGCACGGAGAATGGCGTGCCAAGTTCGAATCCTGGCTTAGACAGTTTATCTTCACTTCTCACTATTACCTTTGGAAAAAACTGAACACAGCTCGTCTTCGCTAGTTACAGGTGAAAATATGTCAGACTTGACTCCCTGGCTATGATTGACCTATAGTCTAGGAGACGGACAACTGATTTCTAACCATCCTGAAGAGGGATGGGCGCTTCCAGGTTATGATGCTCTCGACACACCCCTGATGAAATTACCTGTGGTGCCCCAACGAACTTGTACTTATTGACATTATTAAAAAAAAATAGACACATATATGCATAGTGTCTACAACAGAGCTATGGTTAGCGAGATCTTCTCACATATCATTGATTTTACCTGGGGAAGGCATGTACCCAAATCTTCCTACCGTCCTGCCAAATCTCCAATCATTTTGAATAAGTCTTGGTCATTGGCCTGCGACGATTTTAAACAGAGAAAAGAGTGATAAGTAAATACGTTGGCAATTCAGTTTCCTGCAATTACCTTTCCTGTAGTGTCAAAAAATGGCTGATATATATTATCAGCTGCTACCGATTGCCACAGGAGAATTTGGTAGTATCTTAATTGCCTCTTTTCTTCCAATGGTATGCAATTGTTTTCAACTTCTGTTCTGGAATGCCTACAAGGATATATATATATATATATATATATATATATATATATATATATATATATATATATATATATATACACACACACATATATATATATATATATATATATATATATATATATATATATATATATGTATATATATATTCCTTTAGAATTATCAAAAAAAGAAACTATATATATATATATATATATAGTGAGAGCAAAGAGTACCCGATACATTTAAAAAGGGTTTCTAACACCTTTAAAATTGATATAATTTGAACTAAAGATCAAAACTTAAATAACATTTGAAATGATATTGACCTCTGTGAAGTTAGATGCAAAGATCAGAAACATTTGGTCCCAAATCTATCAATCTTGTAGCCGTACGAAGAGGAGGTCGGAATAAACTTTTTGGAATGAACTGAATACGTTTTGCACTCTCTGTAGATGTAGTTATTTTTTCCATCCATCAAACTGATGACAACTCTGTCAAGCACGAATTCTGTCGTTTTCTAAAAGTCCAAAAGTCGATCAAAATCAACAGTAACATTACCAATGCACTTTAGACGTTTAACCCGGGTATAACAGATTTTACCCGAACGGAAATAGTTCCTGGAGGCGTACAATCATTTCTTGGTTGTAAAACTAGTAAAAAGATGACGTTATCGTCAGGGGAGAAGCTATATCAAAACCCTATGTGACTCATGAGAGTGGTCAGAGGGATTTACATGTGGTGATGTACCGAACAAGATAGGCAGCTTTTACAAGAGAAAACAAGTTTTCTTTTCTTTTTTTTTTAGTTTTTGATTTTTGACGTTCAAATTGAAAATGGGGTCAGATCATATGTTGCATAATAGACCATTGAAGTAGATGGAATAATTAGAAACAATATTACAGCTTTCTGTTTCGTTGCATTGTTAAATTGGAAGTCATCATCAGGCAAATATAATAAATAAATCAACGGTTAAACTGGAACGCCACCCAACAAAGACCTTTCTATCAGTATGTACTAAGGGTTTCTGTTATCTCTTTTCCTTTTCTTTTCTTCACATAGCTTTTCTCTTTCTATCTCTTTTCTTTTTTTTGCTTTCCCTTTCTTTCCTTTCAGTTTCGTTTTGCCTTCTTCTTCTTCTTTAACTTTTTTACTTTTTTTCCCTCTTTTTCTTTCACTTCCCTTTTCTTCTTCATTTTTTAATCTCTGATTCCCTTCTTTTAAATATGCATGTATTTTTCTTTCTTTTTTTTCTCTTACTGTCTTTTCGCCTTCTTTCCAACATATTTTTATTCAGTCCCTTTTCTCAAATGATCTATGTCCTTTCTTTTATTCTCCCACTTCTTTTCCCTCAATATTCCGTCTCTTTTCATAACTTTTCTCTTTCTTTGTTGTTTGAAAGAAAATTTACGAGACAACACAAAAGATAGTTACTGCCGAAGCTGTTTCGTCTTCTATTTTCATAATTTTCTTCTTATTACCCCACTAGAAACTTTTCAAATAAATAAATCCAATTTCTAATTATATGTTGTCACCTTTTTGGAATAGCGGCAGTAAGATCTTACCAAAGAGGTCATATCAACATGGGCGTATAATTGTTGCAAGTTGAAGACTAGCTTGCCATACATTATTTTATAAATTACTGCGAAACCAACGCAGCGGTACTCAACAAAATTGGACTGTTTCATGGTATAGCTGCATATTTCTTACTTTTAGCAGTGGTCAGTCCGTGCCAGAATAGTCATTTGACCAATGATATATGAGGTCTATTCAAGAAATATCCCACCATTCTTTATATCTCGAGAACCGGTTGTGTGGTCTCAATGTAACTTGGCAACCAATCAGCCGCGACGTTACTATATATGTGCCAACAGACACTCTCTCGTTGGGTTATTCTGTCGGCAGTGAGACGCCATTAAGTGAGCTTGTTAAATGAATTCATCATTTCGAGAAAAAAGACTCAAGACCGTGGACATAAGGTCGACATGAAGCAGTTGATGGCGATCCCAAAAGAGAACTTTGCAGTCGATTTCAAAAATTTGAAGGAACGATGGTAAAATGATTCGTGAGGTGCTAATGAAACTAGTTTGAAGAAGACTGAGGTGCTACCTCCCTAGGTAGGCTATTTTTCCGCTCTAGCAGTCGAATACGGCATCAAACCAGAGTTTTTTTTAATGAGAAACGACAATAAAATGGGGTGAAAATTGTATAAAAAATAATTATAGTGGAAATTTTCCATCTGAAAAAATATTGAGATAATGAATAACTTCCTATTTCGACTGGTCTTGTGACAGATCTAAGCTTGGCAAATATCTGTACTGGAACCAAAGCTTAATTGTGATAACTTCATTAAAATGCCTATGGTCGATGATCAGAACTCAGCCAGATAGAAAGCCCTATGTTTTGGGGTAGAGGCTTGAGTGTAGATTCATCTCGAAGTGGGGTTTTAGCGAAGTTTACCTGGTCTAATGATTAAAAACACAGGGAATGGGAACGGTGAACAGGCTGGTAAATTTCATGTTCAATTCTCACGAATACCGTCGAGGAAGGCATGAATCCTATTCTCTGCTCAGTTATGGATAAAAAAAAAACAAAACCCAGAGCAGTTGAATCCCGTTACCCTTATGGGCTTGCCAACCTTCTTTCGATTTCTCCTTCTTGGGATTTAATGGAGATTCTTTGTCCGAGGTAGATGTAGTGGTCTACTTTCTTCAGCTCTGCGTTTTTGATTTGATCGTTGTGTCTTTAGCCTCAACATGTTTGTGGTACATGACGTTCGTTTTGTTGAAGTACATGAGGAGACTAAATTTCTTGCTTTCTTCATTTAGTTCATCTAGCATATTTGGAGATAAAAGAGGTTCTTAACCAAGAAAACGATGTCGTCAGCAAATCTAAGGTTACTTAGATATTATCCGTCTATTCCGATTCTTTTGTGTTCCCAATCAAGGTTCCAGTTGACCTTCAAACTGAGAACTATGCAACGTGCAAACATTCGAGAGTCATGCTCAACCTCACATGGAGAGAACATAAGACAACACGGTATATTAGAGAAAAGACGGGAGTCTGAGATATCATGGAAACCATTAGAAAACTCAATGGCAATAGGCTGAACATGTTGCAAGAATGTCAGACAACCGATAGATATCATGACTCACAATATTCCCCCAGAGATCATATGCAAAATTATGACCGACAGAAAGTAAGATGTGACGAGCTAGATAAATTCAGAAAGTATCGGACATGAAAGAGGTACGGCAAAACCTGGGGATGGTCGGACGCTGAAAGGCTGCTGCTGATGATGATCCTTGTGAGGCAGTTCATCTTGGGCGTCGGGATAGCGGCTTGGCCTCGAAAATAACCCACAATTGATACAAGTGACGATCGCTTCAGAAATGGGGACAAAAGTCATTGCCTCATATGTCGTGCGACACGGGAATAAATGAACTGAAAGCAAACTAACTTTTACCGTAAAAAATTGACTACAAAATCAAAACCATTGCAACCCTGTGGTTAAAATTACCCCAATTAGTGAGAAGAAACTTTGGAAAAAAGGAAAACTCAACTCCCTTGGCTCCTATCACTTGATATTTTCTGCTGAAAAAGTTAGAAGAGCTGGTTTAACATTCAGATAAAATCACAAAAACTTATTAGAAACATCTGTAACTTGGCGTATGATAATAAAAAAAAAGGCGTAAACAAGTTTGCGTGTGTGACTCATGTAGTAAAGAAGGTCCACTTAATTTTAATCTTTACTCATTTAAGTATATAAAGTATTATAAATCCTTGTTATTAATTTTTGGCAACTATTAAGATGAAGATAAATAGTAGCAAATAAAAATCAATGAAAATTCTACTTGATCTTTGAGCTGTTAGTGTTGTGAAGACCAGCTTTATGAGAGTCATGTAGAGTGAGAAAAATTAAAACTTATTTTCTATGTGAAGATATTTGAATAGCTTTATGTATTCTGTAGCAATATACTTGTAATGGGATTCATTCTTTTATACGAATGTGTCCAGTTTTACAGAATAGTAATATTAATAACATAAAAAGTGGGAATGGAAAATACGCTACAGAGATTCTAAAAGGCAGGTGGAAAATGTTGCAGAACAGTTTCTCATTATTGCAGCTCAGAGCAAATGCATTAAAACGAATTGTATCAAAGCGAAAATAGTCAACACGTAGAAAGGCAGCAATGCTGCTTATGAGAAGAAGAAGGAGATGAGACTGTACACCGCATTGCATGTAGAAAGATGGCCTGAAGGAAACAGGCACAAAAGAATGAAAAGAGTGATAGATGGGGAATCGTGCAAACGATTAGATTTCTACTATGTAAACATATTATATGAACACATACTGGAGGCTGTCAGAGAAAATGAAAAAAAGAATGAAATGCGCTTGGACTCCGTGATCAAAACCGACCAACCCATGCAAGCGAGATGACCGGATCTGTTTGTTGTGAAAAAGTGGAAAAAAATCTCCCAGATTGAAAATGTAGTTGTGCTGCTTACCACAGGGTGAAGAAAGCGAAAAAACTTGAAAAACACGGAGGAAATTATGGAATAATGTTTGAGTCGTACCTATAATGATTGGCACCCTTAGAAGCGTGTTGAAAAATACCAAAAGCAAGATTAGATAAATGAAAGAGTCAACAAAGTGCTGGCATCTTCCGCTTTTCCCGAAAGAAGATGAAATAGCATTTGCTTTGCAGCGAGCCACAATTTACATCTACTCTGATAGTGGACAATGGGTTTTTCTTGGTTCGCTGGTTGTAATACTGGATGGGGGATCGAATTTTGTGAAAAAAAAATCATTTTCTGTGCACTGTTTTAGACTATGTACAATTCCCAGTGAATGAATAGAGTAATTTTTCTAACAAAAACAATCCCAAATCCCAATACAAATATATCATTGATTTTTTCCACTCGAGGAAATCGTATAAAAACAACAGCAACAAAAAACAAAAACAAAACAAAAAACAGCAAAAAACAAACCATGAGCAATAGAGACGTTGTATAGCAACCCTACCAGCCGTTGTTTGAGGGTTCAATTCTCATCAGATCACCCATTGTGGATGATTTGAAACCAATTCATGTCAAGTTGGTTTACACTTAAACGAACGTATTGGTTTTCTTGATCTGCTGGTTGTAACACTGAACTCTTCCACTGTGGAGTTTGCGAGTGAAGTTTCATTGAAATGAATACTCCCTGTTAACCGTTCTAAACTATGCACTATCCCCAGTGATCGGAGTCATCTTTTTTTTTCTATTAAAAAAAACCCGGACATCTCAGTCCGAATATATCCGTGAATTTTTTCCACTGGTATTACTAAGCAGATCATATGAAAAAAACGGACAGATACTGTCTATAGTTTTGAGAAGGGTCATTAAGTTTCAAAGAATTTTTCGGACGATTTAACTCTTTGTTGTTGTTTGTATTATATGTATTGCCTCCCAAGATACTTAACACATACACCCCATTGAGATCTATAGTCAACTGCCTTGAAACCATGTCATGCGAGAAGAACTCGGTCCATTTCGTAGAACTGATAAGAGGGGCGCCGAGTTTCTAATCTTTGGTGGCGAATCCCAATGTGATTCCAAAGAAGGAAGTTTTGCTCGTACTATGAGAGAGAGAGAGAGAGAGAGAGAGTGGAAAATGACTGTGTTCTAGAGAACTGCACTAGCATCGCCGTTAATAACCTATTGGAGATATTAACGTTTCGTGTGTGGATTAGACATTTCTAACTGAATCCCGACATATCCAAACGAAGAGGGCTTGGCGATGGGTTTGGCGATTTCTTCATTTATTTCCAACATATATATGCATATGATAATCGTGTCACCCACAGACAGCTATTTCGTTGTATTATAACTCTTCAGTGTGGCTATAGACTATCCAATACCCTAACCAATACCGCGAGGTAGGATCGAAACCTTCGCTTTAGATCCAGAGGCTGGCATTTTACCTCTACGGTCAGTGGGACCGAATTTAAGCGATATATTTACTTATGCACAATTCCCCATCCACTAAAGTGCTCTATTGGAAAAGTTGGAAGAGCATTGCTATATAGTTTATGATGGACGATTTGCCCTACTTAAAGACTGCTCAACCCTGAAGAAGGGAGTGTTAATTATCTATATCTATATGGAATTTCTCAACCAGACCATCGATATAGTTCATGATGGAAAAAGAAGATAACTTTTTTCTGAACGCACTAGTAATCTGCAGAGGAAGTGATTATAACACTGCAGTATACAGGAAGCCGACATATACCGGGTTGTATCTGAATTTTAATTCAGATCATCCTCTTTGTGTAAAAAACGGGTTGGTCAGGTATTTGAAGAGATAAGCAGTGGTTATCAGCGGGGAAACTTATACAGAGAAAAAGGAGTTAAAAATTACAAGCCAGACACTCAGAAGAAATGACTAACCCATGTCATTTAAAAACACCGTGAAAGGTATCTCCTCAGTTCACACGATCTGCAACCCTTATGTTAAAAGGACTGCAGAGAAGGCACAATTTGTTTTTGTATGAGCCACAACATACGGTCACTTTTTGTTGTTCTTACATCCTCCGAAATTCGCTCACTAAAGTCCTCCACACGAGAAGAGTGCGACCAATAAATGCATTTACGTTGTTATTTTTTTTTTGAAATATCGAATGGTCTAAAAGTGGGAAACTGGTGGGCCTCTCAAAGTTCTACTCAATGATCACAAAAAGCCCTAATCAAAGGCAAAATAGAAAGATCTGGAATGGCTGGCCACATCTACAGAGAGAGAGACGAACTATATTCTCTTTGGGAAGGAGTCCATACAATAGACAGGAACGCAGTGTGAAACTAAGAAAAATTGAGGAGGCAGCACATATCAACTTGTCGACTGAATTTATGTCAAACAAGTGCAGTGTTCCAGCTGACGTAACTTCCACTGCTCAACAGGTACAAGGTGTAGAAATCCAGGCCTAACAAGGGAGGAAAAAAAAGATATCACCCAAATTCAACGTTGTATCGTTTCTGCAATTCTGGAAAAATATGCTTACCACCATCACATTCGAATTGTGCACCAGGAGAAGTCCGTAGAATGGATCGGCTGAAACGTCGTATTAACAACACAAATAACAAGAAGGAATTGAATCGACCGAAAAACTTCTTGAAAAACAAACAGCTCTGGACAGAGGATCAGCAAACGAATCTTACTGGACTCTTCAACTGAAATAAATTCCCTATTATTATTAGTTTTAGAAATTTGCTTCATAGAAATTCTAATATGTCCGTGAATTTTTTTAACGGGTATTCACTAATATCAAAATATATACCTCGGTTCAGTGTTTTTTTTTGGATACAAATGTACCTTAGTATACACATACGTACAGGCATATGCACACCCATATATCTATTATAAATTCAATGTACATTATCAGTATTGTATATTATGTTTAAACTACTATAGTTCCAGTCAAAAAATGACAGGATTTTTGAAGTATGTATTGGCACTTCTGCCTAGGATCAACGTATCTGGGAGTCCTCCGTAGGATGAAAGTGTCGTTATTTGACCATTTGTCCAGGATCAGAATGTAGTATATGTGTGCTCACTGAAAAGTGTTACACACACGCACACACACACACACACACACACACACACACACACACACACACACACACACACACACACACACACAGCGAGTAGTTAATTATCGTGGATCGCAGTAAAGAATAAGTTCAAAGTGAGTATCTAACTCGCGACACTGTACTGGATGGCGGCTCGGTTAACACCCGACCGATTTTGCCACTGGGTTACAGAAATCATTGGCCAAGAACCCCCCCCCCAAATCCCCATTCAAACTCATCCCCTACCCTAATCTTTCCTCTGCTGTTTTTCAGATTAAGTGGCATTTCATTAGCATCAATCCAATCTATTTAATCGTTTATTTCTTTAGATGAAGTATTGTCAACTATTTTTAATAATTTTTTGCTCCTATCCACGTTCGTCTCAATTTTTGTTGCCTTTTATTGTAACTAAACTCAAGTCGGTTTCATTTCGTCAGTGACTGATTAAAATCACAGCACGGATGCCGATGAAGAATAACTCCCTGGTGACAATCGAACTGATGGCCCTTCATGCCAAAGGGTGGCTGCGTTAGGGACCAAATACTCTTGCTACTGAGCTACATGATTCAGTAGCAAATGGAAGTCCACATAACCTCTCGAATTTATCCTTTTCTGTTGCTTTTTATCACAACTAAACTCAATTCAGCAGTGAGTGAACAAAATATCATCACAGATCAGAATAAAGAATATTTTCCAAGTGATAATCAAACTTACGTCACTATGCAAAATGGTGGCTTGTTTTACGCCCGGCCGATCTTGCTGCTGAGCTACAGGAATCAGTGGCTAGCATGGGTCCAAATCAAACAAAAGGATCCAATTCATTGATTTGTTTTACTAGATGAATTATTGTCAAATATCATTACTAATTTTCTGTTACTATTTACATTAGTCACCAAGAAAAGGGTATACAAGCAATGTATCCTACTGATGGTCACACAGGGAGCTGAAACATGGAACCTAACCAAAATATCAACCCTCAAACTGAAAACCATGCGACTTGCACATGAGAGAATCATGCTCAACCTCACATGGAGAGACCATGAGACAGCAGAGTATAATAGAAAGACAAGAGTCTGAGATATCATAGAATCTTGGAAAACTCAAATGGCAATGGGCTGGACATTGTAAGAATGGCGTACAACCGCTGAACATCGCGACTCACAACGTGGATCCCAAGAGATCAGGTGCGAAGCTGTAGCCGACAGAAAGTAAGATGGTGTAATGAGCTAGATAGATTCAGAAAGTACGATGCCCCTGATAGAGAGGTCTGGCAAATCTTTGGGAAGGTGTATGTCCGACGACGGATGCTGACAGATCGATGATGCTGACTATGATTAGAGGCGGTTTATCCGTGGTTTCAATGTTAGAGGTTACCCATTTATCAGTACTGTCCAGATTAGTGCCCCCCACCTTCCACGGTTTCCCTTTCACTGATACGTTGGCACATGGGAATTCTGTCCCTGTTCTTTAATTTTCAGGTAAAAAAGGTACTTTCTAAAATTTTTCACTAAATGAATTGAAAGAAAAATTCATCAAGTTTAAGACGGAGAAAAATTGTTGAATACCTGATTTCCAATATCAATAAAGCTGTCAGTTGTGTGAATATCTCGAAAATAAGTAATATTTGATTGATATTTAAAAAAAAAATTGTGATTCAATTCCATAAAAGAATTAGAAATAAATTCAATTTATTCATAAAGCTATCAAATTGTCATTACGATAAGATATGTATGACCCTAGTGACCACTCAAACTCAATGGTTTTGTTAAAATTTGAAATGAGTAAATAAATCGTGCATAAGTTGAATTGTTATCAGGTAGCAATGATTTAAAAAGAGGAAGAACGCTCTGATAGACTTCATATTTTCTTTTCCAAAACCGAATCAAATAAATATACGCAAAAGCGATCTCAAAATAATCGTCAGAAAATATTTAATTGAATCCTATTCATGAATTATAGTCATTTTTTCTCTGCACGAATGATGATATAAAAAAAAATCAAAACATTCAGATGTATTTCTTCCTTTCCTCCTTCCTTCCTTTCTCTCTGTATTTTCATAAGTATAAATATTTGTTTTCTTTTCGGCGAACGAACTACTTTATTTAATTTTCTATTGGTAAAGTATCCCTTTTCAAACTGAATAAACAAGTAAGACTGAAATATCACCAATAAAAAGAAATGTACTACGTTCGCCGAAAAAAAAACTCTGGGGTATTAATATTTATCATCGTGTAAGCTAGAAACTGGAGCTTTATTATTTGAATTATTCACAATCGTAAGTAAACTGGAAAAAACATAAACGGAATTTAAAATTTTGATGAAATATTTTTTCACAAATTTCGATCATTTTTCATTTGTAAAATGAAACAAATCATATTTTCGGCCAAAATGATGAACATAGCTACTATAGAAAGGGTGTCATAAACAGTAAACTATATTTACTGAAATTACTTGTAAGGAATTAAAAAAAAATTAAATGGGATTTAAAATTTCAATTAAAAAATCATAGTATTTTTTTTACAAGTTTTGATCATTATTTAATCATTTGTAACATTTTTTCTGCGAAAACGATGAACACAATCAAAGCATTAGATGTTGATAATGAGGTGTTTCATCTTCACCCACCCTTTTCATTTTTCTTTCTTTTTTTCTATGTTCGATGAGCAACTTCGATTTGTTTGTTTCTTTCTTCTTCCCTTCCTTTCTTTCCTTCTTCCTTTCTCTCTATGGCCGATAAAGCATCTTCACTTTCTTTCTTTCTTTCTTTCTTTCCTTTTCATAGAAACAAATGACAACGAACGCCTATGGCATGGAGAGTGTTTCTCAATTCCCCCCTTCTCTCTTTCCACATTTCTTTCATATTATTAATCTATCTGTCTTCCTCTATTCGTGTTGTATTGAAATCCATACTTTATGATTTTTTGTCTCTTTATCTACGTTACTTTCGAATAATTAAGAACTATGTCGAAGCTACTTTTATTAATATGTAAGTATTATTTATACATAAACAACATGGGTAAAAATTAAAATAATTCATTTCATGAACTATGTACTCAAGGACAATATTGAAGGTACATAATCGTGTGATCACAAACCGTTAGCCACGAATGATAAATACATTGGAATGATTTCGTGGAACTTTGATCAGATTCATCGTAAACAAAGAGAAAAAAAAAGATCTGTCAATGGATATCACTTTTTCACCAGGCAACAGAGTAAGATTAAGAAGAGAATTAAAAGCTAAATATGGGAGATCTTGCTACAGAACTTCAAAAATACTAAGGGGACAATTGTGTCCATAATTATCGGAGCAGTAAGAATGGTCTTGAAGGGCTTTGAAATTAAGACCGACTGAGGTGAAGATTAGAAGAATGTATAAAACTATTCAGACTATCATTTAAAATTGGCAAGAGTATTGTTGAAAATACAAGAGCAAATAGGACATTTTCATTCGCTTGAAATCCGGTAAGAGCCACCAAATACGACTGGTGCTGAAACTCATATAGTAATATATGAAACATATAGCAGGTGTGCTGATATAATGTTACTCATTTGACGAAAAAAAATCATGATCAACAACAAATGCAAAAGGTAAAGAAAGAAAAAATAAAATAAATGAGTGAATACATAAATAAAAATACTAGTTATTTATTCTTCGTGGCTTAAATCATAGCCTTATTTAATCCTCGTGGCTTCTATCACGGCATAAAATCTCCGATATGCATATTTTGACAGTAATTTCTGTATCTCGACATAATTTTGTAATAAAAAATGCGGCTTTCATGTTCAAAAGGTTGTCGACGGGTTTTTTTTTTACAATACGAAAGTAAACGATTAAATATCACGTAGTGTGCATTATTTGCAATTTAAAAAAAAAGAATGATAAGAGACCCGTTCACATTTCTTTCCCATTTGTGAGCGCCTTACGTTTTTTTTCTCTTCTGGCATATTTTGTGAGAGCATGTTTTGAAATTAATTTTTCTCGCGATGTGTGTGGCTTCGAACGAACATACAATGAGAGCAAAAAGTATCTGATAGATCTTAAAAAGATCATTTCAACATACTTGCATCCTTTCAAAACAGACATAATTTAGACCAAACGTTTTCGATTTTAGTACACAACGTCAATCTTGTTTCAATATTCTTCGATTTTTGTATCATTTAACTTATATAACTATTTACTAAGTTTAGCAAAAAGCGACGGTCGTAAGCCACCCGTTGAGGACTGCTCTGGTGAACTAGCCTATGAATCAATCAAGCTAATCATCACGCTACGGTAGGCGTCTATATGATAGGTTGTAAAGGAGAAATATTGTTCTTTCATATCACAGAAAACAGTGCTAGGAGAGAGATATTTTCTACTGCAATTGCACCTTTTTAGATTCAATGTAAAAAGAGATGTAGTTCGTTATTATCTAATTTTCTTTTGAGATATTAACAGTAATCTAGAAGTTATGCTGATTTTCAAATACCAATGAAAATAAGGATAATGTCAAAAAGACATTCTGGGTGGACACTATTACAGATTGAAATGTTCAGTGTTAGTCGGGAAATGCTGATGCCAATAATCAACTTCGAAGGAAATCCAAATCTTTTCTCAACGATATAGAATTATCGACAGAAGCGACGAACAACCCAGCAACAACGGTCTGAGCACTATATGGAGACACTTGGACTTTCACAGCAATCATATTGCTCTACCCAAAGGCAATTGGAAAGGTGTAAAAGTTGGATAGATAAAATGAACGAAATTCTCCATGACAGTGTAAAATCCAACACCTCTCAGCTGACTGTATCTAAGCTTAGAGAATTGGGATACAGAGTCTTGCATCATTTTCCATGTTCACCTGACATTTCTCTTACTACCCTTCAAGTATTCTGAACATTATATTCATAATAAAAGGTTCATTAATAGAAAAGCTATAGTTGACTCACAGTGAAGCACTGGATTTTCTGGGTATATCTATTTACCTATACTCTATCCCAGAGCACTCTTTGTTCTTAGATAATTCAACCTTCAAAAATAATGAAAACGATATATAATTATATATATATATATATATATATATATATATATATATATATATATATATATATATATATATATATATATATATATATATATATATACATATATATATATATATATACATATATATATATACATATATATACATATATATATATACATGTATATATACGTATATATATATACGTATATATATATATATATATATATATATATATATTTATATATATATATGTATATATATATATATATATATATATATATATATATATATATATGTATATATACATATCACCCTCTTTCATGTATATCCAATATTGGTAACTTCACACAGGCCCTTACCTAGAAAAACCTTTGTATGTTTTTTCATTCGTACAAGTCAAAACCATCAGAATTTCCATGACATCCACAAAGACCATCAAAGATACAAAATATGAAGTTCCTTGATCTCATTACTCCACCATCTAGACTGTCCCCAACCTACCAAACACCCAAACAGTCTAATACTAAACCAGCACTCAACTCCTTAATATCCTTGACAGCCTATGAATAGCATACTAATTAATTCATTTATAGATTAATTAATGAATAAACGAAGCTTCCATATACTTTTACTCCCTGTGTCTGGCTCACTCCCTATTGTTCACATACACACACACATATATATAAATATATATATATATATATATATATATATATATATATATATATATATATATATATTATATATATATATATATATATATATATATATATATATACAACATAATGAGTTCAAAGAGTTCACTTTAACATATCTATACACCTTCAAAATTGACAGAATTTAGACCAAAGATTTCTGTTTTTTGTACAAAACTTTTTAATGTTCGATCTTGTTTTAAGATATTTTTTGTATTTTGTCTAACTTTTTTATCCATATTCCGTCAATTTTCCTAGATGGACTTATTGAAAGGTATTAGATACTTCTGCTCTGACTAAACATACATATATATATGTTGTGTACCCCTCATCCGGAATGTTTCGGATTTTGGAATGCACTTACACTTCTGTCCGGTGTCTCCATTAGCTTGACTCTTTGTGCTATAGATAAACATAAATGCTTTCTCTTTTTCTCATCACTGTAACTCATAGAGATATCTGAAGTCTTTTTGGACATTTTCAGCAATATCTTTGAGAGCATAAGTAGAAAATACAATGATCGGTTCATGTCGGTATGGCAGCAACAATAATTTGTTCGGACTGAAATTCGTTTTGCCGCTCGCCGTTTGCAATATAAATATAGTATTAAATTTAACACGAAGACAACCAAGCGGTTACTGTGGTCACAATGAGTTTAATTGTATCTATTACACAAATGTTTCACAACTTTCATTCCCTGTAATGATCAAATAGGGACTCAGCGAATTCTGGTAGTCGAGAGAAATGGAACAATCACGTTTGCATTGAAGCACCGACTGTGCAGAGATCGTATACGACCTTAAACTCATATTAGACGAACTAAACGAAGAAAGTAAAAGAATTGGCCTACACACAAACTTCAGTAAAACAAAAGTCATATGCAACAATCACATCGAGAATAAGGACATAACTGTCAAAATCGAAGATGCAAAACTTGGAAAAGTAGACCACTACCATCTACCTAGGACAACGAATCTCTATGAAATCCACAAAAGTAGGAAAAATCAAGCGGAGAATCAGCCTAGGATGGCAAGCTTTCGGCAAAGCAAGCTAAACCTTCAAAAATAAGACGATCCCAATTATACTTAAAAGAAGAGTACACAACCAATGCATCGTCCCGATAGCCGCTTATGGAGCTTAAACATGGAACCTAACCAAGAGACAAACCCGTGAAGCATGCAACATGCGCATGAGAGAATCATGCTCAACCTCAAATGGAGAGATCACCAGACAACACAATGTATCAGAGAGAAGGGGGGTCAGAGACATCATAGAATCCATTAGAAAACTCAAATGGCAACGGGCTGGTCATGTTGCAAGAATGAAAGACAACCGATGGACATCACATCTCACAACATGGATCCCCAGAGACCACCAGCGAAACTGAGGCCGGCAAAAAAATAAAAAGAAGAGATGAAATAGACAATTTCAGAAAATACTGGTTCTGCGACGCCTATGATAGAGAAATGTGGCAGATCCTGGGGAATGTCCATGTTACTTTTTTATTTGGCTCGCTGATGCTCACCGACTTTCCTGTTGCTCCAACATAACCTCATTTAGTTTTAGTAGTTTTCTCACCGACAAACTAGAAATTTCGGCATTCTTTCGTTTCAAGTCACCATAACGTCGCAAGCCGTTAGAAAATTTGAGAAATCTACTATGAAAGTTTGGGAACTCTCAAACTTCTAGGGATGGAAAGCATTAAAAAAAGGAAAGATCAGAAATGATAACAATTGGTAGCTTGTGCCTATGCGCCGTCCAGGTTATAACTTCAATACCTATGTCAAACTCTCAACGTACAAGATGGGACAGAAATTACAGTGAAGCCAATAATAATATGATATGGAGTAAACATTTATTAAAGAAAAAAAACTACGATGACTTTTCAAAGTCAACAAAATTATTTTTAGCCAAGCTCCCCATAATTACCACGTATGAAAATAATAAAAAGAAATTAAAAATTGTTTTGTACTGTGTAATATTAATGACAGTCGTATAACTTCTGTGCAACCCTGTTGGGTCCACGAAATAATGTGCCAACTTTACCTCACTCTAATTTTCCAACACTGTTTTATCTTAGGGCGTATCATTTCCGTTTTTTCCCTCTCAGTCTTATTTCAACGCCCTAATTAGCCTCGTATCTTTACCTTTTTTTCAGGTTTCTAGTTAATCCATGATATTTAAAAAAGTATTATTCTATTCTTGCACATTTTCATATCTTTTTTTTATCTGTCTGTCTCCCTAAACTCCATTTCAGTCCAATTTCGACGTCATTCCCGTTGGGTGCCATTATTTTCAGACTCCTCTCTTTTCAGCTTCTTTCTTTTTTTCTTTTTTTCAATTGAAAAAAAATATAGTTTTATTTCAGTTTTTCTCCCTACTAATTTCAATACCATATACTCTTTCGTTCTCCAGTTGACTTTCTTTCTTCCTTTCTTTCTTTTCTAACTTCTTTCGTGCTTTCTCTTTCTTCAGTTGACTTCTTTATCCCTTTCTTTCCTTTTTGAACTGCCATCTGCCTTCCTTCCTCCCTTACTTTCTTTCTTCAGTTGATTTCTTTCTCTCTTTCTTTCTTATTTCAGTTGACTGCTTTCTTTTCTCTTTTCCTTTTTTCTTTATTCAGTTGTTTTCTTTCTTTCTTTCTTTCTTTCTTTCTTTCTTTCTTTCTTAATAAAATCCCACCGTACAATATTCTATTTTCCGGTCACTGATCTTTTTCGTAACAAAATTCGTTCGCACCTGTTCGCAATATGTATGTGTCTGGTGATATTTACTTTCATCTACTTCCATTAACCACGAGTTTCCCAACAGGTGATTAAAACCTTCCTCTTATTTGGGTCGTACGACTTTTGCCCTACCTACAAGACGCTCACTCTCTCTCTATATATATCATCTAAGCTACACCGAAAAGTACAATTCGCATTTATACTTCATATTATTATCACCATTATTAAAACTAGTTCACCTATGCCTTCGAAAAATGACGACAATATTTTTGTAATTTTGCGATCAAATCGTACTCATGAAATATCAAAAGCATTGTTTCACTGTACTTTTTTTGTTTTAGGTACATTCCGATTATTAAACAAAACTGAAAGTAAAATGAAGTAAAGATAAAAAAACAAAACAAAACAATTTAGGTATAAAGAGTACTTTCTCATTAGGAACTAGAACGAGGCTTGTGGAACTGCATAAACTCAAATGGCCACACAGGGCAGATCTGCTTCAATTATGTGTTCGAAAAGCGCTTCTTACCACGTCTTGAAGAACCACGTCATTATTTGGAAAGATCCTGATCTGGATACCAATAAAAAAAAACGCTATAAGCATGATTATAAACGCATTCAACGACATTTGACGAGCAATAGGAAAAAGACTGCCATAGATACATAAAAAAGAAATAATATAAGCCAACGATATTTTTGAAAATAGGTGTGACTGTGCCTTGAGTAATTTGGATTCGTGGGATGTGTGGCCTGTAGAAAGCCACACGTTTATTTAAGAAGTAGTCGAGTAGGCGTTCAATTCACCAAGGAGCACAAGCTTTACAGGAGGTTGGAAAAGTAATCTAAAGTTGACATTTTGTGTCTATTTACGCTGTCTAGGCCGAGTGACTCATTCTCTGTGTAACAGCGGGGGGTAATTTCAGATAGAGTTTCAAATAACATTAAGCATTGATAAATATAATATTATATCATCATCATCATCATCATCAGTCTTTTAACGTCCGTCTTTGGACATGGACCTTCCCCAAGAACCACCAGATCTCTCTATCATAGGCGTTGCAGAGCCAGAATTTTCTGAATTTGTCTAGTTCATCTCTCCATATTGTATTTCGACGGCCTCAGTTTTGCATTTAATCTCTGGGGATCCATGTTGTGAATCGTGATGCCCATTGGTTGTCTGTCATTCTTGCAACATGACCAGCCCATTGCCATTTGAGTTTAATGGTATACTTGTCAGCATTAGAAACAAAGTGCAGACATAGACAGTAACTGAACGAAATGGGATGACTTGGTATAAAGCAGTTTTTTTATCTTCACTGCAGGGCTGTTCAGCTCAATGATCAAGAGCGACGTTACGGTGAGGCGGCTGCCGTAGCGGTCGCAGGTTCGATTCCTGCAACAGCCCCATTTTTCCTTGGTTGTTTATTTTTATTCACACTGTATAAGACGAGTGACTCTTTCAGGGTGTAACAAACGGGGGTTATTTCAAACAATATAGCGAATTAATATATACATATATATATATATATATATATATATATATATATATATATGAATCGTCGCCGGACAGTCCATAGAGTTTTAGGGGAGGTAAGAATCTAAAAGTCAGTTCACAGAATGCAGTTTCTTAATGTGATCGTCGTCTGTTGACTTTGAAAGAAAAATCAGTAAATTCACTACACCCCACTTTCATTCGAGCATGTGTAGCTTCCAAACTAATCAACGTGGCATGATGCATTCTCCAATTAAAAAACGACAAAGTCACTGCTAAACAAAACAAAAACAAACAAACAAATAAACAAAAACAAACAAACAAATAAACAAAAACAGTTGCGAGCACTCTAAAATATCTCATTGGTACGTCATTCTCAAAGTTCGATTTCTTTATGGACAACCCGAGTACATATATTCTTCAGGTCATCATTGACTTACACAAAGTGAAATTAACGAAAGAAAGATAAGAATAAAACAAATAGGTAATATGAAAGTATGCCATCAGAAAATGTTATACCTCTACTCTACAGATGGTGTGTGAATAAAAATATATTCTACCTGAACGACAATATTTTTCTCTCCCACCTAATGATACATCTTTCCTTTATAATTCATGTATCTCATTGTTTTGTTGCATAGGTGTTTTAATAAGTTAACCTCGGTCTAACGCCAAGTCAATAGTGCCGGGGAAAATGTCAGGATCAAACTCACTACAGTAGTAATGGTCTATAGTACAAGTTTGATAATCACTCACCTATCACAATGCGTACAACATAGTTATTTGAAATCAACTAATGAGATATTCTGTGGGAAATTATTCTGTTCTGGATCTATTTCCATCTGACAGAGAATCGAATGAAGATACCAGAAAATTTAAAGATGTTGATGAAGGGCAGTGATAGAAATGATTATTCTGGAGCGACAGACGAAATATTTTTCGAGAAAATCTTCTGCCTCGAGTTCTCTCTCCCTCTCTGGCAGTGAATCTGGAATCAGTAACAGACAATCCATCGATGTTTTCTGCTGGTAGAGAAAGCAACGATCTTCCTGGAATGAATGATGATATATCTCGTGAAGACTCTCTTCGTCGCGAGTCTTCTAACTTAGACAGTGGTTCAGATAGAAATTCAAAACAGGATTGCGATGAAGACGGCGAAAACGATGAATATCTCATGGTACCTGGCGAGAAAACCTCAGGCGAAAACATCCCGGTCCCGACTCGTCAAACTTTGTTTTTCTCCCCGGATCCTTTTAATCTTGCTGGATAAAATTAAAAATAGGAATGACAATAAAATGACATTTCTCCGGATGTTTTTGATTCATTTCTTCATACTGATCAGCAAAAATTTCACGGTACGCACACAAAACGTATTTCTGCTCAACGCTGACAAGAGAAATAGATTTCTTCCTAAAACAACCCCAAACTTGTAGCAAGGAAGCAACAAAGATCTCTTGACTTGTTCACCAATATATAATGTTACCCCTCAACCAATAGTCAAGCTACTCGCTTGTTTTCACAGAAAATAATTGCATCATGTGAATAATGATATTATAACAGCCAAGGGTAAAAAGAAGGGTTTACAAGCCTCTTTAACTTTGGTTGGCCACCAGTCAAGGAGACGGACAACTCTGATTTCAAACCGGGGAAAATTCAACCACTCGCACTGCGTTGTAAGAGGCTGGTAACGGACAAAGTAGGGAATGTGTTCCCGAAAATTGTACGGTTACCTAGGCTCTGGTGAAGTTTCGACAGATCATGCAAGCCGAAAGTGGGTTAAAATAATTTGCACAAGTGAAATAAAGGAAAATAACTCTTCACGATTTAAAGAGAAATATTACTTGAAATAATATTATTTTGAGTCCATATTCATAAATCAGTCGAAAGAACAGTACATTTGCTGTCTTGTAGAATCTACAATTACCAAGAGGCAAATATATATATAAAAAATACAGCTGTCTTCATTATTATTCTTTTACTGCTGTGAATGCCACGCCTTTAATGTTGATAACAAACCTAAAATTAAGAAGAATTGCCCTGTATTATAGTCTAAATAATATTTCGTCGTCTACTTTGTCAGTCTGTTGATTTTCCGGTTTGGTGCTCCGTTCAGTGCTTGATTACTTGACAGATGCAAGCAGGGAGAGAGAGAGAGAGAGAGAGAGAGAGAGAGAGAGAGAGAGAGAGACTAACATACGTACGTATACGTATACGAGTATTCATGAGTATACACTGAATTTGAGTACATAAATACCTGGCTTGTGTGTAAGCAGACACATATCCATAACCTCATCAATGTATGTATACATACATATGTATGCACACACACGCTCACACACACACACATATATATATATATATATATATATATATATATATATATATATATATATATATGTGTGTGTGTGTGTGTGTGTGTGTATATTTGTGTGCGTGTGTGATGTCTGTAAATGTATATAGTAAATCCTATTTCTTTCGCTGATTCTGAGTTCACAAAAAGTTATAAGCTACAATAAGTACTCTTTCTTTCGCCAATTTAGAATCGACTATGAATTATATTCAAATGGGTCCTATGAACAATATTTAAAAAAAAAAAAAGGAGTTTGGAGGCACGTCTCTCCTTCCTGCTGTCTTCCCTTCCACCATGGAATATTCGGGTCCCAAATGAAAGATATATTGATTTTGATCCATTAAAAAGTTCAGCCTATTTGATCAATGTTCCTCGGCAAATTGAGTGCATTGACAAAGAAAGATATCACGTTGAAAAATAGATATTTGCTGTGTAAGACTATTGCCTGCTCATCATTAGGATATAGTCTTATTGATGTAACGACGAACAGATACATTTATCTCGATACATATATATGTATATGCTTATTGGTGCACCTATCGACATAGAAATAAATTTCCATATTCAAAAAGCTCCTAAATTGTCATCACACACACACACACACAAACACACACACACACAAACACACACTCACACACACACACACATATATATATATATATATATATATATGAATTTCAGAATATTTAAAGATCGCACTTAGATTTATCGACTTCGTACCGAGCATTGTTTCTCTAGTAAGAAGAAGTCTCAATCAAGGCGGCTAAATTTGTAGGATTTTCAGATAATTTAATAAAATCATGACCGGACATCTTAATCCTTTTACAACTTATCAAGTTAACCATGATGAAATAATGATAAAAATATGAGACATATATATCGAATAGAAAATTAGGATAATGTGCATTTCAATGAAAACTGTAGGTATCCTGCAGTGTTTGTAAACCAAAAGAGATGAATTTGGTCCTTATCAGTATGGATGATAATTGAATTGGTTAAGACCCAGGATGGGGGAAATCATTCGACTCTGGTCTGACAGATATACAGAGTTGGAGATTCAACCAGTAATGTTAAGTAACAAATATCTTTAGTATATTGATAGCAGATTCCATATAGTGTTGCTAACTCCTGCAATGCTATTTAGTTTTGTCTGAATCATAAATGAAAAGCGAATTTAGTAAGAAGTAATTTAAATTATTGATAGAAGTGAGATGGTGTAAAACGTGGATAATTCAATCTAATGTTGGTGAACTTGAAATAGTTTTGTTAGATTCTTCTGTTGAATAGGTTGCAAGAGAATCGACTCCTTAAAATTCTTCCGATTAACTAGTATTCTCAAAGATATTCACTGACCCCTCATGCAAGCCTTTTGTTTCAAGATATCAGATAATGTGTAGTATGAAATAACACTCATATACAATACATCCTAATAATGCCATGTATAAGATGATAATCTCCATGTATCAACATATGGCCTTAAAAAAATTTAACAAGCTAAATATCAAAATCATAGCTTGTTCGATCAACATTGCTCGAGAGGCATAATATATATATACACACACACACACACACACACACACACACATATATATATATATATATATATATATATATATATATATAACAAACTAAGAAAGAATTAAGAGGATATTCTTAAATTTGCTATGTTCTCTGCTGGTGATTATGGCTCATTGTCATAATTGTCCTTAGAGGAATGGTGGAGTGATTCCCTGTTGCCTTCTCCAAGATTCTGAATTCAGAGTTGTCCTTCTCGTTAACTGGCTGCTTCCCAAAAAAGAGATAGATCCATGCCATCCCAAGACGGCATTAGTGCAAAGTGAACGTAAAAAGCCCCGGCCAGAGTTTGAACTCAGCTCGCCTTGTCCTCTATTCCATTGTACACTCTGTTAATCGTTACACCACTCGAGTCCCCGATGGATAAAAAAAGAATGAAGAAAAAACACGAGTTAACTACGTTTTCGAGAGAAAAAAGGGTTTCTCGCTAGATCTTCACACTAGAAAGTATGTCTTCCGCTTCCATGGCATACAACTAACGCGTACATGGTCTGACTTTCAGCTTTGTTTATTTTTGTTGGTCCTTGATTGATGGTGAAGTTATTTTGCTGTGACACATTCTCGCCACTGAAAAAACATGGAACCGAATGAAACACGAAAATCCCGACAAAGAAGTAAAGTGCGAACAGTGTGAAAAGACTGATATTGATTATTCAGACCATCATCCCGACCCAAATAAAAACGTTGAAGGGACAACTCACACCATTGACTTGGAGCAGAAATTTCAGTACGGTTAGTTTCAAACACTTTGAAGCGAGTTTTGTCTTTTGACACCCAGGGGACGTGATGGACATACTGGATACTTTTTTTTTTCTTCTTACCATCTCCTGAAATTGAGCAGAGTTGATGCTGAAGTGAAGACAGTGTACAACGAAGAGAAATAAACATCCAGCATTCTGCTGTGGCAAGAGTTTTTACTTATGTTGCATCTATCGCCTTATTGGAAGTATCAAATTTGTCTGAGTTACCAGGATATTTAGAACTATACGTACATATGTTTTATACATACATCCATCCATCCATCCATACATGCACACATATATATATATATACATATCATCATCATCATCATCATCATCATCAGTCTTCTAACGTCTGTCGTGGGACATAGACCTTCTCCAGGATCTGCCACATTGCTCTATCATGGGCATCGCGGAACCAGTATTTTCTGAATTTCTCCATCTCGTATTTTATCGGCCTCGGTTTCGTTCGTGATCTCTGGGGATCAATGTTGTGAGTCGTGATGTCCATCAGTTGTCTGCTTACATATATACATACGTACACACATACCTAAATATGGAGGTTGTTAGTGTTCCTGATATATCTTTATACAAATGTGAAAAACAAAGAGCTCTTGACTTGTGCTTCATTTGAAGATTTCATTTCCGTATAAAGAACAAAGATCCCTGTCTAGATGACACTAAAAGCACCTGAATTTTTGCCAACCGAAAAAGACCAGCGGCTGTCATTCTTTTACAGTCGTTATAAATCGTTTTCTATACGAACATTTCTAAAAAGCTACACTCTCATATAATATAATAAAATATAGTTAGTTTTCCAGATCTTTTTTGTCGACATATCGTCAATATAATGGTACGTAATATACAGGACTTATAATTTTTTGAGTATAGTTATACGTCATAAGCTATACATATAATATTTTTTGTGCATGGGTTGCTTGCGATACGATAGTTATTTCAAGGGTCCCACTAATCGAAGAAGGTTAAGAAAGGCTGCACTAGCATAATGCGTTCGAACTCATCATTACGACCCCGGATCAGACAAAGCTAAAATTTGCAAATACCTAAGGCACTTGCTGTCAGCAAACTAGCCTTATGCACCATTCGCTAGCGTAGTGTTTGGTTTTCGTTCGGCTAAACTAAACTACGCTTATTCAATATTTACATATGTGTACGTGCGCTGGTGCATCGAGATATTCCAATGACTGGTAATTGTACGAAGTTGATACCCATCATTTATATGAGTTACCACACCAGGTATGGCTGTGTCCAGAAATGTAATGAAAACAAATAAAAAGTCACAGATTATACATATTTTTTCATCTAAAACTAGAGATGTAAATTTAGTTATAAAAATATCTTAATTGGCAATTGATCTAGATTCAGATATGAAATATCTAAATTGGCAACACTGAAGTTAAGTAACTGAAATACTCTCGTACGACGGATAGAAATCAATTTTTTCATGCCTATTATGGCTGCATAAAGTCTGGTCTTTTCCAAAGATGCACCTTTGGAATGGACTCTTCCCCATTGCTTCTCGATTTTTCTAACCATGATAATGATAATGATAATAATGAAAAAAAGAGTTTTTGTCACTTTGTTGTGTGTTTGGGCTTGTAATAGTGGGATCGGCGTGAGACCTGATTTCATTTCTTTTTGTTGGCAGCCTCGATTTCATTTTCATTTGTCGGTCTGGTGAAAGGTTTAGACTTGGAATTCATCCAGTTTCTTTTAACATATTCTGGTTTTTGTAATATAATGCGGGACAGTGCATAAAAATAATATGAAAAAAAAATGAATAAAATAAAAGGTAGGAGGAGAGAGGAAAAGGGAGAGCAAATGAAAGGCTGGTAATCAGAATGAAAGATAAAATAATTTTTTTTGTTGCTGCATTCTTTCTGATACAAGTCAAAAAAAATTCTAACGTTTTCAAGCTAGAAGCAATAAGAAACATTCAATTATCGAAGTAATTGTGAATTGTGGAGAATCCAGCAAAGAATTTAATAGACGAATGAAAGGTCAGATGTGGCTTAACAAATTCTTTGTTATTTGAGAATAATTATCACCGAGACATTTTGAAAGAAAAAAAGGAAACAAATAACAAAAATTCAAACTTAAAATTGAATTAAAAGGTATCCTTTACTCCAATTAGATATTCTTGGTTACTCATAAATTTCACGATAGCAGAGCAATGAACTTTCAAAGAAAATTGATGTGATACTTGATGCACATACATAGTCTATACATATATATATATATATATATATATATATATATATGTATATATATATATATATATATATATATATATATATATATATATATATATATATATATATATATATATATCCCGACAGAATAATTATATAAGCGTTATTTTACCTGGAGCCCAATTCGAACTGACCTCCTGTAATATATATATATCAAACATGTGCATAAAGCAGACATATGTGTATGTATTATTCATGAAGAAGCTAGTTATGATCTAGCAAAACGGTAAAATTGAATAAATGAATTTCACTTATACTCGAAATGGTCTTTCGAATTGTCTTTTTAACTCTAATACTGTCGGATGAATAGTAATCGATATACGTTAAACCTTCCCAATTTTTCAACAAGGTCTGGAATTGGCTATTGCGACTGTCAAGCTGAAGGATAAACTGTCGTATAGGCTAAAAGGCCCCAAATGCCCTGCTATTTACCCATAGCAGGGTGTGTGGATCCATGTCTTTCCCAAGACGGAGAGGACGTATGTAGTCTGAATCGAAACTCGCCATCAGATGTCACAGTCTCTTCTCCTGATTTAAACATCTTCAAATTAAATCTTAAGAAAGATGTTGACCATCCAATATTTGGTTATGACTTATACCAAAAACTATAAAAATAGTAGCAGACAGCTCAACAGTGAAAAGACAGAGGTAAATGGAAAGCAGTCAACACAGAACAGATACGCAGACCTCAGAGGGACTACTTTGTGATCAATTAAAAAATGTAAAATGATGCATAGAATATTACAGTATTGTGGAAGCTATGGAAGCGTAATATTCATGTGCAGGAACGAACCAAGTTGTAGACAACCGCACCATTTCTAATAGTATGACATCAGAATGGTAAATGCAGTATCATGTATTAAGTAGCTTCGCTTGACCAAAGACAGTGATGGATGGCATGATTAAAGGATTCGTGTCTCCTATTCAGTAACCTTACTTGATTGAATGAAGACAGCACACGTTCAAGTATGCATTGCAAATCACGTGACCAAATTGTCATACGCTATGTTGATGTGATTTTGGCCCTAGATGGAATATATAAACTAACCAGTGAGCTGACGGAAGGCAACTTTTGCACCAGGACGTCATTTGCAGAACATTTTTATGTCCTTGATTTCAAGTGGCCAGCGCGTTAAAGCGTCTCGAACAAGGCGTTATAACGGCATTACAGGAAGTGATCGGATGATTTGGAAAAAAAGAACCTTGTCTATTTGTCCGATCCAGGCAATATGGAAAAGGGAAACCTTCTTTGGTCAACCTTTCATTCTCTCTATATTCTACGTCCAAATAAAGCAAGAGTTTTCAAATCATCATCATCATCATCATAATCATCATCATCATCATCATCATCATCATCATCCTTTTAACGTCCGTCGTTGGACATAGACCTTCCCCAGGATTCGCCAGTTCTCTAACAGTATTTTCTAAATTTGCCAAGTTCATCTCTCCACCTTGTATTCTGTCGCCCTCGGTTTCGTATGTGATCTCTGGGGATCCATATTGTGAATCATGCTTTCTATCGACTGCCTGTCATTCTTGCAACGTAGCCTGCCTATTGCCATTTAAGTTTTCTAATAGATTCTATATCTCTGACTCCTGTTTTCTTCCTTGTATACTGTGCTGTTTTGTGATCTCTCCACGTGAGGTTGAGCATGATTCTCTCATATGCACCTTGCATGCTTCTCAATTTTCGAATCAGTCTCTTAGTTACGTTCCATGTTTTAGCTCCATGAGTGACTATTGGGAGGATGCATTGGTTCTATATTCTACTTTTTAGGATTATTGGGATCGACTTGGTTTTGAAGGTTGAGCTTACTCTGCCGTAGGCCTGCCATCCTAGAGTAATTCTTCGCTTAATCTCTTTCTCTTTCGTGGGTTTCATTGAGATTCGTTGTCCTAGGTAGATGCAGTTGACTACTTTCCCCAGTTCTCAACCACAGAACAGCAAATTGTGTTGTTTTTCCATTCTTAACTAAAAGATCATAGGCAGCATATATCACATCGGTGCATTTATATAATAATTTCTTTTTATGGACTATCCGACAGAGGCATCTGAAAAACAGATATCTCAACATTTATTCAACTAAATTTTCTGTCCTAGAATGATTTGGTTTTTATTTACATTTTCTAAATCGAAAAGAACTATATATATTGTGTAAGTTCTTACAGACAATGAGGAAAACCTACATCGGGTGAATAGGTGTTTATTCACGGATGTTTCGTTGGGAATGACCCCACATCATCAGCGAGATGGGAAAAATGGAGGTGAAGATCTCTCAGGGCTCGAGTTATCTATCTTACGAGTGGATGGTGTGGAATTTTCTTCGAGGCTGTCGGTTGATGGTTTGATTTTGTTTGTATATTTGTCATCATGCTATCCATGTTGGATGGGAGATAGGCACGTATGTAAGGGTGTGGCTCAAGTTGGTTCCTCTTCTTTTTGTATGTGTGTGAGGAATTTGCGTCCTGATTGTTTTTGCATGTGAGTATTCATGTGGGTCTAGAGGAACTTAGCGATAACCACATATACATTTCAAGATATATAACAACATACATGCATGGACGTACAAATATGTTGGAAAGCATAGCATAGATAGATACAATTATACAGCGGTATATTAATGTAACATCCAGCCTTATAAGGAATCTGTAACCACATAATAATACACGTCCGACTGGCATACAGTCTGTACTCGTACAACTATGCTCCGATCAGACATAGAATCCATGCGATACTGAATTACATGCATTATGTATATGATGGCAATACATCTATAAAGCGCATGACGGTACACTCAGTTTGTACTCATGCAATGGTGTACATGCATTCAGTGTATGTACAGTATACAGTCATACACCTGTACATGTCAGTTGAGTTGTGTTCATAATACATGCTCAAGGAGCCCACAGAGCATACCACTGCCACCAGATGTATGCTTGAACCAGATGTATGCATATATCTGTTCTGGCATGCATGCTTTCACGCGCTTACTCAAACATGCATTAAAGTGCAATTATGTCTATTACGAAGTAGATAATGTTGAAAAAGTCAGGGCGTTGTTTTATGATGTTGTCGTTGCAATGAGTGCTGCTCCTATTACCTATCGAGTGATTCCGTGATGTTTCATTCTGATTGTTTTCAGGTGATCAAATCTGTTTTTATACAAGTGCATTTCTCTTGTCGTCCTTTTAAGGGTACGTCGGTATTCGCACTTATTTGAAAAAAAAAGATTCCTTGACGTTTCACCGATGTCGATTTTGGGGCAATTGTTACATGGTATTTAGTGCATGCTTGCTTCAAGGAGAGAACTGCTCAATTGTTTCAGGATTATGTAACTGATGGTCTTGGATGTTTTCGTGGCAATTTCTAGACCAAATTTTGTTTGGTGCTTGACAAGTGCAGTGCTTGTACGATTTGTTGGTAGGATGATTTATTTAGCAGTTTTGTTGTAGGTGGGTGTGCCGTTGTTTGTTTTGGTCTGGCGTGTTTTTGCGAGGTAGATTTTGTGCGTTTTTCTTCTAGCGTTTTCTATGAAAGAGTGGGGGTATTGGAGGTTCTTGAATTTCTGTTCTATGTATTTCGTTTCTTTTTGTAGGAATTTTTGTAAATTTGTAGGTAAAAGCCAGTAATTATTCCAGATTTTATTCCAGATTTATTGTGGTGTGAGTAAACGTGGGTGTGGTCGTTTTTGTTTTTTGTAGTATATGCTAAGTTGTAGGTTAGTGTCTGTTTTGTGTAGTAAGGTGTTCATAAAGGGAAAGGTGTAGGACTGTGTGCTATATGTTAACTCTTATAAACAAAATCTGATTGGGTCGAATCGTAATACTGTGTCTAAACAGAAAACCCTAATGCTGAATATTGTCTTCCACTTTTAAAGAATGGATTTACCATAAACACATGTAGAATGTTTTTCTCTTTCTCTTATATTTTGTAATTATTGAATATTGCTGTTTTTATAATTATTAAATATTGTTTTGATAATACGTTGAACATTTTTCATTTCATAATACATATCAAATTTTATCATTTCAACTACATTAATTTATTTATTGGAATCATTTTTGAATGAAGTTGTATTATTGGTATCAACATATATTCGCATCTCTCTCTCTCTCTCTCTCTCTCTCTCTATATATATATATATATATATAAAGATAGATGGATAGATATAGATATATAAATGTCTGCATCTACACAAGTCATCATCATCAGCTGTTGTAAGTCCACTGCTGGATAAAAGCCTCTCTAATCTCCTTCCATAAAGAGCATGATTACGCTTTTCCAACTGTATTTAGTGTCCAATAAGCACCGATCGACTAGCCTTTCGTTCCATCTGTTGTCTCTCCTTCTGGCTATGTGTCCTTAACATTGCTCTTCTGCCGCAGGTCTGAGTTCGTTTTCGAGTGGTTTTGTATGTTCCCAAGTTTCGCTCCCGTACATCATATATATATATATACATATATATATATATATATATATATATATATATATATATATATATATATATATATATATATATATATATATATATATATTGTGTCTTTGCATTACTGGCAGCTTTTTGCTCAATGGTAAGAACAACTCTACGTTGAAGCAGCTACCCCATCGGTCGCAGGTTCGAGTCCTGCAACTGTCCCATTTTTTAAAATTATTCATTCGATTTACGCCCATTTTCTTTAATTAATCATTCCATTTACTTGTCTGGGCCAAGTGATACATTCACCTTGTAATAACGGGAGATCACTTCGTATAAGAGTTTCCATTTGATATTATGCACTATATCCATTCCTCAATAACAAACACACACACACGAATATATGTATATGAGACTATGGACATGATGATCTACCCTTGTACTCAGTCATACCAACAGTTTTTTTTTTGTGATTTGGGGGAAACGTTCTCATAAGTGCATTGACCAAGAAGGAGACTGTATTGAAAAATAGATATTTGCTGTGTAGAATAAATGTTTTCATCATCATTACAGTGCAGACTTATTGATTTACCCACGTATTGAACTTGAAAGGAAGAGACGATAGTTTCTCAACTAAAAGGCATGTTGTTATTATTATTATTATTATTATTATTATTATTATTATTATTATTATTATTATTATTATTATTTGTAGTAGTAGTAGTAGTAGTAGTAGTAGTAGTATTTCTATGGTATTTTTTCTATTCAATAAAAGACATTAAAAACATTCCAAAGAAAAAGGAATCTCCCCGCTGAGGAGTCTAGAATCCCAACGAGCTTCTGATATTACTGATTTAAAATTCTACATGTGTGGCGAACATCATTGCAGATATAGCAATTGCCCAATTCTATCCGAAAAGCATGCATTAATTCCTTGGCATCGAAATCACTTTCTCCCCGGTCTCCAATGCATTTTTTATGGTAAAATCATTAGAAATGCATTTATATTGACATATGATCGCCCTATTCCGTCAGTAATGTTTGCATCAATTTCTGATCCCACCGATAGTCGCATATGGAGCAAGAAACGTGGAACCTAACCGAAAGATTAGCTCTCGAACTCAGAACCATACAACGTGCACATGAGGGAATCATGCTCAACCTCATATGGAGAGATCACAAGACGGTACAGTGTATCAGAGAAAAGACCGGAGTCCGAGACATAATAGAAACTTACATGGAAATGGGTCGGTCAGGTTGCCAGAATGTCAGACAACCACTGGACATCACGTCTCACGACGTGGATCCCCAGAGATCCAGTGCAGGGCTGTGACCGACAGAAAGGGAGATGGTATGACGAGCTAAATAAATTCAGAAAGGACTGGCTCCACGATGCTCATGATAGAGGGGTCTGGTGAATCATGGGAAAGGTCTATGCCTAACTACGGATGCTAACAGAATGATGATGATGATCATCATCATGATGTTGATGATGATACACCCTTCATTCCCAGTTCTCAATGACAAACTGAGAACCATATAACGTGCATATGAGCAAATCATCAACATCACATAGAGAGACCAAAAGACAATACAGTATGTATTGCGGGAGAAAAATAGAGGACACCTAAAATTCCATTATGATCACATTAGATCACGACTCATCATGTGGATCCCCGGAGATCACAAGCGTTACCGAGACCGGCAGAATATGGAATGGTGAGACGAAATGGACAGGTTCAGGAAGTATAAGCTTCGCGGCGCCCAAGATAGTGAGGTTTTGCAAATCCTAGGGAAGGTTTATGCCCAACGACAGACGATAAAAGATTGATGATGATGATGATGGTGATGTATTTACATTTTTCATGTAAAACTATTTTGTCAGTTGCGCTTGAATAAAATGGTAATCTAACTACAATAGGAGAAATTAGTGTGTATGTGTGTATGTGTGTGTGTACCTGTGTGTGCGTATGTATGCGCACCTTGATTTTTCAACACGGGAACGTTGTGTGGAGCTAACATTTGTTTGATATAGTTGTCAGTACACAAGACATTTTACTGTCGTATTTGATGTTTGTTTTATCGGCGATTCTCAGGAAATATGATAAAAACAAACAAACAAACAAACAAAAATCGTTTAGATTTATCTAAATTTAGATATGAAATATCCAAATTGAAAACACCGAAGAGGAGCAAACGTAATACTTCGAAGTCATAGTTTCATACGACGGACGTTAAATTATTCGACATGATAATTATGGCAAGCTGCTCCGCACGCCATAAAGCCCGGCACCTTCCAAAGATACACCTTCGGAACGGGTGTTGCCCTGGTAACTGAAAATTCCTGTGATTCAAATTCCAATTGTTAGATAATTCATAATGAATATATGCCATACATTCAATAGCCGTATTCTGTCAGTAACACTTGCATTAATTTCTGACCAATCCTTTTTTTCCTGCTTTTCAATCAATTTCTAAAGTAAAATCATTAGCAACGCTTTCTTGTTATACATATAAGTCTTATTTTCAGTAATACTTGGATTAATTTCTGACCATTTATAACTTCTTTCTTTATTTTAAAGCAACAATGTCGAAATAATTTGTCCAAGTTCCTGCAATTACTATAAGGTATTTCCTTTGAATCCCGTTGAACACAGAAGAATCTCCACGAATAGTTCTGGTTGGGACATAGAAAGCTGTACAAGATATTACCACCATTTTTTCCATGGTTGATTCTCGTGATAAATTCATTATTCATCACCAGTGACTATCTTGTCTAAGAAAATGATTTATTCTGTGTCGAGCAAGAAAAGGAAAATCGGTGTTCAACTGCTGACCGACGTTTGTTGCAGTGGGTTCATTTGAAATCCATTTCCTAGTCTTTGGAGTTTTTTTTTCAGTGTACAGTTGACCGACTGAACGAGCCATAAAAAGCTAAGTAAAGCTCAAAGAAACCTCCAAGATTCCTTTAACGTTGTGCAAAAGATAGTGCTGCAAACTTTTGCATTAATCTGATAATCATATTGTAATAAATGCCCCCCTTCGGCGACTAATCTTTTTCGTTTATTCCAATTCGTAACTTTTATCAGAATTAAAGAATCGCAAGCAACTCATCACAGAAGGGTGTGTTCTCCAGATAATAAACTACATATCCACCCTATATTTATCATATTGTATATTTGTGTTCATTTTTATATACAGTGTTTGTCACATTATTATGCAAATATGTTTCTCCCTCCTAAATTTTACTACAGTGGAAGAATTATAATATCTTTTTTACACAAATATTCGCATAGCATTATCATACAATGCTTGCAAATATTGAACTTTGAATACTGGTGGTGAAGAATGCGAGGTATTTTCTCGAAATTCCTCAGTCTTTATCGTGGTAAATTATAAAGCATGAGTAGAAAACACAGTAATGCACTAATTAAATATTGATTAAATCATTAAATGACACTCTGTTAGAATTAAGAGACTTTAAACAAGCTATACAAACTCATATAAATGGAATACCGAAGCCTGTAAATTAACAGCATGCAATTTTGAAAATAAAACCTCTGATATAATTTTTTTTTACTTTGAAATATAAGATCCCAGCTCACGACTCACAGCTATTAACTAATTTTGATTTTTTTAAAACTTTGAATTTCTTCATCTGTAATAAGTTCCACCCCTGTCAGAATAGCTTGCCATGAGTATTCTTTGGTTTTCGTACAACTTACTCTTGAGGATGCTCCATAAAGTTTCAATTGGGTTGGAATCTGGAGAAGATGGTGCCCAGTCTATCAATGTATCATTTCTGAGATATATTTTAGCCAGGTAGTCGTGTGCACTGTACGAAGGGGCCTTATCTTGCATGAAGATAAGTTTAAGACGTAGGCCGAGAGACCAAGGCTGAAAATTGTCTTTCAGAAATTCAGTATAAACCAGGGGTCTCATTTATTGCATCTGAGACCCACTAAGGTCCAACCAACTCGTCTCCTACAAATCTAACTGATAACAACACCTCTGCCATCTTGCTGATGCTTAGTTAGTACGTGCAATCCATCCACCGTGGCAACTTGGTTCTCGTCAGTAAAAAGAACAGTATTGAAGTCAATTTTCAAATACTTTCTAGCCTATTCCAGACGTTCCACCCTGTGTCTGAGCTTCAAAGGTGGTCAATTCCAGACCTTGCACATTTTTCCGACATGATTGAGAATTTGGGTATTGAGATGATTTGGTCACATTACCTCATTCAACCATCTCGAATACAGTTTTGCTGCTCATGTTGCTATTCCAAGGATTGTACTGCCTTTTTCAGCCTGCGAACAATCAACTTATACGAATTATATTTGAATACTTTTGATGTGGTTACCTAATAATTTGGCACTCTTAAAATACAAGTTTAAAACAAAAAATGGCTTCCGTTTTCTTACTACTGCGCAGAACGTCTTCAATGCTGCAGATGTTTGAGTCAAAATGTTTTCCCTCTTGCGTGAAAGTAAATATAAAATGATATAAAGCTTTTGCATTATAATTTGGCTCGTACTGTACTCAAGTTGAAAAGAAATGGTGATCTCAGAAAATGATAAGAGTTTTTATTAATGTTACATTGTGCAAAGTATGTTAGCCTGACTTTTTCTTGGAACAAATATCTATGAAAAAATGTTGGCGTTTTTTTCCAACATGGATAATTAAGAGTGACATTCAATTAAAAAAAAGATATGCAAATATTGCACTGTGCCAAATGCTTTAGTATTATGACTAACAAGGCGTCTATCAAAGCTTGTTATGGTGCTTGGATCAATTGCAGTGGACAATAGTCCTCCAAATACTCATGTTAACCACTCATCTTATAGCCGGGCATATACGGTGAGTCATAAAAGCTATTTTACTATTTGGTCAGATATCAATGGAAAAATTAATGATGGAGTAACCGTAAGAGATAGGTAGAGGTCAACATGGATCTGGGAGCAGTAATAGATGTGATTAAGCAACAAAATATAGATGGGCAAGACACATAGCAAGGAAAAAGGACAAGAGATAGTGCAAAAAGTTGTTCAAAAAGGTCCGAGGGATGACAATAGCTGTAGGAGACAAGCAGACATAAGAGGCAGGAATGAAAATAAAAAAAGGTTTGTCAGTAAGACAGCACAGTCACAGTTGGTATGGAAGGAGCTGGAGAAGGCTTTTGTCCAGCTATGAATTGAATGATTGATGATGATGGTGATGATGACGAAAGTCATGCAAATGGCTTCGTACGGTTTCCTGCAAGATCTGGTCTTCTTTCAAACATTTTGGCCCAGGAGCTAGTCAAATTACAAACTGTGTTAATGGCTGCCATATTGGTACTAATTCAGTTCTCTCTTCAGAAACCAATTCGTTACGCTGCATGTAGAACACATGTCAGATTTAATTATCTTAAGCCAGTTGGAGCAAAATGTGTAGTCAATGGCGTTTTATATTTCTTGATATCCGCACGTCTCAGCTGGTTGTCATTGAATGAGTCTGAAAATCTTTTTCTGGACTGATTTCGGCGAAAGCGATTAAGACGTTTAAAAATAATCATTTCACAACAAATATATGATACTGCTGCATGAGATACTACTAATACTACCGATGATAATAATACACCACAAATATGACTACTCTTAGGTGTGTGCAGAAGTTAATAGCTCTCCTCCTGGAAAGCTACAGACCGAATACATCGTTGAAAATGCCGGAAACCTTTGCACAGAACTAATAATTCGAATGTACGCTCTCTGCTCTTTCCCTTCTTTTTTGAATCATATATATATACACAATTACAATCAGAAATACAATATCATATACTACAATATCCGATGTCTGATGGGTTCATTTCATAAAGTGCTCGATACATTCAGCATTGAACATCAAGTTGATTTTCACTGGAGCTTGAAATATAATCAAGTAAGGATTTGTTACACAAATACGTTTATGCTTCTGCCCTGTTTGGGCTTATTCAGGCGGATGATTGGGTTCTATTTTAGATTCTTTTTCAAGACATTTTGGGGGGTATTTTCTTGGTTATCTTCCTTTTATTATCTCTCTCTATATATGGTTTGTTTAGCGATTGGTCATTGCTTGTGTTGCTTTTCTGTTTCATCTAGTTGGGATGCTGTGCTTTTTGGTAGCTATAAACCAGGAGGGTACGATGTACGCCTTTTCGTTATCAGTATGTAGATAAGTTTAGATCAGTTCTTTGTGGTACATTTCCTCTCTGAGAGTATTTTATTCTCACTTGAATCTGTTTTCCAATGTTAGTGTTCCCTTTTGTATGACTTTAGTTGTCAATTTAATTATTTTGGGTTTGGTCTGTTTCCAGATGTTTATGATAATGCCGGTGTCGCTCAAAATTCATATTAACAAACATAACCCAATAACCCACCTATAGATTTGATAAAAACCAAGCACCATAGATACCTTATCCCTCCCAGTCACTTTGAAGAGCAACCCAATCACCATTATGACAAAGTGACTCGTGACGTGGCAGATAGATACCGATTCCTATTATTGTGACATACATCGGCGTTACCAATGCTTTGAATTATAATTCTTTTCCGAATATCCTTACAGTACCCCTTGGAGTTGATCTCGGCTCCCCAGGGAACACGCTTTGAGAAAATCCTACTCATGTTGTATTTTCTAGCATACAAGTTTAGTTTTTATTTGACATTTGTATTTCTAACCCGTCCTCACAAACATAAGCACACACTGACAAAAGCATACTCTTATATACTCGTATAAATGAACACGTGTACATACAGACACACGCAAACACCCAAATATGTTATCATTTCTGTGATATCCCATTGCGTCTGACCTACGACCTTGGGACGTTGCCCTCATCTCTCCACCTTAGTGGACATGGCATACAATGCCTTTGTTCGAAGAATGTAGTCGGCAGTATGCGCAATGCACCTCATCTTAAAACTCCATTGCGCAGGTATTTGGGCTATTTGTGTGCACGCCCTGTCGACTTCAGTAAAAACGTGAAGAATCGCATCGGATCTTCGAGCCAAGGTATATATATATATATATATATACACACACACACATATATATACATATATATATATATATATATATATATATATATATATATATATGCTCTATTCCTATGGAAGAGTATTGCATAAGCTTACAATGGATGAGTTACCTCACTTAAAGAGTGTTCCACCCTGAATAGAGAAGCATTAATTATTGTGTCATCCACAAACAGCTGTTTCGATGTATTACATCTCTTCAGTGTGGCTATAGACTATTCATTATCCCATCCAGTACCGCGAGGCAGAATTGAAACTTTCACTTCAGACCTGCATATATATATATATATATATATATATATATATATATATATATAATGGCGCTGGAAAGAATCAATCACTAAGCGAATGGCTAAATACGTTGATATTTACAAACAATAAAAAAGATTATATATATATATATATATATATATATATATATATATATATATATGATCTTTTTTTATTATTTGCAAATATCTATGTATTTAGCCATTCGCTTAGTGATTGTTTTTTTCCAGCGGCATTTTTGGTCTAAAGTCTGGTAAGAGGTAAGAATAACTGATTCAATTTTCCAAAAATTGCCGGCCACTCTTAGGGTTTCTCAAAGATATGTCGGTAGTAGGTCAATGTAAGCAAATGTCATACCTTCATCAATTGATAGGCGGGTATGTAGCTTGAGAGATTAGCTGTAACCCCAACTTTCCAGCAAGCAGTTCTTTTTTTATCATTCATCCGCATATACCATCGAGGATGCTTCAAGCTTACTTTTCTTGAGTATTTCATCATAATCTTCTCCCGGCTAGCTTGTAAAACGTACCTTTTGGGGGCACATTTCCTATTTCGTCCGTTGCCAACAACTCACAACACCGGATGAGGGGCCGGACTTCACCGATTAGATTGATGAGTTGTCCATCAACTGGACTAGTTGTCCATCTACTGGACTAGTTGGCCTCAGTCGGAGCTTTAACTCAGCACACCTATTCCGTCATCAGCTTGTCCATCTGCACCTCTGTGAGCAGTTACAACATTCGCATATTTGTAAAATCTACAGTATCCATCAACTTTTTTTTTCTCTCTTTCTCTTTCACATTTGTTTGTAGAATTGTGACGTTGTCTCTTTGGGTCGAAACTGATCCTGAAAGTAGGAGAGACACTGACAGAGAATCTGAAAAAAAAAAACAAACTGTCCTCTAATGCCGACAACGCATGGCTTCGGTATGTCGTATGAAAAAAAAGCAAAAAAAAAAAAAAGAAAAAAGCATCAAGGCTGAAAGAAACGATCTTCAGGGCCACGCCGGTAACCTGAAAACAATGCGGCTTTATCCTCATGAATCACGTCAAAAGCATTCGTAGCATCTCTTTTAGTTTTTTCGGTGTAGAGACATTTCGAAGAGGAACCAAACATGAAGTGGAATTTACACCCGTAATTAGAAACTCACACTTCTATGATCCTTGGCCTATATTTATCATCTTCTTTGTATCTTATGCATTCACATAGTGTAGTAGCTATACCTTCTTACGACGCATCTTTCTCCACCCAAAACAGTCAGCACCTGTAAAAAAATTCGATACATATATAGTCTATCTATTACACACACACACACACAAACACACACACCACACACACCACACACACACCACACACACACACTAATGATGGAAGAAGGTTTATTTTTCAACATAATCTTCTTCTTTGTCGGTGCACATGATCCAGTGATATACAACAATTCCATAGATCAGACATAAAACAGATAAACTATGTCAGGCTACAGACATATAGATCCATTCTCATATATATATATATATATATATATATATATATGAATGAATTACAAATTGGATTGTATTATACAGAGGCTTATTCGGGATGATATCCAGTCATTACACGGTTAATATATCACTCACCCAAGACAACGTAAACAGAACGATCAATTTTCTTCAATCGTTTATTCTATTTACGTTGTGTATGCTGCGTGATGCATTAACCATGTAACGACGGGAGATCATCTCAAATAAGTTTCTATATAATATAAAGTAATTTATAATCATTCTGTTTGATCATATATATCCATTTCTTAATACACACACACACACACACACATATATATGTATAAATTATTTCCATATATAGAGAAAATTTTTTTTTTTAGTGTTGAATCATCTATGAGTGAAAAGTGCTCCATATCGGTATTAAAGTAAAATAGATATACACAGAATATTTAGTGCTCTGCAATGACTCTGAGTTTCATGCTAGTGCAATCATCAGACAGTCTATTACAGTTGGGGTACTCCAACAAGAGGAGTATCCAGTCTCACAATTAACCAAGCATGAAACTATGAAACTCAGACTCTGAAGCCCTGATTATATATATATATATATATATATATATATATATATATATATATATATTAGGAATGATTAGGAATGAGACGGATTCGGGAGTAAAAGCGCGTTCCGGGAACGGTTCCTGTCATCAGTAGCATGTGTGCCTCTTAGCGGTTAAAAGGCTAGATTTCCATTGAAAAAAAATTAGTACCAAATGTTTGGCTCTGAAAAGTAAGTATAAACTCCATAGCAGACCATAGTAATGAATCCGTTCAGTATCAAGGCTGTTTTTCTCTAAGTGAAGGAATACGTAGTAGTTTGGTTGGACCTTTTGATAAAAGTAGTACCAAGTATGGATATTTTAGGGGTCGTTTTAATTAAGGGGTATCGGGATTCCTTAGAATTGGTAGTCATAGCTACTGTAAATCGATCTAGGTCGTTGTCCAATACTAAGCTAGTGAGGTTGTTGGTTAGGTAATATAGAACCCTTATATATATATATATATATATATATATATATATATATATATATATATATATATATATATATACTCACAGATTATCACTTACATACGAGAGTGGCTCAATGAGTCCGTAGCCTGTCACAGTTATTAGTTGAATTTTGATCCGAAATTTTCACTGTATATTCAATACATGTTAATTATGGGGTACAACGACAAGGAATGGGATTATTTAATTCTTGTATCGATATGTCCCTATCATGCCCTAAGTTTCTGCTCAATCCTGCTGAACCAGACTATATGTACATATCACCACCTGAATCAGGAATTGGACTCTCTTTGACCGACGTCGTTATCTACTAGGCCATCGTCTCGTTAGTGGTTTAATTTGGGGTGTATATATCCTATGTTAGATGATTTTGCATTGGTTTTCATATTGGATTAGAATAGCCCTGATAATTGTCGTCTGATTTTTTTAGATGATGTATTGTCATTATCATATATTGAATCATTCGAAAGTATTATTCTCATCTTGTTTGATATAACAACGAACACAACGTTCACAGACGAAACGTTGTGTCAATAACAACGTCTATAACAACGAAAATGAGAACAATAGTTCGAGCAAACCAATACATAATAAGGATGATTCCTCATCTAAAAAAAATCAGACAAAAATTTTAATTAATGATTTCCTGAAATGTGCTTTATGTAACATTATATATGGTGTTTGATAGATTAATTTGTTATTCGAATTCCAGACGTTAATCAAAATCTGGAGTGGATGTTTAATTTGACAGGTAACTTTGTCCGCTGATTATCATTTGTTTTAGTGCCTCGTAATGTTTTCCCGCCTGTTTGAGTAGCTGAGAAAAGATAAAGAAAGTAGAAAGCTTCCCGTCTGTCAAGGAAAAACACAACGGCAAAAAAAAGAATGATTAAACGAGGGTGAATGATAGCAGACCTAACACCTGTAGAGCAGAGGTAATATATATAAAAAAGAAATTATATTAGATAAGATCTGATAGGAACAAGAAAACCAAAATTGGCCATAAATTTATCAGTCGTAGATTCTTCTGTCGAGTCATTTTGCTCTTCGTCATTCTTTCACAATCCGCCTCTGTGTGTGTTTACTAATCTTGACTAGACCTAATTTAGTTTTCTCTATCACACATACATGCAAGCGTGTACGAACGCACACACACATGCACACACATCCCTATATATATATATATATATATATATATATATATATATATATATATATATATATATATATATATATATATATATAATTATATATATATATATATATATATATATATATATAGAGAGAGAGAGAGAGAGAGAGAGAGGTATAAATATATTTACACATACGTATCTTTCAACATAATCTCATCGCTTGTCAATGCACTTGTCAATTCAGTGGTGAATATACAGAGTCACAAAGATCGAACATTGTATTATGAAAAATTTCAGATCGGAATTCAATTAAAAACTGTGTCAGGAATAGTTAACATGAAAATACCGATTTATTCCAACAGAATGAACTGATGAAAAAAAAATATACGAAAAATAAATTCTTTTTTTTCTACTCAGCCTCTGTACATTTTCCCATTTTGCCGTCAATATCATTCGTGAAGAATTTATCATTCAAAGATCCAATTAGAGCTTCTAATGATTTTTTTATTTCTATCCTGATTGAGGAAATACCTTACATGTAAGATCTCGATACTTGAAGAATGGCAATCCAGAGGAAAGAGATCCAATAATCGGCTGAATAGAAAAGACCCTTAATCTCCGACGGGTTCAACTAAAGTGACATTGTTTTTGCTATCTTGTGACTGGAGTTATCATAAAACAAATCATATTCACCAAACTGGTCGCTGTCTGAATTTCGAAAGCAGAATTGAAATCCGGTCTACGTATCTATATCCGTTATATGTTTGAACACTTTGCTGACATATATTATGCATCACCCTCCCCTTTTTTTACCAACTCAAACTTCATTGTTCTTACGTTGTGCAACATATAATCAAAGCGGTACGATTTCATGTCAGTCTTCTGCTGTCATTTCACATTCTGTTAACCAGTCGAAGGATCCTCTATATTATCACCAGTTCATCTTTGGCTGACTTTTCTTTTTTTTCCCTATCTATTGGCGCCCATTTGATGGTTTGATTAGCAGGTCTAGTGAGGAGCCTCAAAACATTACCCAACCAGCATAGGCACCATCAGAAAACGTTGGTTGATACAGGAGGGTGTTGTGATATTTCCTTGGCCTCTTTGTTTTTTGCACGTAGTCCTTCCATTTGATGCCCATGATTTTACGTGGGTATCTAGTGTCAGAGGCGTCCGACTTCCTCTCCTGAGTGGTTTTAAGTTGCCAGGTTTTATAGCCATAGAGCTTTGCGTAAACCACGTTCGAATCGTACAGCCTCGGTTTCGTTTTCAAGGGAATTTTTCCCGCTGCTCCATACTTAGCTCGGCAAGCTGAATGGTGCTGTTGCCTTTCCATCTTCCATCCTGCATTTCAGTTCGTGGTCAGGGTCACTGGTTTTGCTGATGGAACTAATTGGGGTTATAAGTTTCGCCAAACACATGCCATAACCTTTCAGGAATCTCCTCTATACTAAGCCAGTGTGCAGAGCTTCACCAGTTATTATATTATAAATCCATTAAAAAAATCCTCACCAGTGATGATACAAGACAAAAACGGATCAATTTTACATCACTGAATACGGTTAACACAAGCCTTTTTTGTTCATAGTTCGTGTCAAATGTACTTCTTTTATGGAACCTTTTTTTGTTAATCGCTTTTAAATGATCTTAAATAACATATCAGACTTCATAATCACTACGTAAAAGATGCTATCAACCATGTATATCTACTAACAATAAAACATGAAATTATATCTATTGGCAATAAAATATAAAAGTAAATCTACTTACAATAAAATATAAAAAGAATTGAAACTAATACAAACTTCATGGGACCTGGGTGTTTTTTTTTTTTATATACATGAACGACCAGGTTGATGTAATCAATCATTTGTCTACGAAATAACGAAAAATTAAAAAGATGAAACTAGAAACTTTTTTTTTTAGGGTGAAGATATATTGAGGAAAAAGAGGAATCGAAAACAACGAAACTTGTTTTATTTCATTTTATATTTTAAAAATCGTAACTGTCAGGCAAGTCTCACCCTCACCTCGATGATTAATCATGATGTATGTTTTCATCTTTCGGGGTTTTCTAGTTCTATGTCAAGAATAATGTTTATGATACTTGCAAGAGTCAAGGATAAATATTACACAAAATAATCATACATATTTGGTATGTACAAAAGTTTCAAGCGAAAAACCAGCTCTAAAAAAAGAGAGTAGTGAACGTTTTCACACACTTGATATAATAAAGGCTGTGTCAGCCATACTTATAGTATCAATAGCAGCCATCATCCATCTCCCTTCCCACTTTTAGAATAAACTACCGAACTTTCTCTTCTCCCTTCTCTCTTCGGACCCTCTTATTAGAGTTCCGGTTTTTAACTTCTCTTCTCCCCCTGTCTACCGTCCAATCGAACTTTTTTCCTCCTCTCTCTCTTTTCTCAACGTATCCGTCACAATTATAGTGTCATTAGCAACCATCAACCGAGTCTGTTATTGCATGCTTATGATAACCGACTGGGCGGGTCATGAACTAGTAATTCTAATGATGGGATGAGGAATTCTATACGTATCAACCAATCCAAACTAGATCAGATTTAATCATCGTAAATAAAGAGATGTTTCTTTTTTTTTCCATAGAAATATCAAGGCTTTGCTTATTAATTGAGGCAATTTCAGAACATGAAGGTGATGTTTGTACATATCATTTCTGACGTGCTTTATTAACTTAAATGATGGATAAGGAACTTTGCTAAAATGTGACTCAACTGAAGGGAGCTGCATACATTAATCTAACAGACAGATACATAAGTAAGATTAATCGGTGTGGATTCATCGTTGTATAGATTTCTTTGCTCTACCGAGAAAGATTATGAACACGAGCAAGCGTACGAAAAAATGGAATCACCTGTGTTACACAAGTTGCAGAATGGAATCGCCTGTATGGCGAGCATTGTTCATAAGGAGAAATATTTGCCATGATTTCATTTCTATCTGCCACCATATTTAGAACAAGACATCGCCCTCACTCTCCTTATGGATAGTACACATGAAGAATGCTTTAGAGCAGATCGGCTGTATAATTGCTGGATCAAAGTCCAGTAGTCTAAACAAGACTTGAAACGATAATGTACGGACATTGTATTAATAAATATAGGCAGCCCAGATACTGATGATTTCGGAGAATTCAAAATTCAATACTTCTCCCAATTAAATATAAATAAATAATCAGGCATACAAATATATAGATGATTATCTTAATTTTTTAGTCTTAATTTTAATACTTGTGGTACTACAGTTGCTATTTGCGGGGCTTGAAGGCACTATCTGAAATAAATTTTTGCTGACCTCCCAAACTCTTTTGGTTCCCAATACTCAACAAGCTTTTAGCACAAACCTTTCCATAAACAAAAACTTGACCATTCCCAAATGGTAAATGTACAAATCATTAAATGAATACAGTAAAACATACAGCCAAAAACGTGAACGCAACCGTAATCTGCTCAGGAATCCTCTGTGAGGGTACAAAGGTACATTTTCTGTTTTACAACAAACTTTTATGCTATCCACTGTCGCTTATAACCAATATAAAACTATCAAATAAAATATTTGATTAGAGCGATACGTTTTACAAGAGCGTTAAAAAGTGTGCGGTCGACGCTAGTGAAGAAAAAAATACTGTTGACTAACGAAAACCATAAATTTTTAAAAACTACAGTTAATTAACAATTCCTTTTCTTTTTCTGCTATTAATCTTCATCTCAATATCTTTCGTTGCTTTCAAAAAAACTATCATATCTGAGAGAAGTTGCAATAAAAAGTAACAAAACTATTAAGATAGAGGTTGATAGTCACATAAAAATGAAATGATTGTTAATTATGATTTAAAATAGTTTATCTACTAAAAATAAATAAATGCTTTTGTTTACAGTAAAATAGATTGGAAAAAAAAGTAATGTCTGAAATATCCTTTGGCTTGTCGGTTTGCTATTGTAAACAAGTTTCACACCATGATCAGTTTTCAGCCGGGTTTATATTGTCAACATAAAAAATTCTCAGTTGATTATGTTCTACAATCTTTCTTTTTATTAATAATACAAAGATTATCACGGTGCAATTATGACTGTCTAAACTTTTTACGCTTTGTTCACACCATTCAGCGTATTTCCTACAATGCACTTTTTCGCTGTATGCAAAAAAAAAAAAAAAAAAACAGAACAAAACCTCCCAAAAATGTTCCCATTAGATCATTTATTACTGAACTGTGAATTATCGAAACCCCGAATGTTAGCGGAGGTTACGGACAGAGAAACAGGGAAACAAACAGAAAAAAGTCACACTACTTATATATATATATATATATATATGTGTGTGTGTGTGTGTGTGTTATTTTGTATTGCATTTTTAGGTTGCAAAAATGCACCCTAGACATATTTCGGTTCACAAGACCTATCAGTTATCTGTATAGCAGCAACTACCGTAGCAGTAGCAGCTGACAAGCGAAAAGCCACAGCCATTAGCGATAAAAAGAAGAATAAAGAAAGCACAAACCGCAGTTATGACAGCCTGCGGTAATCTAAACTCTATGTTGTTCGGTTGGTATTTGGTTCGCTGAACACAGCTTAGCTCGTAGGTCGGCGTATTGACTGGACCGGATAAGTAAAGTGAGGCGCCGCCATGTCACATTTTTTTTTAAAAAACATTTTTTTAATGCTTTAACACAATGATATCAGTCAAGCGAAAATACGTCTGCGAAGTAAAATAGAGGAGTGTAAAATAATAAATTCATAATCTGTAATAAGATGAATAATGACGATAGAAATGCTTAAAAGTATAAAATAGATAAACAGGAAAGAGCGATCTTCAAAATGGAGAAAAACATCAGTAAAAAAAAATAGTCTCAAGTTGTCTGGATTTCTTAGTTGAGGCATTTTCATTATTGTTAATGCCTATTAATGTTCTTTCATTTCATTGTTGCTCTTGTTAAGAAGTACTTGTTGTTACATTCTACGCCCTTTAGCAAGCAGTGTAGGTCGGAAATGAAGGATGCTGGAGTTCAAATCTCATCAGGGGTTAATTCTTTCATCTAAATCCTTACTGCTTACTTAACGGTTGTTGAATGCAAAAACGAACTGAGCGTTGGAATTAAAAGCAACAGAAATAAGTTAAAAAAAGTTGCAAAAAACTGATGATAACAATACTTCACCGAAGACATTTTGATCACTTCAGACAATTACACCTATTACTAATAAATGTGAACGGAAAATATACTGTAGAGAAAATAATCTGATAATCCTAGAGCGTAGCTATGTGAATCCAAATCAAACGGGCTCCCAAGTATGAGGGAGACGAGTTCACTCCGCGTCGGAAACTTATTCTCAACTTCAAATCCATGCAACTTATTCAGTTAATATAGAACGCGAAAAAGACATCGAGAAAAGTGGAATAAAAACGAAAAAAAAAAAAATGATAATTATAATAAGTTACCGAACTCTTTATTGCCACTAATTATAATCATTGCAATAGTTACATTCAGTGTGTTCAAAGGAGCTCTTCTTGGAAAACTGCACGCGCAGGAAGAACAAGATGGAAACGAATCAATTGCTGAACCATCGACTTTTCTCTGAACTCACTATCAGTCGTTATGATTGCTTACAACCAATTGAACCACGACGAGGTGCGCATTCTAGCGCTGAAGATGAAAGAAAATAAGCTAACTTTTCTAAATAGTATACTTATTCATTCTCAAAAGATGAAAATGCTGCTCAAATGCAAAAGCAGTTTTGTGCAGTTAGGTGAGTCCAGTGAATGACCAAACATATCCACACACCATGGCGTGTGAAGTTTCACAATGCTCAACATTCGAATTGGCTTGCTTAGGTTGAAATCAGTGAAATGGAGAAATAACTTGAGAATAATCAACGTTATGCGATGTGGGAGATAGACAACATATTCAATGAAGGGTAAATAGTTCTGCAGGTCAAATTATGAAGGTGCTTGGAAGGTGGTAGGGGCGGAAGAAAATGGCAATGTGTTGTTCGATAAAGTTAACGTGGAAAAACTATTTTTCATTTTGATAAACCAGACGAATTCTTTCGGTCACCTTAAGCATTTATCTTTAAACAATCATATATATAGCTTTTGCCATTCTAGATAGTTTTTATTGTGGTTTCTTGTTTCTTATTTTGCCTCTTATTGTAGAGGGGGAAATGCATGCTTCATTCTCTCCTCATATGGCGGATTTTATTTTTCCTTTTCTGATAACGATTTTCCAATGTTCTTCAAATCTGATCTTCCTGGGCGGATAGTTTCATCTCATATTTTTCAGATTTAGCTAAGCTCAGTATGGTGCAATGCCACAGTAGTATGATATCGAGTGAGAATCGATATCACTACTCTAGGAAATGCCCTATATCGCTCAATGGCGGACTTCATATATAGATATTTACTAAGCTTAGAGGGCATCACTAGTGAGGATACAACTTACAACACTAGGAAATGTATCTAGCAAGCCATCACTTTACGGCATGCACTCTAGGGATATTTCATCTGAATTTCTGGGATAAGGGATTTTCATTATTAAACACTGATTCACTCAGACTTGCGTCCTCTTCTTGGTTGGTGTATTCAAAACGTTTCGGCCGTTTTACCCCCCAGTCTTCAGCTTGTTGTATTTGGTAACCCTCCAGAAAATTCGAACCGGAACTTTTATTCGATCAATAGGGGTAGATTGCTTTCGTGTCCAAGATAGAGGATATCTTATAACAGTTAATTTGTCCTAGAGATGTCACTTGCCTGTCTCTTCTACTTGGTAAGAGTATATGGCTTTTTTGCACTACCCACCCCATGCATTGAATTCACCACCACCAGACATGTTACTAAATATGCTTAAACAACGCGTTCATCCACTGCGGTTCAAAGGAAGAGGCAAACAAGCGACATTGCAAGGGCGAATTGATTAAGAAAAATCAGCAGATACAAGATATAAGATAGAAGGGCCGTTTAGCCAAATAATTGTGCATTTTTTATGAAAGCATAATATTTTATACACGTATAGTGTAAAGCATCCCCCCATGAATAGGATACTGAGCCCCCGTGAATTTTCAATATGTCGTTCATTTCATTTCCAAATGGCTGCCAGGGACAGATTGCTTGTTTTCAGATCAATTTTCCTATCAGCAATGGATGTAATATAGTATTAAAGACATAACTAGTCGAATTCATTTACCGTATTTAGTTTTTGAGGATTGTCATTTGAATAAAACATGTAAGTAATTGATAATTCAAGATGGTGGCCACAAATAGTGTTAAAATTGTAGTTGCGATAAAGTTGCGTCAACTACGTTTGTCTCCAAGCTTTCGATAGCCAAACTATTGTTTCATTTAAAGAAGACAAAGTAGATGAAAGAATTTCTTTTTGATCATTCAAGTTGTTCAACTGCCTCATCATGATTAGAATGAGAAAATTTGCCGTGAAAGAGAGTTTGCCGTACGAACTCACATTCTCGCCGATGTCTCTTTTTCCGGAGAATCAATTCACGTAGAAAACTAATGAAGCACTCGTTGGAAATCATAACGAATAAAACTGTTCGAATAATCAACTTGAAGTGTGTTGTTGACGCTAGTATTGTAGATAGTTGCCGGCTGATGCAACAAGTTAACTGGGAAGAAGGTAAGACACGTGGATAGCTCATTGAAAGTTACCTCGGATATGTGCAAAGATTGTCACCCTACCTACATAACCGTAATCTATAATAGGTATGTTCGTTCTACAAAAGACTACGCACACAAGAAATGATGTCAACATCACTCACAAAAAACGATTGATGGTGTGCAAAACCAAATGTCTGCACAATCATCATCATCATCATCATCATCATCATCATCATCATCATCATCATCCTCTCATCGTCCGTAGTTGGACATAGACCTTCCTCAGGATTCGCCTAACCTCTCCATCGCTGGCGTCGTGGAGCCAACACTTTCCAAATTTGTCTAGTTTGTCTCTCCATGTTGTATTCTGTCAGCCTCGGTTGCGCATGTGATCCTTGGAGATCCATATTTTGAGTCACGATGTTCATGAGTTGTCTGACATTATTACAACACCGCCAGCCCATTGCCACTGAGTGTTCTAATGGATTCAATGATGTCACAGACTCCTTTTTTTTCTCCCTAATATATTGTGCTGTCTTGTGATCTCTCCATATGAGGTTGAGCATGATTCTTTCATGTGCACGTTGTATGGTTCTCAGTCTGCAGACAGTCTCTGGGTTAGGTTCCATGTTTCAGTTCCAGGTGATCCTCGGGGGGAGGATGCATTCGCTGTACACCCTTTTATTTAGGTTTAATGGGATCTTTTCGTTCTTGGAAGTTGAACTTGCTCTGTCGAAGGCTTGCCATCGTAGAGTGATTCTTCGCTTGATTTCTTCTTCTTTTGGGGATTTCATGGGGATTCGTTGTCCTATCCGCTATCAAAAATGTTTTATAGACATTTTGGCAAATATTTCAATGGAGGATGCGATTCAAGTGGAACAGTCAACGGGGAATGCTGACACTCTTATCGTAAAACTACCTTGGAATGTGGAGCATCCGGAACAGCTAATAATATAACTGATGACACAGATGTGCTGTTGTTTATGGTCGATAATATCAGAAAAGCTGCAAATCCTGTATATCTTATAGCACTAGGAAAGATGTATGAAAGCTGAACAACAGTTGCGTTGTGGTTTAGCTCACTGCCTTCCCGATAGTAGCGCTGTTTCTTGACTATTTTGCTGTAAAAAGTAAGATTTTTCAAGAAGAGTCGCAGAGATGACAGTCCAGATGATGCACTTAGCGTGCATACGTCTATGAACCCATCTAAACAGGAAGTTCATGATGCAAGCGTCAAGTTATTTGAGTTTCTATACACCGAGGGTAAATCTCAAAGAAAATTCACAATGACGGATCTGAGGAAACACGGTTTCATTAGCAGCACACATTGAGGGCATACTTGCAAATATCTGATTGGATAACGCTCACTCGTTAGACCCAAGTGAATTTGTCTTGGCAAACACTGACTTGGGATATAAACCTGTTTGAACTTAGGATCCTGCAGTAGTAAAAAGTCTACAGAAATCCGTCTGTTGTGGATGTTTTAACAACAAATGTTACTGCGTAAAGAATTATATGCGCTGTTTACCATGGAGTGGATTTCCTAAATAATATGGTTATCAATTTACAGTTTATTTATCATCATGTCAAGGGTTTATTCATTAAAGATATAACTTTTCAAACTGTGTTTTTTTAATTAGCAGCCAAAAAACATGAATTTTCATCATTGCGCATGAGTGAATACGATGAAAAAAAGCTATAAATTTTAAATTTTCTGTATAAAGAGAAGGAAATGTATCTGAATCGAAAGCAACTTCCTGGATCCATCCCAAATGTGATCACGCATTTTGTGCCAGGCATCTTATTCTTCCACGAAATTTAATTGAAATCAATTGAGACCTTTTGGGGCTAATACAAAAATATACGAACCCCCCCCCAACTGCAAAATTATCTCTCTGTCAAGAAAAATTGCTGGATCCGCCCCAAAATTGAATTCTCTCCTCCTTGCAACATGGCATAACGTTTCACCCAATTCCATTGAAATCCACACATTACTTTCGGAGATATAATGTGGGGGGGGGGGGGTAGGAGCGAATAGAGAAATATATAAGATACTAAAATCTAAAATATGATGATATCTCTGGAGCAAAAACGAATTTCTGGATCCGCACCCAATTTGATCACTTCTTCCTCATCTCATGGAACACTCGTAAAATCTCATTAAATTCATTGGGAAATCTTGGAGATATCGTTTGGACAAAGAAATAATCATAAATTTCCATTATTGTGTATGAGTACATGACAGGAAGCAATGAATGTTTCGCCTGAAAATCAAATATAGCGCTATATAAATGCCTCCACGGTGATTCTCATCCTGAAGTGCCCCTGGGGATTTAATTCGAGGTCAAAAGAGTAATTTCAATTTTTTTTTTCGGTTGACACGGTTCCATATACCGAACTTTTACTTGGTCTGGAGAATTTTTCCAATAATTTGGTTTCTTGGAAGAAAAAAAATTTGTGATACTGGGGAACTATCAAAGCAAAATGACTAAAGAATATTTTTGGTAAAACAATCATTCCACGGATTAATCCTATTTTCCCTTACTGGTTAGTAAGCTATTATTGTTTTTATCATGGCTGGAAATTAGAAGTTTTTTTTTTCTCTACCTATAGTTTTCTCATTTCGAAGATACAGGATATTTTCACGAATTCTCTGTAATATAACCTTTTAATGGAGACCCTATGATATAGAATGAATTATGTATAAAATTATACACATGGGAGAATAAGACGAAAATAATTAAAAACATAAGAGAATTTAGTCGGGGTTGAATTAAATTTTGCGGTAATGACTCGGGGGTGAATGACACTGAAACATTTTAAGAACTATTGGTTCACACTAAATCCGTTTGTATCCTCTTGACATGTGACACCGATGATTTAGTATTGTGAGTTTACTAAACGTATAGTTCGGGAAATATTCAGTCATAATTGCAACAAAATTATACGCCCTGTTGTGAGCATAATTTTATTGCTGCTGGGAAATAAATTGTATTTCTTTTTCGGTAAGATCCCTCATAGAATCATAATCTGGAATATCTAAAACAACAAACAATGATTTTCACGTGTAAATGTTTGAGAGGATGCCAAGTCCATACACTTATATACACCCATATCTATTCAGACATACTCACTAGGATATATATATATATATATATATATATATATATATATATATATATATATATATATATATATATATATATATATATATATATATATATATATATATATATATATATATATATATATATATATATATATATATATATATATATATATATATATAATATTCATAAAAGTATGTTTTTATACATACATATATACATATATATTCTGCTACAGTATATATATATATTGCCAAATTCAATTTATATAATTTATCTATATTTCTATTCTTCTTTTGTAATTGTATTCTTTATTATGGGGTTCGTCAACGTGGCGCTGCTCTTACCATTGAGCTATCCAGCCTACGGGTATGCAAAGGCCCAAATAACTGTTTTAAGTCCAAATTCTCATTTTGTTATTCCACGGTCCAAATTGGAGGCTGTTTAGCTCAATGGTAAGAAGAAGGCTATGTTGAAGCAACTGCCCTATTGGTTGCAGGTTTAATTCCTCCATTAACCCCATTTTCCTTATTTGTTTATTCAATTTGCATTGTCTGAGCCAAATGATACACTCATCCCACAATATTGTGAAATTATCTTAGATAGTGTTCCAATATAATATTACGCAATTTATAATGATATCGTCGAATTATATATCTATTTCTTGATGACAAAATTACCTGCGTTGAATGGAACGAATAGAGCAGGCTACGCTCCAAGTTTACATTTTTACTTATTCAAGGTCTATATCGGCGGCTGTTTAGCCTAATGATAAGATCAACACTACGTTGAAGCCACTGCCTTATCGATCGTAGGTTCGATTCCTGCAACAGCCCCATTTTCTTTGATTGTATATTATATATGATAATATAATAGTTTATCGTATATAATGATT
>OY735198.1:45727337-45747337 GCA_963457665.1 Thysanoteuthis rhombus
TAATATTAATAGTTTTTAAAATTTGAATACATCCTCGTTTTTTTTTTTTTTTTTAGTTACGTAATGAGAAAAAAATAATTCAGCGACTGCTGAAAGTATGATTTTTAGTCTTATAACATTTAAACCCCCTGGGAAGAAATTTTACAAGGTAAAGGTAAAGGTATATATATATATATATATATATATATATATATATATATATATATATATATATATATATATATATATATATATATATATATATATGTAGTGAGAGACAGACAGACAGACAGACGGAGAAAGAGATAGGGAGATAGATTGTTTTCACACTGATATTCGGTCGTTGCTTTCTTCAGACGAGACAGAGGGGGGATGGGTCGGGAACTTCTCAGCAGCACCCGTCAAAACCGACGTCACAAATGAATCAGTTTTTTCTCACCTACATATTGCCTACAATAAACAATCATGTGCTACTTTAGGTCCATCCATCCCTGCCGACCCCCTCGGTTCAACGTAGGGGTTATCCAAAATTAAAATCTAAACCTTAAATTTAAGGAGTGGGTGTCAGGTTTTATAATAGAAAGATTTGATTTTCCTACCTGCTTGTGACGCTCTCAACAGAAGTAATAGGCGTGTGCAAAAGTTCCTAACGGTCTTTTTTGAAAACTACCGTCTAAAAACACAGTTGGAAACCGTTTTTTTTTTGGACTGAATACTGTTGCATATACCTTTTCCACGTAGATCAATGCCAAAGGTACCTAGCTCGTCTTTGTCCTAATTACGAATTTCCCATTGGTCGGCCTTTACAACCAAGTAAGTAAAAAACAACCAATACCTCTCCACTTAACGGGCTGGCGCAACATATTCATTCTAATCCCATTCTCTTGATTTGATCTCCGTTCAGACTAAGCTAAGCTTTCGAACTCTGAGTCTGTTTATGGTTATTTTGTTATTGAACAAATATTCCATTTATCAACATCTTAAATCTGATGCATGACTTTGAGATTGGTTACTATGTTGGGGCCTTTTTCTCTGTTTATGCTTCCAAAGCTAAGCCCCCCGTCCACCCCACCCAACAGACTGATTGATATAAGCAGTCTCCTGCCTTCTTATTGGAGGATTGTCCAATCAAAGCAGAAGATTTACTGCAATGCGTTTGCATTGTCTCGTATGTTCCATGGCTTCTTCTTCGATCATAACAGACTTTAGCTTTCACTCTCAAGTGAGAGACATAAAGTGTAATCAGCCTTACGATTTGAGACATCGCCTCCTATTGCATAAATCAAGGAAGCACCCAGAGAGCGGATACTTGCCAACATCATACACTAAGTGTAAACTAGATGAAAATCGTTTCATGCATAGCGAATATATGGGGGTTGGGGTTCAGGAAGTTTCAATTTCTCATATTTTGGACAATTATCTTAATCAATAAAAAGTCTCTCTCGTTCAATCCCTGGATCAGCCCCCAAATGTAATCAAATTCTTCTTTAGCCCATGTCTCCCTCCACAAAATCTCATTGAAATTCATCGAGGATGATGAAAATATTGTTTGGAAAAAAATACAGATAGATATGAGTAAGTAGTGTTAGTGTGTTTTAATCATAAACCTGTGCCGTACGTGTTTCACCTGGTGTTGTGTTCAGGAAAGCCGGAACAAGCAGCGATACGTACAAATCTGGCATGGGGGACCATACTTGGAGGGAGTGGGCTGCGCGCAGGGCCCTTATGAGTAAAAGTGCAGATTATTGACAGGGAGGACAATTGGCAAATACGACGCCCGAAGGAAGCGGCACACACACTTCCTTTAGTAGAACCAGTCAGCCAACTGAGCATCAATATCAATAACATCTAGGTACCTCTCATTAGGGACTTCTAAAAAAAAGCAATAGAAGCAACTAGGAAGTTGACGCCTTGAACACGACCATGATAATACAAACAAACAGATGTATCCGGTCCAATCGAGCATGCGCTCTAAGACATGGTTACACATTTTAGAACAATCTGCACCCGACGAAAGCCGAAACGTTGCAAACGAATGAACACATAGACGAGGAAAATAGTCCGACCATATCATACATAATCTTATGCAAATACATAGACCTTTTTTCCATATCGTTGCCAAAAGTGAACGAACCAGGCATTTGGGCGAGCATTAACAGGAGAGGTGTGCTTCCTGTTCAACGCTGTTTCACTATCAGAACGAAGTTCCATTTTCAAGATAAAACTATATTTGGGTTACTGGTATAAGGGTATAATCCGGGGTATGTTGGGATAATTTCTTTTTTCAATGGTTTTAATGAATATATTGTTAGTATGCAGATTAGCCTACTTAATCTTGTTTTCCGACTTGTTACGAACCACAACAATATATGCCTCCAAAATCAAAACCCATTATAGTCATGCGTCAACAGATATAAGATGTTGATAAATAAAATATTTGTTCAAGAACAAAACAACCACAAATAGCCGCGGAGTTTGAAAGCTTAGCTTAGTCTGAAATAACCATGGACCGACCCGTGAGATAGAATTTGAATTGTGAATAAAGCTATCGTCTCGGTGCAAAAATGATTACCGTTTTTCATCATCAAGTTTAAAGCAGTATACCTAAACTCAGAATAAAAGTTATTATTCAAAATGAGAATCTTCAGATTATACACATTTTGTCCAACTAAAAACAAATCCATTCTTCCCGGAAGCATAGAATTCCTGAGATTCTGGGAACCAACTGATTTTTCGAAGGTGTTTTGAGCTACCAACTGGTTGTTGAAGCCCCCCCCCTTCCCGTGCAGAAAGTGGTTGAAATACTTGAAAAAAAAGTGGTAGTCAGTATGAGAAACGTCAGGTGAGTAAACTGGGTTAAGTTGAGTTTCGTAACCTATTTTGTTCGATTTCTGCAGGGTAATTCGTGCGACTTGCCAGTTTTTTTTTGTTTTCTATTCAGGGCAATTGCGCAACATGCCGAGCTTTTTTGTTTTCCCAGTTTGGTGGAAAATGTCGAACAACTGCTGAATGGTCAACGTTTAGTTCCTCTTCAACCTTTCCAGTTGTTTTACTGTGGGTCTGCCTCAATAACTACCCTCATTTGGATATAGTCATTCACATAACGACGTCCGAATCTCCGATACTCTCGTCTCCGTTTCAAATTTTTTTGGAGCCAAATTTACAACGGAATTAACAGTGAAATTAGTAATTAATGGTATTTTGTAGTAAGAAATTAATTGTATTGTACGAATAGGAATTAATCGGTTAAGCCCTAACACAACTCAGTTTTGAGTCACGGAACGCTTTTTTGCTCTTCTCACCCTGATTCCAAATTTCCTCAAGACAGAGTTTGCAAATATTGAATGACAAGAATAACAGACCAACAGACCAACCGAGATTCTAGCATTGCCTATAAAAAAGAACAGTTGATAATATTAAAGAAAAGCCTAATGACAAATCCTATTAATGTTACCGGCGTCAGCCAAGTTCAATATCATCATCAGTCTTTTAACGTCCGTTGTTGGACATAAACCTTCCCCACGATTCGCCTCAATTCTCTATTATGGGTGTTGCAGAGCCAGTATTTCCTAAATTTGTCTAGTTCATCACTCCATCTTGTGTTCTGTCGGCCTCAGTTTCTCATGTGATCTCCGGGGATCCATGTTGTGAGTCGTGATGTCCTTCAGTTGTCTTTCATTCTTGCAACATGGCCAGCCTATTGCCATTCGAGTTTTTAAATTGTTTCTATGATGTCTCTAACTCCCGTTTCCTTCTTTATGTACTGTGGTGTCTTGTGATCTCTCCAGGTAAGGTTGACCATGATTCTCTCGTGCGCACTCTGTATCGGACTATTTTCCTCTGTGGTGTTCCCTATAGATATTCGTTCTTCAGGGTATTCAAATTTTGACAAGATACAAATTGGGTTCAAAGGATCTTTCATACACAACTGAACAGATAATACTCTTGTTTTTGAAAAAACCGTGCGATAATAAGAGAAATGCATGCGAATTTAAGCATCTTATGGGAGCGTAGGAATCTTTTGTGTAGTATTTTAATCGTAACATTAGGACATATCTTAAAATGAATCGTCCAGTATAAGAAGTTGTAAGATATTCAAAGAATAAGTCCAATAGTCCGAAAAACTATTTGATAGTTGATGACTTTTCTCAAAATTATAGGCAATATCTTTTCGACAGAATGCAAGCGTCCAGTTCAGACAACTGAGAAGCTTCCTGTGCGCTAATTTTCGATAAATCAAGTCAGTGCAAAAGTTTCCGTAATTATCTTGACAAGAATATTTTATTCAAATAAATCCATTGCGTGATTACTGGATCATCGGACTATTTCCCCTTGATTTCTGAGGTGTTATGCGCTGTTTCAGCCAAATCGCTATTTGAACGATTGCCCAGACAAGGAATGTTGATTGGAACGAAACAAGTAATGGTCTGAAGTCGACAGGTCTGGACAATACACCACGATCATCGCTTACTATGTCTCATTTGCATCGACTGGAGGACAGACATTGCCATGTACTGAACTCATCGTCCAAGGGAGCAATTACTCACAATAGCATTATGCCGTGACGGCGTCCATATTCCAGCAGTTCAAAATGAAGAATTTCCATTGAATCCCACCAAACACAAGGAAAAAAACAAATTTTCCCGTAGATTATGTCAAGATTGAAGTTTTGAAAGCTATCCTGGATCAAGTCACAATGCATTTTTGATTTTTTGTGATGAAACCAGTTTTCATCGCCAGGGAAACATGAAAGCAACAAAAATTTTCCGCGAACCGCTGCAAATTTTTCCTCTGAAAAAGATAGCTGGCCCCCATCGAAATGCATCGGAACATGTCGACGGAATAATAAAAAAAAGATTTTGAGATGTAACACCTGCTTTCTCACTAGTTCTTATCTTCACCTTCCAATTGTCACTTTCAACAACATTCTGTTGTATTACTTCACATCCTCAATACAAATACACACACACATATCTATGAATATATTCATTTTTACGCAACTCCTCATCCACCAGAGTGCTCTATTCCTATGGAGGAGCATTGCATAAGCTTACAATGGATGAGTTATATATATATATATATATATATATATATATATATATATATATATATATATGGTTCTTAATATCTCGTTAGGTTTGTAAGCAGTGTACCACAGTTGACAGATCGCATGAATAAGATAGCTGCATAAATTTCAATGACATATTCCTAACAGCGTACAATAGATGGTGATAGGGTTCTCTGAATCAACGTTATAACAGACACGCTTCAACACACTGCTCATGGTCACGTCTTACTGTCACACACAAAAAAAACTGAAATTCTAGCCTCTGTTATGTTGCATTGACAAGATTTTAGTTGCTGAATATGCTGCAAAATAGAATGTGCCACCCAGAATCTTTTTTTCTTCTTGCTAACTGGGAAATATGATTACCAGTAATTTATTCTGCTTTCATTCCCGTGTGTCCAAAGAACCCTCGAAATCGTAAATTATAGCCTATTGCTCGAGCGACACATGCCGTAACGGCTATAATGCTAATCGGGATAGTCGTTACACAGATTACCTTTCGATGACCTGAGTACCTTCTCTTTAGCGCGAAAGATAAAAAAGGCAATATCTATTTCATGATCTGTTTTAAAAAAAACAACGTCTGCATCATGTAACAATTATATCATGCCTGCATTTCTTTTGTACCATCGTATATCCTGTGATTTTGTGACCAACATATGTCAAAGTTTTTAATACTTTATGAGTTGTCACTGAACCTGTTTCGCTTTACTTACCTCTCATAAAATGATGTTTTATGTTGGATTAAAGAAGAGACAAAGATAACCTCAAACTCGCACACACACACACACACATACGCACACGTGCATACACACGCAAATATACACACCTCATAAGTAAATGGTAATTGCCTCCTCGCTTTACGCCGTTTCGACTTCGACTTACAAAAGTTTTTTTTCCAAATGAATGCTCTACTGTTAGATAGCTGGGGAAACCTATATATTGCTCTAGGTGCGTTTATAGACAAACCATAGTAAACTGACACTTTGAATAAAAATCGAGTCAGTTTGTTTATATGCGAGGATTCTTTGTCTTTTAGTTAGGTCTCTTAAGTGCATTTCCCAGCTAGTATGTTTTCTTTGTTTAATAAACTAGGTCGTTAGAGATATAATGAAAAGCGCTTTGCCATTATGCTTCAAACGGGAAGCGTACAATGATTGTATAATACCAGCTATGAGGTACGTGTGTGAACCATGGAAATTAACAAAATCGCTTTAAGACGAAGTCGAGTGTCGCGCGTCCTATAATGGAAAGAGCAACGTTAGTAATAACTCTAAGAAATATAAAAAGATCAGCATTTGAGAGCAGACAAAGGTAAAGGATCTCACAGAAGTGAATAAGCGACAAAGATGGAGGTGGGCGGGTCACATAACAAGAATGAAGAATGACAAAAAATTATGCAAAGATTGATGGAGTATTTACAGCGGGAGAAGACAAAGTATAAGTTGGAAAGATGAGAAGAAAAAAGAGTTTGGCAGATATTAGCACATTCACAGTCGTCATGGAAGTAATTTAAAAAAAGACTTCGTTCAGCTGTGGACCCAAAACGGAAGTTGATGCTGTTGATGATGATGATTTTTTTTCAGTTTGATAAATTTATTCAACATATAATGATTAAAAAAAAACGAACAAAACTAAACAAAAAGGACGATTGACGATGATCTTTGAGACTTCTTTTATCCAGGGTACCACTGTTAACATTACCAATATGATAGCACTGATGCATGTTGTATCATTTTTTTTAGATGCATCCACACGTCTCTTCAAGACACTTCTCAGTCGATCCCTTTTATACTGAACATCAATTTCCCCAGTCGTATCCAGTTGGATTGATATGAAACTTGGTCCGGGCCTTTGGGTGAACCATCCTCAACTTCATCTTCCTCCTCCTGCAACTGCCACAACTAATAATGCTAAGCATCATTTTTTCGAGACGTCTCACGTTGGTATGGCGTGAAACTTGTTTCAGACATTCAGGTGAACCATCCTCATCTTCCTCTTCCTCTGTCTGAATGAGATTCAGTTCTCTTGTATTTCCTTCGTTGCGCTATGGTCTAACTGCGATGTTCGTGGTAGAAGCATATCTAAAAATATGCATCGGCTATTTTTGTGTCGTTGCATTGCAACATTATCCGATTTTGAGTCAGTTTTTGCAATCATCTATCTATACGTCTACATATCTATCTGTCTACCTATCTATCTATCTATCTATCTATCCCTCTATCTATCTATCTATCTATCTATCGATAGATCTATCACTATCCATTCCTATCTATCTATCTTTATATCTATCTATCCGTCCAATCTGGACTTTTGCCAAATGTATCAACAGTCATGATATTCAAAGCGCTTATAGTAAATCCTTTCTCTCAAGCACACGTGTGCATAAGCATGCATACACAGGAAGTATGTAAGTACACACGTCTGTTCCTCTCCCACAACCAACCAGATGCGCCATTCAGCAGATGAATTACATTTTTCTCGCTGCAAAGAATTTAAAGTGAAGTTGTTTTTTTTTTTTTTAAACTTTCATTAGAATTAAAAAAAAAAACTTCTCTAAGCATGGACTAAGAACAAATAATCACTACTTAGCCCCTTCAAGAATACAAGCAATAAATCAAAACAAAAAAGGTTGAAAAAAAAAATATGTCTAAATGAAGAATGAACGACGGTTCTTGAGTTATTGTTTTGGGAAATTTTACACACAAGCATTTTATTATCTTCTATATCTATCTATATCTATATCTATCTCTCTCTCTCTCTCTCTCTCTCTCTATATATATATATATATATATATATATATATATATATATATTTAATCCAGATCGTTGCTTTTTATGACAACACTCTGGGTCGAAACACTCTTCGAATGAAATTGAAAACTGCACTAAATCGGAGAAGAGGGTGAAATAGTGCACTGGGGATTTTCCTTATGTTGAAAATATGATGCATCATGTGACCATAAAACTTGGATGAGAATTTCTTCCACACACAATATCATATCATTCAGTCCGGTCACCTTCAGACTATCCACTGTTTCGTTACATGCGACACTCTTTTGTCGGTGGTTCCAACAATCTGAAGACATTGAGAAAATTAATCGGAGAATAATCGCATCGTTATTTTATAATGTATAACAGAAATCAATCTCGAAGGTGGTCGTATATAGCGAGTACAGTACACGTATTTAGTGACATGTGAAAGAAAAGCTCTTCGGTGTGTTGAACTGAACGGACCGATGGAAATACACACGGGGTGATGGACGGCTTCGGAAGATGAGGTATGATTTAAGTTCCTGATCTTATCGGAGATCAATGTTGAGATACTTGGAAGTAAATAATTACAGCTTCCAGTTTTTGAGTAGGTCAATCAATATTGACAATTATATGTGTCAACTAACCACGTCGTATGATTTACAAGCTTCGGCAGAATACCGGAGACAAGTCTATAAACTCACACGAACATACAACAGATCATATAAAGCCAGGGAAAATACGTTGATGGATGAATATTGATTTTATGGATTTTGATATTTTTTGAGATTTTTTTAAAGAAATGATGGGAATTTTGTATCGACATCACACACACACACGCACACACACTCATATATATATATATATATATATATATATATATATATATATATATATATATATATATATATCGTCATCAGATTCAGCAGATTCAGTAGCAGCAGTCACGTTACAAAACATGCTAAGTGTGGAAATCCTCAAAATAGGATCAGAGATGAACAGACTTAAGACAATAGTAATCTTCAACGATGACGTCTCGAAAAAGGCCATAGAATAGAGGCTGAAAAGTTAAGGGATACATCCTTCCGATAATCACCTTAGCTGGAACATGGAATGTGGAACCTAACCAGAAGATTGGCCTTCAAACTGAGAACCATGCAATGCGTAAATGAAAAAATATTCTCAACATCACGTAGAGAGATCATTAGATGGCACAATTTATTAGGGAAAAACAGGAGTCTGGGACATCATAGAAACCATTAGAAAACTCAAATGGCAATGGGATGGTCATTTTACAAGAATGGCAAGACGACTGATGGACATCACGACTCAAAACTCAAAACAAGATTGTACGCGAAACTGTGGCCTGCAAAATATAACATGACATTACGAAATCGACAAGTTCAGAAAATATTGGTTCTGAGACGCCCATGATAGAGAAGTCTTGCGAATCCCGGGGAAGGTTTATGTCCAACGACAGACTCTAAAATACTGCTGCTAATGATGATGAAGGAATAAATGCACTTGACTCAATTGATAACGTTTGAGAGAAATCATGAAAGCGAAATAAAACGACATATAACGATAGGTTGAAAAGCAATTAATGAACGTAGAGATATATTAAAAAAACACCTTGCCATTGTGCTTAAATACTTCAAACGTAAAGTGTATAATGAATGTATAATAGCAGCTATTACGTACGTATGTGCAACATGGAAACTAACCAAGCCACTTGGAAATAAACTCAGAATCACAAAACAAACGAACAAAAACAACGGAAAGAACAATGCCAGAAAATAACACAAAAAGATCAACATGGATCAGAGAATAAAATAAGATTAAAGATATCATAGAAATGATTAAGAGATAAACATGGACATGGGCTGGACATTCAACTGGAAAGAAGGGTAACTGACGGTGCTAAGATTAAACTGATTGGTGTTTTAGCAATAACTAACCCAGTAGGAGACAAACAGGCATACATATGTACATACACACACACGCATATATATATATATATATATATATATATATATATATATATATATATATATATATATATATATAAATAAAAGAAGACAGTGATTACATTTTTTAATTATGATTTGTTTTTGATTATCTTACGCTGTAAGTATACCAAATTATATGCCTTTATGATAGAATTCACAATTGGCTTGAAACTTTCGACTAAGTGGTCCCACGACATACCTATGGGTAAAAAAAAAATTTGGCAGTTGAAGCCCATTAGCCCTGCAACACAGTTCATCTTAGATTGAGGCTAACATCCCGGTCTCGTAAAAACTGACAGTGGCCTGGGGAGTGAAACTTTGATCTTACTCTGAGTGTACAGGTACTATGATCACTGGCGGAAGGGCAGATTCATGTGTATATAATACCCCGAATTTTTGACGGGTACTATGCTAGCGGGGAAAATAACGATAAATTTTACAAATGAACGAAATAATTCTTTGTTGGTTTCCCGATTCCTTTTGTTATTGAAATAAAGAAATTGCAACATTTGAGTGAGACGAGAATCTGAATCTTAATGATGAAAGTCTAAAAAAGAAGAATGATTTCTCCCTATCACACCTCCTCACCCCATACAGTCACCGAAAATTTCCGCCTTTTATTTAAACGTAACTCACGTACGCTTGACGCCAAATCTTTCGACGCTAAATGAGGAAATGACTTTTTGTCGATTATTATTATTTTTATTTTTATTTTTCAAGCTCATTCACGTTCTAGACTCCTGCGTTTATCTTCCCATCTTTGCTCTTCCCGTATAACTTCAGCTTTTCACTGCATTTAATTTAGATAAAGCAACGTTTAAGCAAACAAGAAAGGCTCAAAGAAAAACCTAATGGACCAAATAAAATTCAAAGAAGCAGACGTATACTTTAGAATCACAAAAAAAGTATGTCTATGTTCAATAGTAGAATCTGCCAAATTTTCTCTCCACTTGCTTTTAATTTTTACTTTCTTTCTTGCTCGTTATAGTCTTCGTGTAGTATAATTTTTCTCCACTTTTTTCCCTTGTTTTCCGTTTTCTTTTAATTTTCCTCTATTTCCCCATGTCTATTTATTCTTGCTATTACAGAACAAGTCCTTAATCAAAATAAGTAACTTTTATTCGAATTTACTTTATTTAAACAATATTCAAGCACATTGGTTCTATAGCGAATTCCTCTAATATTTTTTTGTGTAATTACTTTTTTTCCTTTCGATCTGAATCAATGGATATTTATTTGTTTCTTGATGGAAAATCGAGCCTGTTAAGAGAACCATTCTTCAGCCATTGAGCATCTTAAAAAATGATCGAACTCTGCCCAAGACTGACAAGCTTCTTTCGTTTACAACCAAAATTGTAATACGTCTCTCTCACTGAGTAGAATTTTTAAAAGCCCGCTGTACTCTCCTAAACAGCTTTTTCATTAAACATTATCGTGTACAGCAACTTAAAGTCAACATTTTTTTGAAGTTATGAAGTTGAAACAGAACTATATTCTAAGACAAATAGCAAACGAAAACTATTTGAGATCGTAGGGATTATTCTTAATAGTTTGGGCGGAATTTTTTCAGTCCGATTCAAGTTAGTAGAATTAAATGAACGAACGCTTTGGAAACAATAAACGTTCTTCTTCACACGTCTTTTGATCCAAGTAAGTATTACTAGTCAAGTTAGAAGAATTAAGTATTTTAAGACACTTCTTGCTGGTTTAAGATAGATTGACACAGTCAGGGTACTTGGGCCGAACCTGAGTGCTGGAGTCGCCACCGATTGATATATATATATATATATATATATATATATATATATATATATATATATATATACCATCATTCATAAGGAAAAGGAGGCAATTTCTTTTTTTAAAGCATACACTTTGTTGATACTATTTCTATGGTTATTTTCTAAACCTTTATCTAATAACCATATAATTCCTAGCAACTGATACCATAAAGATTACGTACACAAATCTTGTATGTTTTCTGCGTAAATTCGGCATTATCTTAAGACTCTGATAAAGAGTTTATACGTTTTGGAGATACCCTTAATGTAAACATAAAAAGTAAAAACTAACCCTGTAAGTAAGTGAGTGAATCGTATCGACTTTCCAAAATCGAGTTTAGTTTACGTCAGTCAACAATTTTCCTTTGATTTCCCTAATTTCAGCTGACACCTCAATCTGTTGAGTGTCAACTGAATAGAAACGGCGATATTCGCCATGTTTTGTAGATCAACAACATCAGTTAATCACCGTAGCGTTCCTACTTGGATCTCATTTCGCTTGCTATGAAAAGCCTTTTTCATTTCCAGTCGGTGTTATCTCTTTGAGTTTTTCGACGATTGTTCAGGCAATAGTTGTCAAACAGCGTAAGCCTTCTTTTTATACTTTTAAATTCTTTATTTTCTTAAGAAAAAAAAATAGTATTGGTTGAGAAACAGTGGCAATGAGGTGTGATTTTCTTCCTCCTTTCACTGTTTTTTTTCTCACTGAACAAGTATTTCTATCAAGTGTGGTCGGATTGTGTCCATTATGTTTGCAATGTCAGTGCTTTTAAAACAAACAAACAAACAAACAAACAAACAAACTTATGGAGCGCTTTACCATTACATATCTCGTAAACCGATGCAAGGTCGTTTCAACATGGGTGTTTCAAGGGTGCGATAACCTGATGAAGCCGAATCCTCCTCGGGTTAATTCTGAATCAGAGTTTCCCATCACCTAGACTGGTTGCCAACCATAGCTAGATACTTCAGCCTGTCCGACTATTTAGCTATAGCTAGTCGAGGGGGGGATGGATTCTGATATATTCACACTTACAAAACTAGATTATTGAATGTTTTTAGTTTTGAAAGCTAATGTGAGTCTTTGTATGCATCTAGCACGTAGAACATTTTGATTTCTTGAGTAATCTTTATGATGGTCATACCAGGATTTCTCCAGAACATTCCAGATCACTGCTTCAAAATTTGACGGTATCCTGCTCTTCTCCTGATTCAGTTGAACCCATATTGCTTCCATGATATCTAGGTTTGAACTCTGGAAAGACCAATCTATGATTGTAAGCTTTCTATCAGCTGCTTATTCGCCCAAATGCGACGTGATTGCATTGCAGAGTGTTTTGGTTCATTACCATGCAGAAAATTAAGGCTACTGCCGATCAAATGATTTCCCGAGGGAATGATGTAATGAATATCAGGCTGTATTTTTGATAATTTATGATATCGTAAGTTCTAACAATATCCTCATATACCATTGGTTGAAATGCTTCCTTACACCATTATAGAAACCCCATCATGCTTCATAGAACACATTCAGTTCTTCACGTCTCCAAAACTCTTTGCATAATGTCAACGAGTGAAAAGCAAATCGTGCCCCTACACTGGCTACAACTTCAGTTGTCCCTGCTTGGGCTCCATTAATCACATAGCTTCTTACCCAGCCCGTTTGCAGTATGGGAATAAGGCTAGGAGGTGAACTCTAGGCAAAATTGCGTCACTCATTTCACCCCAGGCTATTATACCCATAGCTGAAAAAGATATGGATAAGTGTCTTTTCAAGGGCATTAGTTCAAAATGAACCCAAACCGTTTCAGCCGGAGTTTGAACTTGGTTCGCCGAGCCATTTCTCCGAGCTGCTTGACCTGTTAACGATTAGACCCCGGAATGTCAAACTTTGATTGATCATTTCAAGAAACTCTTCCTTTTGTTCCTCACGCCATTCTTTGTGATCTTTCGTATATTTCAGTCTGTTATCTTTGTTTCATTTCCTTCGAAGTCCTTTTCTAATCAAATCTCTTCGATGTATAGAAGAATCTACTTTAAACTCAGTGAAGTCTTGGCTAGAATTCTTCTTGTCTCTAATTAAAGTGAGTGATGAAATTGTTCAGCCAGAATTCAAGTCCTGAATACGCATAGATACTAGTACTAAAAGTCTTAGGAAATTACGAAAAGGAAAATTCAACAGAATGCTATTGTAGTTAGGTAACTCTTTTCATTTGAACACTATTACCTCTACACAGGTATATGAATTACCACCTCTGGGAATTCCACCATAAAAATGCATGTGACATTTTGCAATATTGGAAAGAGCAAGTCTTACCAGAATTAAGCCTCTCAATACTAACCTATTAAGGTACTTAACGCCTGATTCAAAATGTTCCAGTAAAATTTTAAAAGAGATCAACAAGATATATATATATATATATATATATATATATATATATATATATATATATATATATATATATATATATATATATATATATATATATATATATATATCCATATATCTCTAAGCAGTCATAGAATATGTGTCTCCTTAGTCTCTAAAGGGTAAAAGAGAGTGTTGAGATTCTGGTTCTGATACTCAACGAATCGCATGTTTCACCTAGTGGAAAGCCTAACAACGATACCGATTCTATTGTAAGAATTTTGCTTATGGAACATCTGGTCGGAAGGGCAGCTGATTTTGTTGACTTCAAATTCCTTCCGTCTAGGAATTCGTGCCTTTTGTTAATTGGGATGGTATTTAGATACTTCCTGGAAATTTTCCAATTCTGCGACTTGCGATTGTTAGGTGTACTCTTTTTTGCTTCGAAAAAAATCAACAAGAGTTAAGTTATGTCTTTTTTTGCAAGTCAAACTATTTTGAACATTAATTGCGTCAGCAAGGTTTGTCGATATTATCCAGTCGAAATTTTTTCATAATAATGAACGAAATTTTTTCATAATAATGAACAATGTGACTTTTCAGTTCGTTTTTCTTTCCCGTAACGATTGACATTTCCATTTGAAGGTGACAATTTTGCTGATAAAATGAATTTAGCCAACAGTTTGAAACAACGAACTATTTCACCAAAAGCATTATGACTCTCAGTCTCTGTCTCTATTTATCTGTCTCTTCCTTTCTCTCTCTCTCTCATATATATATATATATACATATATATATATATATAAACACTGCAGATATGCACAGTATTGTGTTGGTTATGTATCTGCTTTTAATAAACGAATATATATATATATATATATATATATATATATATATATATAAAACAAATCGATTATATTTCAGAATTGTTTTTTTATATTGATACATTATTATCTTATGTTATACTGCTAGCCTGATTTGTACCACACACACACACACACACACACACACACACATATATATATATCGATGTTTTCTTCATTTGGAATACCACTCGCTTCTACAGGATTATTATTACTAAACGTTTGATCACCATGATAACAAAAAAAAAAAAACGTAACACATCGAAAAAGTCTTAATTGCAGTTTTTGAAGTTCAAATTTATTTTGGAACTCACAACTGTATTAAATGTTTTGAAACTAGCTTGCTAAACGCTGCTCCATTGTAAGGCGTGCATGATGACCTATTGTCTTAGCACTAAAACTAATTTACACAACTAGTTTTAGGCTTACTTTTTCACCAATTTAACATACTGGTAAAGGTTCACATCTTTATATCCAACCATTTGATATTACGAAAATTAACCTACCTTGGGCAATGGTATCTTAGTCATCTGCAAAGTACACCCTTTAAGAAATCACTCACATATCCCAGTGTCTTTTCCACTTTTCAAAATTCTCTTTCAGAATCTCCGTCAGCTGCGTCGTCTCGGTCTCCTTAATCTCGTCTACAGTCCAAAATCTTTTTCGAGAAAATCCAGAATTTGCAGAGAGCTAAATCCAGATTGTAGGAAGGCTATGAGATCTGGTGATGTGATGTTTTCACTAAAAAAAGAAAACCTATATGAGACATGAAGAATGATTTGCATGATCATTGTGAATAAGACGGTCCTACCATACACAAGCTCACTCAGTGGCGTCTCAACTGAGTAAGCTCACTAGAGAGTTTCTGTTCGTGCATGCGCAATAAGGTACCCCCTGATTCATTGCTTGTAAGTTATATCGATGCCGTGCAGCCGGTTCACACGATTTTCTAAATGGCTGGATACTTCTCGGAAAGACCTCCTATCTGTGTGAGCGTAATGGCATATCGATAATAAACTATCCCTTGATGATCGCTCTTATAAAAATCAATCTTTCTGCACTCATTCATATTGACGTAACTTGTTTTTTTTTTACCATAGTAACTTAACGATTATGTATAATGCTATTCATTCATAAAATGTAACTGGCAGACCACTCTCCATCCTATTAGATTAAATGTGATATAAAGAAATTAAGAATAATGTGAACATACTGTATAAGTAATTTACACCTAATTTTGCAGCTAGTTATACGATTTATTCAAGTGGGACTTCAATCAGATAGAAAACTAGAATAACATAACATTCAAGCTCCTATCTTAGAAGTCGAAATAGAAAATAAATTCATAAATCGGAAGTTTTTATAAGTACAGCGTACGAATGCCATTGGCCTGGAGTTTTGGGCATTTACACAGATTAGTGTAGCACAAAGCCACATGTGTTGGGAATCCAATGAGGACCGGGCGTATCATTCATTAATAACGATCTGTTAGACTAACCTACTAACTATTACACAACAGCGAGCGGCTCCCAAAGACCTTACTTAGGATAAATCTACAGAAAAATAAGGTTAAATCAGATTACAGGTGGCAGGTCATTTAGTGCACTGTTAGCCTGATTACTGACAATAGCATTTGAAGTAAACCTGTCTGTTTCTTCCATAGCATGTTGCCTTTGAGAGAGAGAAAAAAAAAGCTTAGTAAGGGTCAGGCAGTGCAACCACGCCTTTTTGTGATCTTTGTCCAATTGCGATGGATATCTTTGCAAAGAACTATCGCTGATGTGGTTACAAATTATTTTATCGCCATTGAAGACACAGAATGCAATGGGTCGTTCATGCAAGAGTCGCGCACAAATTGACTACAAAGCACTCAGAGCGCGCATGTCTTTGCAAACGACATCGTCATTAAAAACTGAAAGGGGAAACAGTTCATATATAGCTATGATGCATGAAGGGGGAGGTAACCATGAAAAAAAATCCTGGATTCACCTCAAAATCCAATCATTTCTTCCTCAGATCATGACACGTCCTGCTACAAAATGTCATTGAAATCCATTCAAAATGTTTTGATATGTCATGTAGACTAACATAAGTGAATACATGAATGTCTCAAAAATAAAAAAAGTATCACTCAATCGGGAAAAAAAATTCCTTGATCCTCCTTAGAAGCCAATTCTTTCTTATCTCTTGCCTGCCCCTCCAGGAAATTTGCATAAGAGGACAAATACAAGAGGATACTTCGTTGAAAGAGGTAAATGATGTATGGGAACTGAGATGATATTAACCCTTTGAAATTTATCGAATTGAGTAGAGTCTAGTACCAGACTAAATGAGGAGAAATGCAAAGTAGGAAGATTGTTTTGCGTCAATGTTTCAAGTAAGAATGGTCTGTTGGCATTCGAAACACTGCTTTTTTAAAAATCTGGACTCGAACACCGATTACTGCTGGTAATAGGGAGTGTGCAATTACCTCAACCATGGAGCAAGCCCCTTTTTGCTTTTTCTGGCACAAGGCTACATTAATGGAGCTCCCAGCGAGAAATGAACTCACTGAACTAGTGAATTTTCAAGACTACTTCACCAATCATCAAGTTACGGTATATAACAGTATATATGTAGGTTCATCAATGAATCCCTAGCCTGATGCGGTAAAAAGCACTTTTTTTTTTACAAAAAAAATATTTATTTTTCGACATTATCCTCTTCCTGATCTATGCACTTAATTCAGCGGTGAACATAATACACCGATTAGTTCATAGACTAATGACGTGAAATATATATTTTACACAGCTAAGTATTCTTCAGCAGAATCTCCCTACTTATCAATGCACTTAATCGAAGGCTCATTAATTACATTGACCCAACACTATACATTGAAAGTTTCAGATTAAGATTCATAATAATAACTGTGTCAAGCTTTGATCTATTTATCTCTCTCTCTCTCTCTCTCTCTATATATATATATATATATATATATATATATATATATGCGTGTGTGTGTTTATAACCACAGTTAAGAGTTGTAATACTATGAAACAGCTGTCTGTGGATGACACAATAATTAACACTAAACTATCCAAGGTTGAGCACTCTTTGAGTGAGGTAACCCGTTCATTGTAAGCTTATGCAATGGTATTCCATAGAAATAGAGCATTCTGGTGGAAGGGGAATTTAAGAAGCTAAATGAATATATTGCTTAATTTCAGCCTTACTGACCGTCCAGTTCCGTGGCCCGGGTCTGAAGCGAAGGTTTCAATCCTGCATCGTGGTACGGGATGGGATGATGGATTGTCTATAGCCACACTGAAGAGTCGCGATACAACGAAACAGCTGTCCGTGGATGAAACAATATATATATATATATATATATATATATATATATATATATATGTCTATTTGATGGGCTAACATAGTGAAACGAAGATTAACCATTGTCGTAAAACAAAATTAAATTGATATGTGAATAGGGATATATATATATATGTGTGTGTGTGTGTGTGTGTGTGTGTGCGTGCATGTGTGTGTGTGTAAATATATCGCACAATTTTGTGTGATTTATTGCCTACATCATGTTTTGATTGGGAATGTTTTTTCAGATCAAAATCCAGCTATCTGTGCCAGACTACGGGCTTATTGATCCGCCAACATTTATATGTGCGAGTACATACGTATACACACACACACACGCACACACACATATATATAGTACCCGATTAGAACATTCGCCCAGACATGCGATCAATCACACGATATATATATATATATATATATACATACATACATACATATATATATATATATATATATATATATATATATATATATATATCGTGTGATCGATTGTATAAGTCTGGGCGTATGTTTTGATTGGGAAATTTATGTCTGCTTACTTCATCTTATTTAGACTCACTTTCCTTCAGATACCAATCTAATATCCATCATTAATATTCATGCCTTACACGTGTAAGGCAAGTTTAGGGCAAGATTCCCATAGGTTACACACGATTAAAGCCATGGAAAATGCACAATGAAGCAAGTCAAATGGCGTGTCGAACGGCCACGAGCAAATAATGAATAAATCGAGGAAGAGCATTGGAAATAATTCAAGTTGAAAGGGTGGGCGTGTCACGAAAAGGCACTAAAACCTTTGATCTGCTTCTGATACTATCATTAACACTGCTGCCGCTACCACCACCGCTACCATGATTGCAGGTATCGCTACTACTATCTCTACTAACAATAACAACAACAATAAAATAATAATGAATGATTTGGCTCTGCGAACAGAGATTTGGGGACGGTTTCCCATGACTATGAGACGTTGGACGGCAGGACCTGTGCTGCAAAAGAGCACCCCAGCCTGTATGATGAAGTTTTAAGGCGGAGTGCGTCGTGAGCTGGGCTCACCCTATGATTTAAATCAAGGGTTTGCATCATGTGGAGATCACGACAGTATGGCTGTCTGTGCAAATCTGAGCATAGATTCGAGACATTCCGACGGAAGTAAATGTGCGCTGACTGTAGAGGTCTGCTTCTGCAACAGCAAAGCAGCCAGTTCAGATTGGAGCCCAACTCCAAATCACAATCGTGGTAAAAAAAACAAAACATTATTATAAATTAATCCCCATGCCTCCTACCAAGATCTTCTGTTGGGCTGGCATTGATTGATGGTTAGCAAGAAATTTTCAAATAAGTGGAGAATTTGGTCAATGGTTTGTAAGAAATTTATAATTTTGAAGTTTAACCTAACTTGGTCAGGTAGGCTAGCCGGTTGACAGGTGCTTTTACGTCCTTTAGCTTAATTTTCACCACCACCACCACCACTAACAACAGCACAAACCTGAAGAGAGGAACAGAATCGCTCATTATGGCAGCCTAGAGCAGATGCGTCAGGACGGACTATGTCAAAGCGAATATCGACAAAACCCAGAGAAAGAGTAAATGTCGCCTCTGTGGAGAGAAAGATGAGACGGTTAACCACATCACTAGCAAATGTAGTCGAGTAACCCAGAAGGGCTACAAGGACTGTCACGACAGGGCTGAACAAGTTATACATTGGGAAGTAAGTAAGCGACTGGGATTCGTCCATGAGTACAAACGTTGTCAGCAGAAACAGAAAAGAGTAATTGAAAATAAAAGCCACAAATACGTCGTTGCAATGGAACTGACTGAAGGATAA
>OY735198.1:45752337-45809837 GCA_963457665.1 Thysanoteuthis rhombus
TATATATATATATATATATATATATATATATATAATTGTCATTCTTGTATACATTTTATAATGTGCTAGACTCTTACGACGGTGAGTCAATTAGCAAGTTCGTCATTGTAATGAGTTTGATACTAACTGGATGTCAGATTGAAAGGGGTAATTTTTCCCTTTACAAATGACCCCACCCCAATGGGGGAAATATTTTGACCCTTTAAAGAGGAAAAATTTCCCTTGACTTTTGACTCCATGAAAGAGGAAAAAAGTTCCATTCACTTTTGATTCTCTTGAAGAACAATATATTAACATGAAAACATGTTGATATATATATGTGTTCTTATGTGTATTGAACAAAAAGTTAGGGTCCAGTTCAACGTTATAGTTACTTTGTTAATATATCACCCCTCTAGAACCTTTTGACAATTTTCTTCCAAAAAACTTTCCATTTTGAAACTCGTTAGGTACAAACAGATGGTTCTTTGGAAATCATCATCATCATCATCATCATCATCACCCTCCTCCCCCTCCTCCTCCTCTTCCTCATCATCATTCTTTTAACGTCTGTCATTGGACATAGACCACCCCAGGATTTGCCACAACTCTCTATCGTGGGCGTTGCAGAGCCAGTATTTTCTAAATTTGTCCAGATCATCTCTCCATCTTGTATTTTGTCGGCCTCAGTTTCGCATGTGATCTCTGGGGATCCATGTTGTGAGTCATGATGTCCATCGGTTGTCTTTCATTCTTGCAACATGGCTTGCCCATTGCCATTTAGGTTTTCTAATAGTTTCTATGATGTCTCTGACTCCCGTTTTTCTTCCTAATATATTATGCTGTCTTGTGATCTCTCCATGGGAGGTTGAGCATACTTCTCCCATGTGCGCGTTACACGCTTCTCAGTTCGGTTAGGTTTCATGTTTCAGCTCCATTAGTGATTATGGGGAGGATGCATTGGTTGTATAGTCTTCTTTTTAGGATTATTGGGATCGACTTGTTTTCGAAGATTGAGCTTGCTCTGCCAAGGGCTTGCCATCCAAGGGTGATTCTTTGCTCGATCTCTTCAAGTTTCATAAGATATTTTTTGTTATTCATGAACTACGTGTGCTTGAATTGTTGCCCGAAGAACGTTCAAGCGATACTAGACTTCCACACCATATGTTCAACACCCCATCAGTCAATGTTGCTGGAGCATCCGTTATCCTTGCCTTCAAGGACAGATATTTAGAGAATCAGAGTAACTACATTTTTAGGTAAGCTTCATCGCAATAGGACACTAAATAAGAGACCAATTTAGCATATTACCTACATTGAATATCCAATTCCCTCTGAGAACTTAAAAATGTCAGAATTTTCAAAAACTCACCTGGTAAAACATGTTCCAGAGCTCCATTAGTACACACTGAAACTGGTTCCTGAGTTATGCAAAGACAGAAGGACGTACAGACATTTAGTGAGTTGAATAAATTTTTCTTTTTTGGTAGACGTGAAAGAAGCTGGACATAAAATAAGGGAGCAATTTAGCATAAAATCACACGGTGAAATATAATGTAAATTGACTCTCCATTTATACCGAATATATAAGAAAGGGATGAAATGAGAGATGGTCAGCTGCCCAATTAATCACATGAGGCGTGAAACAGAACGGTTGCAACATCAAATTTCACATAAATTCAAAACATATATCTCTGTGTTGAGTCCTTGCTATACATACACAAAGAAGTAAGAAGATCAAAGAGTATTGCAACCTTATTTTTTACTTCAGATGAGCAAATCTAAAACTATTGCTTTTATTGTGTATTACGTATATATATATATATATATATATATATATATATATATATATATATATATATATATATATAAATATATATATATATATATATATGTATATATATATATATATGTATGTGTGTGTGTGTGTGTGTTTGTATGTGTGTCTGAGTGTGTCTATGTGTTTTGATGTGTGATGTGTGCGTACGTGTATAAACATATGCATATACGTATATTTTAATGGCTTTAATGTACCTCATGAAATTCAGTCGGTTGATTGAATGTATATATATATGTATATGAATGTATGTCAAATACATTGAATATACATATATACATATATAAGAAATTCATTTATATGTGCATGCATATATGTATGCATTTGTGTTGGCATCATTATATATATATATATATATATATATATATATATATATATATATATTTGATTATGTCAACGGAGTAAAAGTGTATCTATCTATCTATATATATATATATATATATATATATATATACAAATCCACACACATACACACACACACACACACACATATATACTTGTATATTCAAGAACATATATGCGTAATGTTTGTGGCATAACACCCGCTTACGATTTCGACGTATGTATAAAAGTCGGTCAGTTGATTTCGCGTAGACAAACTCGAGCAGAGCGTAGTGTTTGAATAAATACGGAGAAAATGATTTCCAAAAGACGAGAAAGGACATGACCACCCACCAGGCAGAGGACTGTGTTTGTCAACCAAAAAGAACCAGAGGGGCGCTGAGAGAGAGAGAGAGAGAGAGAGAGAGGGGGGGGGGAAATTGATGCAAAGACTCAGTTATTACAATGGACACACACATCCAAACACAAACAAACATGCACATGCACACACATTCACAAACAAACAAATAAACAATCACACACACACACACATCCACGCACACACACACACACACACACATCCACGCACACACACACACATATGTGTGTATGTGTTTGTGGATAGATCAATCAGTTCCTGAAATTTGAATTTGAATTTTCATTGTAGATGGTTTGATGAAATACCTAAGCGTTGTGTTGTCTGCACTTTCACAGGACTATAGATAGAAGGAAGGATGCCACTAAGCGCGACGAAAGGTCAAATCTGGTAGAAACATTTTGCTTCGCTCATCCTCCATGTGATGCGTTTGACTGTCTATCCTCCATGAAAATCAGTATTCGAGATCATATTCACACACAGACACACACACACACACACACACACACATATATATATATAGATATAGATATTAGCTCTGGTGCAGCGAACGAAGATTTAATTGGAAAAGTTTCCCACAGCAGCAGGACCATAGGCATCGATGTACGGAATAACTGTCCAGCCTGAGCAATAAGGGTTCTAAGGTGTGGTGCAAATTGCCCAGTTCCGACCCCATTCTTTAAACTAAGTGTTTGTATCCAATGGTCCACAAAGGTGGGGCATATAGGAGCAGGGACCTTGGGTGGTAGGTTTGACAGGAATGTCCTTGTCCTCCCAGACGCAATCCAGGTATCGGACCCTGCCCCACACACACATGTATGTGTATGCTTGCATGCGAGGAGAAGGATTTTGATCCAACTGAATTTTGCGGAAAAGGTTGATGATATGGAAAAAGAAAAAGACTTAAAACACCTCATTTTTTTTTCAATTACAAATTGTAATAGCTTGCATAAGTTTCACCCGTATCAGGTGGGCATCGCCAGAGCATTGAAAGCGAAGATTGCATTGAAAAAAGGAGAAAATTAAATGAATACCTGGATAGCAGTTTGGGAAGAGAAATTATGGGGTATAGATGGAGAAAAGAAGGGGTTTCATTACTGGATATTAGGAAGAAAGAGTTTTCTGGGGGGGGTGTCTCTAGGTAGGTGGATGTCTTTTTTGGTAGATAAGGTTGTTTTGGGCAGGGAAATGAGTGTCCTGATGGTGTGGTTGGTGTGGGAAGGCTTAGGGGCTTTCGAGAAATTAGGGAAATCATAGGTTGCTAAAGTGGACTATAAGAATAGCTGTATAAGAGTAAAACGGGAGGCAGCATCAAATGTGTACTTGCCGTTTGTATGAGATATCATCCTATGATGTTTTAGGATTAATTTTGTTTGCAGTGGTTCAAATTGGAAATTACCTGAACGTTGGATGATCGTGTTGCTGACGGATATAAGGGCGGATTCAATGCATCCACGTCGAGACTGTGATGTCAGGCTTTTTGATGGCGGACCAAAGTGTTAATGGGATTTGCCAGTAGTAACGCCTTTCGATGTTCGTAAATAGCTTTTTGAGATACCCGTCTGTTTCTTTTGTGTAAACTGAGTTGCAATCTGGGCAATGTATTTTGTAAATAACTGATTCAGAGGGGGGGATGGCAAGTGTTTTTCTTATAATATTTCTGATAGTACTGATAGCTCAGCATGAAATTTGCTATCCAATAATACACAAAATGGCCATATTTAGTAAAATTCTATTATGACCGTAACCAGAACCAAAAATGGCTTCCATCTTTAAATCAAGATGGCGGTCAAATGACTATGTAATAGCAAGTACCATCAACTGTTTATGATCCTTACATCATGTATTAACGGAATGTGAAGACAAAATTGGTTGACCCCGAGGTGCATATCAAATCTAAACCAGTTCCTGGGGTACGTGTATCCTATTTTTTTCCAAATATGATGATTATATTATAAATTGGGCAAAGTGGGTGTGCAAAACAAATATTCTGGCTTGTCTGTCTTCGGACAGGCAATCAAAAGAATATTCTTTCCTCGTGAATGCTGATCCTAATTCCAAAATGCAATCCATTATTGCACTTAGAGTAATAAGATCAGTGGGCTTTTTAAAAAAATTCACTTTACTTCACCTCGGTCTGATTCTGTAAGCTATCTCTCTTGCTATAGTACTCAAAAAAAAAAAAGAAAAAAAAGGAAAGAAAAGGACAAGAGAGGACTTGATTAGCGTGTACATAGAATAGATTGATAGATAATAACGTAAACGAAATTTTAAAAAAAGGCTTCACCATAAGTAAATCTATTGGAAAATATTTTCATTGGTAGGAAAAGAAAATCTTATGTACGCTTCGTGAAACTTACGCTCTTCAAAGACGAAGAGTAAAATGTTAAAGAAAAGAAGGACAAGAAACCAAATCCTGACACATTATTGAAAAGAAAAACGCGTAGAATTGCTCTAAAAATGGCAGCCATTAATCAATCATCTTCCCGCCCAAATTTCGATGTTATTAACTTTTTCAGCGTGAATTGTATAGATATCATTATCATCTATTTCTAGATTTTTTCTCGGTTAGCTGGATGTTGAAATTGAAATTTGTTTCTGGTTTCTCTATTTTTTAAAAATGAACTAAGATAAGACATTTCATCAATACTAGTACTTTAGTATCTGAAGAAAAAAGATTATGGGAATTACCTGAAGCAACCATCCCAGCACTAAATCAAATCACCGTCACTCGAAAGCATGTTCAATTCAATCTTATTTCACTTCTTCGTCTGTCTTTTTTCAACGATTACGATAAGCCGTTCTCTTGTAGCGAATAATCATACTTGACTTCCATCCATAAGCGTATCCCTACTGTTCTTCTCTATCCTACTCTCCCCGCCATATTTGCGGTCTTTGTGTTGCAATAACATTCTCAAAACCTCTCCCTTATCCCCACTCCTTCCAACATAAAAAGTTTATTTTTAACGTGCGACAGACGGAAGTGTGCAGACGTGTTGTTTATGGTAAGACTGGTATAGTACCCGTATGAAATGATGAGATTTTTAAAAATATTAACCTTGGATAGATAAGTATTTTGAATAACTCTTAAATATCATTTTGAAAATATTTATACGGATTGGGATGGGGCTTGATTTTTGAAATATCGTTTCAAAAATAACAATATCACACAATTTTTATCAAACACTTTCCAACGACGTTCTAAGTCTGTTTTTGTCCCGAAGGAAAAAAAAAAGTTCAAACAAAAGACAATCTTAGCTATGTTATTTTTGTGAAAAAAACGTTGAAAAATCCTGACAAATGGATTGTATTCACAACGAAAAGGATCAAATGACCTGCTCTACATTGACCAGATGATTCTGAAATAAGAAAGGAAAAGAAAAAGAATGTCACAATCGGATTGATTGATTACAAAAAGGTGTACGACACGATCCTACATAGCTGGGTACTCGAATGCCTCAGGATATTCAAGATCGGTGAATTTGTCGTGAGATTCATAGCCAAGTCTATGAAAAACTGGAAAGTAGATTCAGCCACAGGAGAAAGCTTAGCAGATGTAAGTATACAAGATTAATTTTCCAAGGGTATTCCTATCCCCATTATTACTTGTACAAACCCTGATACCATTGAATAGAATATTGAAAAACAGCCAATGATACGAATTTTCTGAGACAAAGACAGCGACGACATTGGGATGGAATTTTCAATTGAAACATGAGCGCTGATGGTAATACACATGGGAAGGTTTATAGAGGGAATCAACCGACAAAAATCAGAGCAATAAGCACACAGAAATGGTATAAGTATCTTGGGGTTCTTGAATGTTATCCGATAATACAGGGAGAAAAAAAGGTGAAATGAAAAAAGGAGCAACTAAGAGGAATGATGAACCATTCAGAGACTACGCTAAATTTGATAAAAGAAATGAACACATGAGTCGTGCCGATAGTATCATTTCTTTGATGTACGAAGAATGAACTCTAATCAATGGACTGGAACCCTAGAAAACATGATGTGAATCCCATACACACAGAAAAGGCTATGTGTGAAAACGGAAGCATAGAACACTGTGTCCAAACGCCTAAAACAGTAGAAAGTAGAGGAGATATCAGGAAAGGCGTTTGAAGAAGTGCAACAAACCAAAAAAGTTGCAAACGAGGGAGCAGAAGAGAAGAAAGCAATGAGGGAAAAATGAGAACAGAAAAGCTACACTTTGAATTTAGGAGACGAATACAAAGAAATATTGCAGAACGCTTGAAGAAAGAAACAGAATCCCTAATCATGGATCGTCCAAAACATATGCCTCCAGATGAGGTGAAGATCGACAGAACCCAGAAAAAACAACAAATGCTGCTTATGTGGAGAAAGGATGAGACTGTTAATCAAATAACCAGTGAATGTAGTAAAATTGCCTAGTGAAAATTCAAGAGCAAGCATGACAGAATTGCAACTGTCATGAACTGGGAACTGTGCAAATGACTAGGATTCTGCCATGTAGACAACTGGTGCTGGCGCAAACCAGAGACCACCCTGGAAAGTCACAAATCACTCATCCAATTCCAGCAAGAAGTCTGCATCTGGAAGTAGTGGACAAAGGACAGAGACCCCTCCCCCCGCAAAAAAAAAATTAAAATATATATATAAGACTATGCTGAGCCTGCAGATCACAGAGTGGATATAAAAGAGCGTAAAAAGCTGAGAAATACCAGGACTTAGCCTGGGAACTGAGAAAGATGTGGAACTTGAAGGTCAGTGTTGTGCAAATAATGGTGGGTACACGGAGAAATGTGCCAAAGCCATTGAAGTTAGGTTTGAAAGAGCAGGAGATTAGTGGAAGGATAAGTACTATGCAGACCATAGCACTACTCGAATCTGCAAGAATATTGGGGAGTGTATAAGATATACGTGACGACCTCGTCAACAATAGCCTTACAGCTGGAACGAAGAAGGCATGTGTAACAGATACAAAATGACAAGATACATGGTTAGAAAGCTGATAAATCCCCCCTTACAACAATATGTTTCCGTATATATCTCAATCCAGAAATAAATCCACAATCCACAGACTGTTGACAATGGAGTACACAAATAAGTGAAAATTCTTTGTAAAATGCTAAATACCAAAATTCATATTTTTGGCAGTAACTTTTCTAACCTAACAGATACGAATTGACAAGAAACATTGTTGGAAAGTTGATTAGTTACTCTTTCCAATGGTATGTTATGTCAAATTATCTGCACCCCCCCCCATTTTGCTTGAAATTCTAAAGGACTATATCTGTTTAAAAATGAAAACAGATCCAAAACTATTATTGCTAACATTGAGAATTTTCAAAAGTCAACTTGCTAATAATATGCCCTTAATACAAAAAGATAACTGCATGCAGGTATGTTGTATGATTCTTGGGTTACTCTGTCACGTTGAGAATCACTGGCATACAATTTAGCAAATGCAATTTCGGCTCTGATTTTTAATGATGAATGTCAAACAGTAGATTTGCAATTAGCCCCTCGAATTATTCCATTTAAGCTGCATGACAAATTTTACTCAAATTGCCTTGACCTGCAAAGCTTATCCCAAATTGGGACCAGACTACGAACGACTTTTCATTCGGATATTGATTTATAAAGGGACGGCACATTCGACTTTTTCCTCTATCGATAAATTGAAGATTTCGCAAGATCTGCTCATTCGAGAAGTTTCAAGCACGATACCACTGAAACAACAAATACAACACTGCACTTCTTTAGGTCAAACCTGATTTCACTTCAAGTGCCCGCTTCTTGTGACTGAGGACATTTTGAATTTCAGGATTTTACTTTTCATACAATTTTTGTAAATCCTTTTAACTCATTCAGAATACATCGAGGATACAAAATTCATTTTTTTTTTTTGCAAGTTGTGTGAGGTTTATCTTGTCCTTTGCGTGAAATGCCTGGACTGGGGAGGAGGGCAGGAGACCTGATGGTCACCAGACAACTGATGAGAAAGTTTGATTGCTGGAAGGCCGAGAGGAAGCCTGGAGACTTGTGGAGTCTCGATGTCAGTCTCCAGCGACGATCACCAGACATGTGGTGCGGACTTGCCAAATAACTAAAAAAAAAAAAATTTTAAAGCGGGTATATTACTATATAGTGATAAGAATAACCCATCCTAAAATTTCAGGTGAATAAAAATTAATTATATCGCAGTGATGACAAATCATACGTATTACGATCAGGCGATTTCTACTGATTTGTTTCGCTTAGCGGAGATAACAGAAATGGAAACTTTTTTTCTTTCTCCGCTTTGGCCTATTGAAAGGTAGGAGTGACTAATGCAAAAAAAAAAAAAAACAAAAACAAAATAGGAAGTTGTGTGACAATGACAGTAAAATGAAATGACATCATATTCGTTTGTCGTCGTCATCGGTAGATTTGGTGGTGATAAAGGCAGAAAGTGATTCATAGACAAAACAAGTGTTTTGTCTGCAGTAAGCCTGCTTGACACGTTTTCATTTTGTGGCTTTTAGGTAAATAAGAAAAAAAAAACAACAACAATAAAACAAAAAAAAACGACAAACAAAAAACAAACAAACCAGAAATCATCATTCCGTTCGCGGTCTGTGCGGTTAGACGGCAGTCGGTGTCTTGTGTAGAGGACGTCACAGCTGCACTTTACCTGAGGACAGATGAACAGGTAGAGAGAGGCCACACGTGAGAAGGCGTCTTTGATGTGAGCGCGCACACGCATGCACGCACGCATGCAAGCACGCATGCAAGCACATACACAAACTCACATACACATGCGCAGTTCCGCACACATACACATACACATGTGCGTCATATACAGCTAAAAGGAATCGGTGTAAAATCAATCCAACGGGTTATCCTAATACTTCGACACCGAGTGCAAGTCTTATAGCATTAATTTGGCACTGATTGATCGAAATCAAATCGGTGGCGCCGGTAACGATGAAAATTTGAACCATGGCGACGTTCTACGAATTTTTAAGAAAAATTTTTGAAGGAAAAAAAATTGGGCAAATTTCACACCGGCGTTTTTGTCAATCGGCGTCAGTCGAACTGACGTTAAGTTTTATTCATATTTTCTGTCACGAGGTTTGCAAAGCCTGGTGCAAGGCAACTGCAATGGGGGTACCCCGTGGGAATTGATCTTACGACACTACCAATTCTTTAGTGAGGCTAGTTTGCTAATGATCACCTTACAGCAGGACTCCCCGTATTTATCGATAAAAAAAAAAAAAACCAAAAAATAAATAAATAAAAAAACAAAAACATCAGACCTGTGATACAACCTAACCCGGTAGCATAATAGTCGGTTACCAAGTATAGATCGAACTTACAAAGCTGGTGTTTGACCTTCGAGTCTAATTTGCTTACTAACCATCGCTCTGCAGCTACCGTCAATATCTCTCTTTATCGATGGGGACCATTTGCAATCTTTCTGATGCTGAGCTGTCGATTGTTTCAAACGATCTGTTAGATTTTCGAACTTTCTCACCTGTTCTTGACGTACATGGGTCTCCACAAGCTCCATAATATTTGACATCCTCACGACCTACACAAAATTCCCCTTTCCTCCTGGACATGCATACTCATGGCATGCATTCTTCCCTATGCTATTTAGTTACCAGACAAAAATATCCGGTAACCATTTTGTTCAATTTCGCCAAGAATTAAAAATTTTTGAGCCAGCCATTTTTACACGTCCGAAAAAAACATCACAATTCGCATTTGCGTATCAGCAAACTAATCATGCAAGGGTTCTACATCTGTGCCCATTGGTCAATGTATATCACGAGGTTCTAGTATCGTGATTTTATGGCCATACCTCGTACGTGAAATACCATCATTTACTCTGTGCGTTCACTTCCCAACGCTTTAACCTTACGTAAAATTTATTATTAAAAATGAAAAATTGTTTTATGGCAAACTAAGTAGGGAATTAACGATGTGCAGACACACTTAGATATGAATATATATGCACATATATATATATATATATATACATATATATATATATATATATATATGTATATATATATATATATGTGTGTGTGTGTGTGTGTGTGTGTGTGTGTGAGTGTGCATGTGTGCGTACGTAGGTGTGAGCTAATCAAAATGAGGACCACACATTTCAAAAACAGAATCCTCATAAAAAGTACGTCCAAAAAGAAAAATGAGCACAATTCTTAATTGAATCGTTAAAACGAAATGCTTGTTTCTTAGTGCAACGGGCTAAGCTTTAATGATCTATCTATCTATCTATCTATCTATTTATCTATGTACTTTCCTATCTATCAGATCCCTTTCCTACATATCTACCATTCAAGGCTATCTATCTATCTATCTATCCATTATTTGCATATACAAAAAATACATATCATTAAATCTCTATCTGTAAATGTGTGCATACGTATTTGTATGTAGGGTTATGTGCGTGTGTATGACTTCGCTTGTGCACATGCACGCATGAATACGGCTTCACGTATACATAATCAAAACTATATATATATATATATATATATATATGTGTGTGTGTGTGTGTGTGTGTGTGTATGCATGTATGTACATGTGAGTGCTTGTGTATGTGTGCGTATTTGTGCATATGGCTCAATAGGTGTATGAGTGTTGTGTATTCATATTTAACAAATAGGAAAAAAAGCCCCGCAAAAATAGCAGTAGACAATGCATGTCTTGATTTCTTCATAAAATTCGGTACCGTTTCTCCTCGCTGCACTATTTATCAAATCTCAGTTTTCAAAGTTATTACAGTCAATTCTATCTTTAAAAACGTCCCTCATTGTTCCTGTTTTCTTTCTGGAAATTTTTCATTCTGTTTAACGCGTCTCTTCACATTAGTCTGTTAGAAAACGTCAACCAAATCTGTCACCTGAATTGTCTACAAAGGTTCTCGTTCAGTCTTTCAGCGAATTTGGCTGGTAGGTAGACTTGGCTATTCACATATGTATGACATGTACAAGTTGCACCAAATTGAGCTAGAAGGCTGAAAGCTTGAACATTTACTCCTTATTATGTCTACAAAAAAAATTCTATTTTTGTTTTTTAAACACACCCTGCCACCACCATAAAATGGGTTTTCAGTGGAGGGGAGGTGTTCATTTTCGCAAGCATGTTTTTGCTACATTGGTCTGTCGTACCGCCAATAGCATTCGTACTCATTCTTTTTTTAAATTCAGATTTTATTAATGATCACACTGCCCAACAAAAGGCGAGAGAATATAACTTTTTCATTGATCACATTTTTCTCTCCATTTTTTTAATTGATCATCCCCAACATGGCATGCTGCAAACCGACGTTGGTCACGTGACGGTTTCTACTGAGTGACTAAGCAGACCAGTTTTTATCTTTCATTTGCTGTTCTTTCGCGTTTACTTTTGTCGCGCTCGATTCTTTCAAAATGCCGTTACTTAAGCAATGTGAAGTGACAGCTGTCTCATGTTTCCATTTATTTCCGCTAGATGACGCTACTGTTTTAATAAGTGATCCAGCAGTTAAATGCAAATTAGGGGCTGACTTAACCCTTTGAATCAGTTCGACTGCTTGTTCGTTCAAATATATTCCTGTGTGCATGTACAAAGGATCCCCAAAAATGTGTCAATGCCTTATGAAGGAATAGCTCTATGACACCTTTTAATATTCTTTAGATTAAAGTTGCTTTTAGAAATGGATAATGACAGACAGGAAGTGCCGAGAGGCAAAACAGTCAACGTCACAGAAAATTGGATTGGCGGGTCGAAATCAAAATCTGAGACACTTCGTGCTCACTTCGAAAAGGCACGAATCATCCTTCCCCCAACAGTGTGTAAAGAGTTGCATAGACTGGGCTCTTTAACCATCGTTGCCAACCCCTGTGAGGATTCGACATACATATGTTTGTGTGTTTTGACGGCTGAGGTAATCATGTACGTTCGGGCGACAGTAGTCAGCGTTCGAGCCCATCTAAATGGCATGATTCCAAATGCTGATTTTCCAAGACAGCCATGCCCTACACACTAGGAATCTTGGCAAAACACTATCTTCCTATCTCTCATTTCTTTTATTTGTTCAGGTGAAAATATGTATCTTCCTTTCTATATATACATATATAACAACGTTAATGGAGCGTTCTGCCACGGTCTAGCGTAGTTGAAAACAATTACTACTGAAGTGAGACGAATTCTCACTGAGTGCCTCACACACGTAGCCTTTTGCTAGACTAAGCTAAGCGTAAGGGCACGGTATAACATGTTGAGCTCAATGGTCACTCACTGCATATCAGTCTATTCCCAGTAGTCCTGGATAGCATTGCTTGTGGATCAATGTTGACAGGGATGAGAGAGAGAGAGAGAGAGAGAGAGAGAGAGAGAGTGGCTGACAATGCGTGAAACTCTACATCACTATGATACATGTCAAGCGCGAGTGAGACCCCGGAGTGCACTGCTGCTGACGCGCAACTCAGAACTGAAGTCATAGCTATCTTCAGTATCAAGGAATGATCATTGTACTTATTTTGCTTATTTTCATTTTTCGTTCGTTTTTTCCAGTTCTGACTACTTTTCTCCATTTTTTGTCCGTTTTAAAAATTTTTAAAAAGATATTCAGCTTCAGTGGTTGAAGTTATTAAGGCGTCGTCCCAGTAAGACGAGTTCCTTGGATATAGGAAACGAGTTCTAGTATCATCAGAAGCTACTCCTTCATTCTGACACTACTCCAACGGTCGAAAAGAATTAGATCTGTAATATTTTGATAAAATGCAACTATAAGATAACGAAAACTTGACAAACATTAATAATCAAAATACATACTCTGTGAATTAGAATAACTCTATATCTATATTTTCTCTATTCTTTTTTTTTCTTCATTTATACCTCCTTTTCTCTTCCTTTAAATATATCTCTTCTATTCTCTCCCCTCGATCCATTTCCTCCAGTGTTTCTTCTTCATTCCTCTTTGTTCTCTTCGCAAACTTTTTTTCTTTCTTTCTTTCCTAGTTTATTCTTACTATTTTCATGCGACAATCTAACGTATCCGCTCTCAACCACACCTTTTTTTTTTTTTCATTTTTGTCTCTTTAATGCTTTTCTGGACTTTTTGCTCCAGCAATTACCTTTTGTGTGTGACGTCGTCAAGATGTTGGCCGCTGTTGAGCATTAAGCGTTCATTTGACCTTTTGTCACTTCATCACTCACTTTCAACCCTGTGTCAGCGCCGAAATTCGTTTAACGCTGACCGTTCGCCAAGCGAAATCTTATATTGATGAACTGCAGCCGAAATCGTAATGATGTCAAATCGAATTCAATCACTTTTGAGCAGCCGACACTTTCCGCCTTTTACGCGTCAACGCGATTTGATTGCATATATGCATGATTAAATACGTAACAATTCACGCAGGCATTCAAAGACGGACATAAGCATATTATTGTGCAGTCAGCAGTAAAAACCAAAGCTGCGAACCGAGTTCAAGTTTTATTCACAGCAGCAAGTATCACATTCGAATTCTATGTTAACTTTTTAAAAATATTTCTAACGTTATTGCAATTGATTATCCTTTGCGGCACTATATTTTGACCGTTTACTTCTCAGGTCTTCGAGAAAAATATTTTATTCAGTTGTTTCCGCCCTAAGACGATGTTTCTCTTGTTTTGAAATACTGTAATGTGCCTCAAACAATTTCTTTACTTTGATTACAGGGCCATGTTTCTATCTAGACAAATCGTGTTCACGCCTATTGTTCGATTTAAATCTTGAAATTAATATTTGTACCCGGTTGTTATATTAATCTAGACAAATGGTGTTCACGCCAATAGTTCAATTTAAATACTGAAATCGGTTGTTGTTACACTAATTAAGTTTAGTTGTTTAATACATCATAGCAAAATCTTTCTTTGTATGAGTTCAGCTATTATTGTTTAAATCAAAATATAACCATGTCTTCTTTCCCTAATGCTTTGACCAGTAGTTGAATCGTGTAAAGTTCTGAATTGAAGTAGAATCATTGCATGGAAGGGATAATATTCAATTTCAGAGATTTAGACCATCATGGCAACCACAAGACATCTAAAAAATGTTTCTTAAACTGTTTCAATGTCATTCACCCAGTTTTTAGTACAAAATTTCATTCACTCGTGGCTGAATTTCTTTGTAAATTTGATCGATTTCATCTTATTCTCCCTTGCCTATAATTTCATACATATTTGATTTTTCTATCATGAACAAAAAGTATAAATCAACTCATTTCTTAGGTGTTTACGTTATGCATTTTTTCCGAAAATCATTTAATATATAAAGGAACTTATTACCAAAAAAAAAAAAAATTAATGCAGAAAAAATATCAAAATTGCTTCAGTTAACTTAAGTTATCCAGTCTTAGTAGTCAGGCTTTTAGAAATAATGTTATCTAATCGTATATGTTTACTTCAAAAATCACTTTTTCCTTAAGTGAAGAAGAATATAAATGTCTGGATTAATTGAGTCATTTAATCATGGGCGAATCATTCACCTATTTATCCGAAATTCAGAGAGGCTAAGAATCTGCATCATATTTCACCTGTGATGGGCAGCCTGAAAATTTATTTGTTGTCATAATAATCCAAGCTTTTGATGATCAGTTCAATCAACCGCCTTTGTAGAAAAAAACAAACAAAAAACACTGATAAGAGAGCAACCATAATGCTATAATGATTCCACTAAAATTAGGTGTAACGTTCCTCTAATAGATGAAGTGATTGAAACCATTTGCACCTGAGAAGAGCGCTAACAAGCAGTATACGAGAAAAAACGGTAAACTGTGAGATTTAAGTGTGTTCCGGTGGACGTGACAACGTAAACCTTTGGCAAAAATTCTCTTTCGAACCAATCAAAGATGGTGGCCTTTTAGTCACTTTTATGCAAGGTTTTCTTACGTGTCATTCTTAAGTAAGAACTCGAAGAATTCGGTAACTTATTTCAACCCTTTTCGTCTTCTATGTACAAAATAAAAAAATTCCAAGAGAATGGAGAAGCCAAAAATCTTCATATCTATCTATAGATGTCACTCTCTTTTTTCTTTTTCACTCCATTTTCAATTTCGTACCATAATAGGTTAGTTTAGTTTTGTAAGAAAGTAATGGGTTGATTTGTAAAATTTTCGAAATTTTAGCTTGTGAATCCTTAAGACGGTCGTTGGACAGCGAGAGGTGTTAATTAGGTATAACTCTGTTTTAATAAATATCAATAGAATAGCACATTTTTTTCTAAACACAAATCAGCATTAATCTTCGTGAAAGCATCGACAATATTCTGCATAGATTATTGGACGTCTCAGATTTTTACAGTATATCGATTTTTTCCCAGAATGCATTGGGAACAAAAACATGAAGACTGAGATCAGGGAATCAAACTGATTACTTAATATCTTCTGGAGGACCAATCCAATTATTACCAAAATGTTATTACGGTGTCAAAATTTGGTAATATAGTAATACTGTAAATTCTGCTCGATAAGAATGCATCAGAGGTACAAATTCCCAACCCAGTGAGCGATCCTTCCTTTCAAATGGATTTGTATAGAAAAGACTGAATTTCACATGCATTTGATTCTGTTCTTTCTCAATTGTTTCCCACTAAACGACAATTGTGAACGACGTTCAGTTTCATCAGGATCTCTTGTATATAGTAATACAGTGGTCAATTTTTGATTGTCCGGTCAAACAATCGAAATTTTGACAACCCAGTTATATAAGACCCATTATGTTTAATCCCTAATTGCAGATTATATTCCACATTTGTAAAGCTTAGCTTATTTCGACACGAATGCGGGTGCAGGTTTGGGGGGTTGCTGTAGGATGATTCGTTTGTGCAAATCTCAACTTGAAAATCAGCATTTGACATCATAGCTCAACCTCTATAAGACAAACCAGTGTTAATAATTGTGTAAGTATCAGCAATATTCAGTTAAAGTTATTGAACGATCCGAGATTTGAGATAAATCAAATTCTCCAGAAAACTTCAAATGAAAAAAAATCTTGACGAGTGAGATCAGGGGATCAAACAGGATCAACATATTCTGCTGAAAGAGAGAAATATTCGAGTGTCAATATTAAGTAGAGACTGACAGTCAATAATTTACACCAAGAGGCAGGATCACATTTTCCTTTTTGTGTGGTATTTGGATGTAATATATGAAAATTCATTTTTTGAATAGTCGGATGAAGAATGATATAAACGATAAAAATAGTAAATATTCTATCAAAATATGACCAGTGTGAAGAAATAATCATCGATCCTTTATTCATAATATGCCAGCCCAATAGAGTTCTTTAAATTTTGTGATTATGAATTCAGTAAGAGCTCAAATTATCGCGTTATGAATTCAGTAAAAGCTCAGATCATGCTGTTATAAATTCAGTAAAAGCTCAAATTACGGCGTTACAAATTCAGGAAAAGCTCAACTTATTGCGTTATGAATTCAGTAAAAGCTCAAATTATCGCCTTCCTATAATTGAAATCTTTATTACGGATATGAAGTGCTTGAAAAGATGATGTGTTAATTATTATCCAGATTTCCTGACCTAAACCATTTGAACCAATGCCAAACAATTGACACAGTAGTAGTGTTCACTGTAAGTGATTTGTTATCATTATCAGCAGTTTGAGCAGCATTATGTCCTAACCTGAATTCGTACTTAAACATTGGTCTTACTTCTTATGTACTTACTTTAATTGCTGTTAATGATAACGAATTATATCTCCACTTACATTGAATCTTCAAAAAAATGCAAACACATTAGTAAATCTTCCATTTTTAACAGTAGCCTACGGAATGCAAAGCAAAGTCGTCTCATATGTAACAACCAAATATTTCACATTGTGTCCCTGACTTCATCTTTGTCCAGCGAAGACGTCACCCAGATGTAGGCGTATTAGCAGTGGCGAATTTCTGCCACCGATTGCTTGTTGCAGGCAACCAGACGGGCGACATATTGACAGAAAACGATAGGCCGCCTACCGAGAGTGGTTCACCGTTAATGACAGCGGAAGTAGTGACAACAATATACACGGAATGAAATGAAACGTTTAAAAAAGATAAAAAAAGACAAATCGAGATTTTTTTTTCACAAATGCACCAGACGAGACGCATTCGCTTGAGAAAACATCCATACAGTGAGTGCCAAAAGTATCCGATACATTGCAAAAAGTTAATTTTACTATCCTTATACAGCTTCAAAACATATACATATATATATATATATATATATCAGACATTGGTGTTTGCTTTATTGGTTGTATGCCTCTTGTGGCCGGCCAAAAAACTCGATCCAGAATGCTGATGATTTGTAGTATGGGTATCTTGACTCGATGATGGACATTACATAGGTGGTGCATATATATATATATATATATATATATATATATATATATATATATATTCAATAATTGTATCATCCAAAGACTGCTGTTTCGTTGTATTACAACTCTTCAGGGTGGCTACAGACTAGCCAACATCCCTTGTATTGCAACTCTTCAGTGTGATTATAGACTATCCAACGTCACTTCCAGCACCACGAGTTAGGATCGAAACCTTTGCTTCAGACCCAGGGGAAGATATTTTTGGGCGGTAGTAGGACCGAATTAATCGATATATCTACTCATGCATAATTCCCCATCTACCGAAGTGATCCATTCCAGAGTTGGAAGAGCATTGCATTAAAGCAGTAATAGACGGGTGTTCTACCCAAGAGTGCTCAACTCTAAAGAAAAGAGCGTTAATTATAATAAAAAATTTATAATTGTGTTATTCACAGACTGCTGTTTCGTTGTATCGCAATTTATCAGTGTGGCTATTGACTATCCAACATCCCTTCCAGCACCACGAGGTAGGATATATATATATATATATATATGTGTGTGTGTGTGTGTGTGTGTGTGTGTGTGTACTAGCGAGAGTACCCTGCGTCGCCCATGGAAAATAACTTCAAAATTGACACAACGCTGAAAAATATGTTCGTTAATATGTGTCTCATTACACAATGGAACAAAAGAAGAATGTCAGTATAAAAAAAATCAGATGGAACGTTCTAATTACGTTGTAACTCCAATGCTAAAATGGACCCTTACTTTCCGACCGTTCGAACGGTTTTGAAGTAATTTGGATATTTCCGTTGTAAGAAAAAGGACTTTTCGGGTAATTTTCAATCTTTATTCATGTTCACAAAAAAATGTTCGGATAAATGTTTCTCCCATTCAGCATAATAGTTAAATGCTGAGTATCGAAGGTACTATTGATTACAGGCAGAGAAAATGTTGTATAGAAACAAAAAACCTTTTGGACTTTTACAGTTAAAACGATTCTTCCAAAAAGAAGGTAAATAGTTGTGAAAAACTAATAACAATGTTTTACAATACTCCATTAGAAAAAATAAAAAAATAAAATAATAAATTTCAATTGTATTTTTTAAAAAGGAAAGGATGTGAGGAAAAAAACATCTCCAGACCAGTGAATGTTATTACGACTGCTACTTGTATTACTATTGACGATTTTACAGAGTATATGATACGAAAAAAACTCTCAGAACTCGTAAAGATATTAATTGTATTGTAAAGAATCTCCAAATCATTGTTATTAACATTAATTGGGGAAAATGTATACAAAAATGTGTTGAGATTGAGAAAGAAAATTGGTTACGTTTAGAAATATCATGAACTATTTCTGTAAAATTTCTCATAAAATTTCTCATAAAATAAAATTTATCACTCTGATGAATGTGTTTTTTTATATATTGAATAAAAAAAATGAATAGAAATCATAAGAACTGCTCATTTCAAAAGAGGTTTATTTGAAATTTCACCCTTTTCAAAAAAATTAAGTTTTTGTCAGATACTTGTTACCTGCTTGTTGAGCATAACAAAGTAACTGGAAAAATCAACACACAAAAATAGTAAGAGGAAGTGAAAACATTGACAGTAATAGCTTTTTTATGGGTGTGTGTGTGTGTGTGCGTTTGCGTGTGTGTACATGCGTGTGTATGTGTGCACGCTCGCGCGTATGTGTGTGTGTGTGCGCGCGTGTGTGTATGTGCTGTTACTACTCCTTTGCTGAAAACTGCTTCGTGTGTGAATGCATGCGTGACTTTAAAGAAAAAAAAGACTGAAAGTAATTCTAGTATAGGAATTTTTTGTTTCTGATGTTTAGAACAGAAGATTGGTTATAAAATGATCTTCTGTGACCTCGAATGACCTTAATCTCAATGCCAAATACTAGGTCAATCTGCTGCCTCGTGATTTTTTACAAAGATCAAGCACGAGCAAAAGGGTCAAATATTTGTATAGATATAGTGTCATCGATGTGTTGATTTAATCGAAAAAGTGCTCGATATCTAAAAAATATAGAGCAAGCAAAATCTTTTTACCGATGGATACTCATGCCAAACCTGTTTCACGGTTCTTCGATCTCCAGGTGGTAACCCGATTTATTTCCCTCGTTTTAAGAAAGATCGTATGACATTTTGCTTTTTACAATTGGATTTGAAATCCTGTTTCAATGTGTTTCTTGTATTTAAAAAAAAGTATTGTCATGAAATTGTTCGTCATTAATATTTTAATTGGGTGTTAATTTCTATTTTAAAGTCTAATTCGTTGAATGTTTTAATGTTTTTTTTCAGATTTTGTGAGTTTATATTATATATATATATATATGTGTGTGTGTGTGTGTGTATATAGTACATCTTTTAATGACAAATGTCCATCAATAGCAAATGTAATCTAGAAGGCCATTATTTAAGGCATCGTTTGATGCACTAATATAATATACAGATAGTGTGTGCTCACACATGCGCAGAAAAGACCACCTAATCGGCTGCAAAGTTACATCATGGTCATATGATCCAACCGAAAGATTATAAATGATATATATATATATTGTACTGAAACTATATTTGAAACCATCTCCCATTATAACACACTGAATGTATTATTTGGCCTAAACAACGTAAATGAACAATCAAAGGCCAAATGATACATCAACCGTGTAATAAGGGCAGATCATTTCAAATATAGTTTCAATATGATGTAACACGATTTATAATTACACACACACACACACACACACACACACACATATATATGTATATATATCCGCTTCAGCGTAGCAATGCACTTACCATAGCGCTAAGACACCCGCCGGTAATGCAAAGACCAGGCAACTGCTTTATATAAGTGTGTGTATGCGTGTGTGTTTGCATTATCCCCCGTCTCTTCTAGTTTTACTTCTCCGTTTTGATTTTACGAATGAAAAAAGGGAGAATAATATTCGGCGTTTGTTTTGTAGAGACAGCAAGCACCATAACCTCTCTCTCTCTTTCTATCTATCCATCTATCTATCTATCTATCTATCTATCTATCTATCTATCTATCTATCTGTCTGTCTCTGTGTCCTACACCCTATTCTCCTGCATTTTCCAACACCCTGATCTCTAACTATATCATCATAGTGAATTTAGGAGTCTGGGAGCGCTCAAAAGATTCTCCATGTAAATTGATGGTAATTTCTTCTATGGTTTACACCATTTCAGCGTATGTATAGATCTTTGATTGTTTTATAGGAATTCTCTACTTTTGGATAGCGGACGGAAACCTGTATAGGTAGGACAAACAGACAGAGCGACTGGTCGGGGTGAATAAGTAAATTGAGCGCACGCTGAAGTTGGTTATAATGAACAGATTGTAAGATATCTCACTATGCATATCTATCAATTCAGACCAACTGATCATCATCCATTTCGGTCTCTGAGTAAGATGAACGTGTACACATAGGCACACAACACACACATACACACAGACAGACAGACAGACAGACAGAGGGAGGGAGGGAGGGATATAATTCTTTTTCAAAAATATTTTTCACAATTATCAATCCTTTTCGTAGATACTCTGGTAAAACCGCACTCAATCATCCTCAACGCGTATGCGTCCATAGACACAATGTGGAAAAAAACAAAACAAACAAAAGCAAGAAAAAAAAAGCAAAAACATGTTTACTTGTTACTTCGCTGAATACAGTTAACTTTTATAACTTTCTTCCGTCCTGCTCCGCTTCCGGCGAGGTTATTTTGACCTGACACCATGAACAAATGACCACTGGATTAAATTTTCCCTGGCATATTGTTGAGGCGTAAGGCGACCATATCTGTCTTTTTTCATTTTGTATAGCTTTCAAAAGCTTTCATTTCTTCCCTCCTTCCTTTTATCTGTCTCTCTCATATATATATATATATATATATATATATATATATATATATATATATATATATATATATATATATATATATATATATATATACGTATTTATATACATATATTTACATACACATATATATATATACACACACACACACACATATGTATGTATATGTATATATATATATATATATATATATATATATATATATATATATATATATATATGTAACGTTGCATTAGTTTATTTATCCGTCTTTCTTTCTCTTGCTATCGTGTTGCTTAGTCGATAATCTTTTGGTACACAAGTCTTCCATTTGCCGGTTTGCACCGAGTCGACTGGATTCTTCCCCCCCACCCCTCGCCACAAAACAAACACAATAATAATAATGATAAAAAGAAATAAAAACGATGAAAAGAAATTGAAAAGAATGTTTAAAAAGAAATCTTCAAATATGGCAAAGAAAAGATCCGAAATATTCAAGGAGTGTTGTAAACAGTTCCTTTCTTTGAAAGATTTGACGTGCAGTAAAATGGAATTTTCATTCTTCGGTAAATGTCAATGATGTTAAGACAGCAGGGGTTGAATGTATTGACGAAGACAGTCACAAGATGCCTTCGTTGAGCAGGACTTCGAGTTTGTTGTCCAAGGAAAACCCCCTTGCTTAAGGTCAAACACTAAAAAATCAGATTAGCTTATGCTAAAAGCCATTTAGAACGTGGAAGTGGATATTGGTACATTGTTTTGTGGTCATAGGAGACCAAGCAATAATCATTTGGTCACAAGAACTTCCAGTATGTATGGAAGAAATCGAATGAAGCTCACAGACCAAAAACTATTCTCCCTACAATTAGGTATTGTAGCAGAAGCATTATGCCCAAATTACTGAACAAAAACGGATAAGGAAGGTGAAATCATGGAACGATAGTCTGACAATATTCTAGATGGATTTTTTTTTATCACCCATTGTAGTTCTTTAGGGGGTGGCAGGGGGGTAACAAAAGCGGGTGAGCTGTCAGGTGCTACGAAGACCTAACCGCATCAGAGAAATGCAAATTAAGCAGGACTTCGAGCTAGCCGTCCAAGGAAAACTCCCTTGTTCAAGTATAAACACCAAAAAATCAGATTAGCTTATGCTAAAAGGCATTTAGAACGTGGAAATAGATATTGGTACATTGTTTTATGGTCAGAAGAGACCAAACAATAATTATTTGGTCACAAAAATTTCCAGTTTGTATGAAAGAAATCGAATGAAGCTCACAGACCAAAAAATAATATCCGTATAATGAAGTATTGTTGCGGAAGCATCATGCTTTGGGGATATTTTGCTGCTTCTGGAACAGTAAAACAACTGAGAGTACATGGTACCATAGGTAAAGAGCAGTATTTGGTATTCTAAAGAATAATATGAAAAAAGAGCCTGAAAGCTATCTTTGAAGCGTCGCTGGACATTCCAACGTGGCAATGACTTGGATTGTTACAAAATGCTCAAGCAACAGCAAGAATTAAGGTATTGGTATACCCTGCACAAAATCCTAACCTAAACCGAATTGAAAATGAATGGGTTCATTTGGAAGAAGAATGCGACGGATAGTACTGGGTTACATGGCACTAGCAGCAAGGAGTAATCCCTGGCCTGACCACTTGGAAGAAGTGGAACGAAGTCATCATGGGGTCTCAATTGCTAGTATTTCACCGAAAGTGGTTGCCAATCAAGGCTGGAGAGTCCAGCCTGCCATACTATTTATTCACAGCTAATGGGTGGAGGAGTCACGCTTTCCAACGTGCATTTATACAAAGTGAACTCCAAGTGTCTCAGCCGGAATAGAATCTGTTTGCTGATCCCATTTCCTGTGCTATTGACCATTAGGCCAACCAAACAATCATGTATTATAATAAATACCTTTAAAAATGCCTCTTAAAGTTATTCACAATGTCTAGCGAGATCTGAACCATAACCATTGTCTTCTCAAAATTCTATCCATCCCTCTCCATCTGCTATGATAGTTTTCAATAAAACTAGTCATGTTATCAAGTTCACTACCTTTGCATTAGCTGGGGACTCGTGCAGTACTTTCCATGAATGGTGCAAGATAGAAACCATTCAAATTCGGATGAACTAAAAGCTACTTGCCAGGGAAGAACAGAGCAAAATACCTGCCAGTGTGTGTGCAGTGATCTTGTAAAGAACTATTCGAAACGATTGAAGGCAATAACCAAGAATAAAAATTGCCCAATAGATTATTAAGGCAAGAGAGCCATTAATTTTGTCCAATATTAAAGGTGTCTATGATGTTTTTGGTATCACTGTTTTACATTAAGATGAAATTTTGCTGTAGACCTAACTACATATTCTTAAACATCCATTATTCCATCATTTGGGAAAAAATGCATACGAAATTTCCATGAAAGTTTAGGTATGACGGCTGTATTCATAATTAAGGAGGCGAATAATTCTGTCGCCAACTATATATATATATATATATATATATATATATATATATATATATATATACATTCACAGTGGCTGTATAGTCGATACCGGTCAGGGAATAGCTTAAAAATAAAGATTTTGAAAATGAAATATATATATATATATATATATATATATATATATATATATATATATGTATATATATATATATATAATGAAACTTATTCGAAATGATCTCCCGTTATGACTCGGTAAATATATCACTCAACCTAGAATAGAATAAATAATCAGAGGAAATTGGGCTGCTTCTGGAATTTCTTTAGTTGCTTATTCATTCAATGTTATCTTAATTGAGTGATACGTTAACTATCGGATCACATATCCATTTCTTAATACACGCACACAAGCATTCACACATAAATACACGTACACATGCACACACACACACCCACATATATATTTATCTTTATACAACTTTATATCACTATGCAGATCTATCGATTTAGATATGAACATATCAATATCGATAGATCAATTGATTATCATTCATTTCGATTTTTGAGTGAAGTAAACGTGTTCACATAGGCACACAACACACGCATACATACATGAAAATAAACACACACACACACATATATACATATATACGTGGTATATCTGGAAAGTATCTTTCCAATTTTAATATCTTGGTAATCGGTTGGGTAAGCTTAATATAACTTAACAACCTTAATGCGCATGTGTGAACATACACTCTCCCATCGGTTTACTCAGTAGGCAATGAAACATCTTTGACTGAGTTTGATTACCGTGTCTAGTACTGTCCAAATCCAATTCAAACCGTCAGACTCTCACACAATCTAAAGAAAATCGCATCAGGAAACTGGTGTTTAAATATACCTTTTCGAAAGTCTTGCAATGAATTTAGAATCTGTCTTATACTGAACTCGAACAGGTGACAACCATATCCATACCATAACGACCCGCGAAAATCTACTTCTTGGCAGAAGGAAATAGAAATATGTAGACATTTACTGAGCTTGGCCATGTCTGGTACATGCTCACATTATTGAGGTTCTCGATAAGGATCGAACCTACTGCGCCAGTACTTGTCTTCTAGACTAACGTACTAGCTATCACTGCCCGGCAGTCAATTATTTAACTTGCCAGGCACTGGGCTGAATGAATGAATATCCATACCGTAAGTGCTGGTCTGCAAAACCACCTTGCTCACATTCGCTTTTCAACACACCCTTTTCTAAGGTGATATTAATTGTTTACTGGATTAGCGCAGAGTAATAATGATGGAATACCCAATGTGGATCGAACTTACATTGCTAACGATCACTTTAAGGCATGCACCCGTCATAATCAATACTAGGAAATTTATAGGAAATATAAATAAACAAACAGCTTTCATCTTGACCTCATACTAGTTTTCTACCCTTTCTTTCTCACTCACAACAAGATTAACCCATATTTAGATCCAATACTACATTCTTTGCTTGTGAAAAATATAAGCAACTGGGGGAATTTCGGCGCTGTTTAGGGAATCCTAAATGCTTTGGAGCAATTAACCAACTTAGGGACGAGAATGGACAAATCGATAACCCGGTTAGCTGCGGGTTCAGAATTTAGAGCAAAAACTGTGGGCCCTGGGAGAATATTTCCGAAGGCCGGACGGAAATGATGACATATATTGGGGATATTTTGTTTAAGGGATATTGTGGATAAACTCACGGCAACTTTGCAAAAAAATTGAAAACATCTACCTTGAAAGCATAGATCATTGTTTCCTTCACAAAACAGTGCTCCACATTCGTAGCCTTGTACCAAAAGTCAGTTTGTGTCTATATACCTATCTCACCCTCTATCATCATCATCATCATCATCATCATCATCATCAGTCTTTTAATGAATGTTGTTGGACATAGACTTTCATTAAGATTTGCCACACCCTTCTATCGTGGGTGTTGCAGATTATATTTTCTGAAACTGTTCAAAACGTCTCACCAAATTGTATTCTGCTGGCCTCAGTTGTGCATTTGATCTCTGGGGATCCATGTTGTGAGTCGTGATATCCATCGATTGTCCACCATTCTTGCAACATGGCCAATCCATTGCCATTTGAGTTTACTAATGGTTCTCTATGATGTCTCAGACTCCTGTTTTCCCCTAATATACTGTGCTATCTCGTGTGAGGTTGAGCATCAATCTATCTACTCTCCCACCAGAGCAAAATGTGACACATGCTCAGGGCTTTACGTGGGGAAAATAGGAGCAACCCATCAAAAAAATGCTCAGCCCCCCATCCATCGAAAAAATGTTAGGGCGAGCATCTCTTTGTTTACTGTCTCACCAGAGCAAAATGAAACACAAGGTCAGGGCTGTACGTGAAGAAAAGGGAGCAACCCATCAAAAATAGCTCCAGATGAATGGGATTTCTTGTTTTTGAACGTCGTGCTAGTTCTGCCAAAGGCTTGCTACCCCAGAGTGATTCTTCGCTTGATTTCTTCTTTTGAGGATTCCATGGAGATTTGTTATCGTAGATAAATGTAGTGGTGTACTTTCTCTAGCTGACATGTTCATTGTACATGATTTTCATTTTGCTGGAGTTCATGTGAAGGCCAACTTTCTTGCTTTCTTCGTTCAAATCGTCTAGCATTAGTGAGTGGTACTGGGGTTTCTCTGTAAAAAAAAGACGATGTCATCAGCAAATCTGAGGTTACTCTGGTATTTGCCGTCTATTCAGATTCCTTTGTTTTCTGAGGTTGGCTATAAAGAGTTCGGATGAGCTGGTATCATATCTTTTTTGAGCTGAAAGGGCTATATCTTTATGTAGCCTGATAAAATGATTCAACTGATATAGTGTTGTATGTTTCTTTATAAAATCATTCCGAACTACTTAACCATTTTCTAGCTAAATTTCCATGTAGCTATATGATTAAATTTGAATTCTAATTACTGATTGGTCTCTGTGACCTGTTCAGTTACGCATCATCCATGTTAGCTGGTCTCCCAAGGATATGGGGTACGAGTCTCAAATCTCTACGGAGAATTGCTTCTTCATTTCTGATTCAAGTTGCTTACCTGAATTATACAATTTTAGTTTACGAAGTGGGATGAGGTATATGTGTTAACTCAGGTCTGTCTGTTTATCAAAACAATATCTCGAAAACTTCTGCATTAATTTTAATCAAGATTTGGGTATGTGAGGGTCATGGGCAAAAGAAGAATCGATTTAATTTTTGATGGATCCAGGGGTTTTTACAGTCACCTCCCCTACTACGACTGAAATTATTTTCATTCAGTTTTCAGTGACAATGGCGTTGGCAGAGGTGTGTGCCCTGTGAGTGCTTTCTAGTTAATACTTTTGCTTGTGGTTACTAACGCATCGTTTGATTATTGAAGCTGAACTTGAAAAAAAAAATCTATTCATTCAATTTAAACTGTAACAAAATAACATGGCGAAGCCGTTGTTAGTCCCGACACAGCGAATTTGAAAGAAGTGCTTATTTTCTCCGCATTATAGACCAAGCGTACATCCTGTAGGCAAAATGTATTTTCTTTCACTAGGATAACTGCATTTGAAGTGTTGGTTAGTCGCATACAAGGAGAAGCGACAATTTCTTTCTCTGTTTTCCAAGTTATTTTTTGTACCTGTTTTAGGATAACCGGGCTATCAAAGCATTCGGACACCAACTGCGATATTTCGTGTTCAATTCGCACAAATGCCCCTGGGAAATTCATGCATACTTATCACCTGCAGCAATGGCTAAAAAAGAACAGACGAATTGATCAAACTGTGGGGCTGATGCACGAATCTTTTTCCATGGAGAGATATTTTTCATATATATATATATATATATATATATATATATATATATATATATATATATATATATATATATACTCAAGTTTCTTTGTCTATCTACGCATTATCTTCAAAAATTCTCCGCGAGTTACAACATTTGGTGGAAGGGTTAAGAAAAATTGATTAGATTTTGGGATTGATCCACGGATTCCTTTTCGGTAAAGAAATGTTTTCCATATAATAAATAGTCTAAAATAGTCTGGAAAATCAAATCTTACTCAGTTACCTCCCCAACTAGCCATATATGAACTGATTTTCATTCAGTTTTTCGTTAGTGAATAGTGATGGCCAACATTTGCGGTCTTTAAGTGATCTATGGCTTATTGCAAATTTTAATGAGGCTAGGGATAATCCACCGGATATATGAGTTAGAAAACGGCATTTAAACAACGAATGTTGTCATACGTTGTAATGCAAAACTGAATATATTTGCTTGGCACTTTCTCAGGTCACATTTGGGCAAGTTATCACACATGTCAGCATGTTTCAATTGTGACAGTATACTAAGAAAATACAAAAGTGAAGTTTAACAAAGGAAAAAAAAACAAAAACAATTTTTTTGAAAATATTTAAAAGTTACAAAAGGTTCTTTTGCTTTATGAACGGTATGCAACCGAAAATATGCTATTGAGCCTTATTCATTCAATTAATAATGAATATCATTATGCTTGAAAAATATCACAATTCCGAAATTATGATATGATCTATGATGATCGAACTGGCTGCACTAATAATGGCTTGCAAGTTAAGTTAGTTGAACATAGTTCCACAGCAGGTGCTTAATTGTAAAATCTTGCAAGTCTTCGAACAGTTATACCCCATCTGCAAAAATTTGCGAATACTAGTCTATTTACATTATAAAGTAAGAGTCTTTATTGAAAAGTATATTGGGGATCTTTTCGTTTTAGAAAGCTCCATAGGGAGAGGTTTGTGTTAAAATGATGAGTGGTGTCGAGAGAAAGGTGTAGGGAGAATAACATGACAGTCTCTACAAGAAATTGATCCCAGTAAGTCAATTCCATTCTATGAAACTGTCGCTGGTCCAGGCGCTCAAAATCATTTCTTCTGAGGAATGGTAAATATACAACCAAAAAAGATTTGAGAAAAATGTAGGTGTTTGAGGAAAAGACTCTCAAAATACTTCGGTTTGTTTGGTGTTTGGATCATTGTAAAGTTACTGCCAAATCGCATAGCAAACACCGCTCCTCGAACGATCATCGAAGTTGATGAACGTCGAGCCTGTTCAATACCTAAATGGGTTACCGTCAAGTGATACCGGCTGAGGGTTGTGTAGATCCCGTTAAGGACCCTCAGGATGGGAGCGATCTCTACACCACACTCATTACTGTAAGCCAAAAGCCAATCCCCCCCAAAGCCTTCAGACTAGCCCGGCAGCGACTGACAAGAAATGAATGAATCACGGTGAAACTTTCAGGCGGTTAGTTCATGTCGTTTTGCCGGGTTTACGACTAAGCGGTTCATGTTTATTTTTCTGTTGATTTTTTTTTAAAGACCATTCAAGTTTTATAAAAGAAAAAAAAAAAACAACTTCAAATTGTAAGTGCAACCAACTTTTCTTCTGTTCTGTCTGACAATTTCATTGGCTGTACAATGCTTGAATTAATCGCATTATATTCTGCATGGCATAAGACGCTCCTTCTTTCCAAAAAAAAAAAAATCTTCCGTCCGAATCTCTCTCTCTCTCTCTCTCTCTCTCTCTCTCTCTCTCTCATATGGCATAAGACGCTCCTTCTTTCCAAAAAAAAAAATCTTCTGTCCGAATCTCCCTCTCTATCTCTCTCTCTCACTCTCTCTCTCTCACTCTCTCTCTCTCTCTCTCTCATATGGCATAAGACGCTCCTTCTTTCCCCCCCCCCCCAAAATCTTCTGTCCGAATCTCTCTCTCCATCTCTATCTCTCTCTCACTCTCTCTCTCTCTCTCTCTCTCTCTCTCTCTCTCTCTCTCAGATCTCGTTTTCGTTCCGTCTCGGTCTCTATTTTTGATACCTTGTTTTATTTCTTTCTCTTCTGTTCCTCCTTCGATGGCCTGCACTCGTATTTTTCTATTTGTTCACACTTTTTCTGTCTTTCTTCCTTTTTTTTTTTTTTTAACCTTTTTTTGATTTTACTACTGCATTGGATCCCTTCTTGCTACAAGAGGATCAGATGAATATATTTGATAAAAAAATTTATTCTTTCCGTACGCAGCATATTCAGAATCATTGTAATTATTTCCAAGTCCAACCAAACAACGGGTCACCGACTTCTATAGAATGAAGTCAGAATAACAGCCAGTTAATAATCTTAGTGGCGACTGAAAAAATACACACATATCAACATTATCATCATCATCAGTCTTTTATGCCCATCGTTGAACATAGACCTTCCCCGGGATTCGCCACACCTCTCTATCGTGGGTGTCAAAGAGCCAATGCTTTCTGAATTTATCTAGTTCGTCTCTCCATCTTGTATTCTGCCAGTCTCTTGCACGTTCTGTGATTCGTGATGTTCATCAGTGGTCTGCCATTCTTGCAAATGACCAGCCCATTGCCATTTGAGTTTTCTAATGGATTCCATGATATCTAGGACCCCAGTTTCCTTCCTAATATGTTGTACCGTCTCGTGATCTCTCCATGTGAGGTTGAGCATGATTCTTGCATGGTTCTCAGTTTTGGGGGCAATCTCCTGGTTATGTTCCATATTTCAGCTCCATAAGTGACTATTGTGGGATACATTGGTTGTAAACCCTTCTTTTTAGGACTTGTGGGATCCTCTTGTTTCTGAAGGTTGAGATTGCTCTGCCTAAGGCTTGCCACCCCAGAGTTATTCTTCGTTTCATTTCTTCTTCTTTTGAGGATTTCGTGGATACTCGTTGTCCTAGGTAGATGTAGTGGTCTACTTTCTCCTGCTTTGTGTCTTCGATTTTGATCATCGAGTTCTCATTTCTGACGTGATTGTGGCACACGATCTCGTGTAGGCCAAATTTCTTTCTTTCTTCATTCAATTCATCTAGCATTAGTTGGAGTAGAAATTAACATCATTTGGGAGCCTTTAATTAAGAAAGAAAAGGCATTAAAAATTCAACCTCTTCAAACGGATTACAGGTTTGAGACTACAAGTTTTTCCACCACCAGAATGTTCTATGGGACACGTGCCCAAGTGGATGAAATCAGTGGATGAGCGTATCTAGTGTTCGTGAGTTCAATACCTGGGTCGGCTTGTGCAAAAATGTGATATACTCTGGTTCAGTGGTAGGGGCAGACAAATGATATCACAGTGATGGATCAAATACGGAGAAATCGAAATATTCTACCTGAAGAAGAAACACCTGAAGAAAAGACACCGGAAGAAAGCTGGGGGATATAATAGACAAAGTGAGCACAATAGTTCGAACAAATCAGTGTATAATAGATAGATAAATAGATATTTACATAATTCGATTTTTTAAAACTTCTGATATCTCCGGAACCTGCTAATATTTTCCCCTATTTTCAGTGCCACTTCATTGATACCTATTAACAGGGGATCTCTCCTTTGAACAGAATAGAAATAACGAAACTTTTCCGCGAACAGAATTTTTTTTCTTAGATTGAAGAATTTGCTTAGAGATCAAAGAGGAGTAACTTCAATCAGCCGTACTTTCCCTTGATATTAAAATCAAAATTCAACTTTTTGTCAAAACCTCGGTTTCTTCTCTAATCCATTTTTAGTATAAAAGCTTATTTCTAAGTAAAAAGTAAGCAACAAAATCCTGGCTTTATTTTCTAGCTTCGACTATGTGATGTTTCATAAACGGTGCAATCCAAAGGATAGGAGGGTAGAATTTACGCGCAAATAAATTTATATTCTACAGTATAAGTCACGTGGCAATTGTTCAAGTTGAAAGGGTTGCATGATACACTTGCCTCGTTCGAACATCCATTCTATTGGGTTGAGCCAGATAAGTCTTTTTGAATATAATGATAAAATTATGTAATGAAACGGGTACAAACCTGCATCGAAGTTAGAGGAAATCTCTTAAAAACATCCGCTGTAAAGTCAGAATTTATATATAATTAGCATATTTTCGTAATCTTTTTTTTAATAATTTGTGTCTTTTTCAATTTCTTCTTTTTAGATTCAAAAGATTTAAAGTGCAGTTAAGGCAAAATCACGTTGGATACCCGAATTCTCGTGTGATCAAAGACGATAAGCAACATCGAGCCTGGTCAGTACTTGTCAGATGGGTGAACGTCTGGGAATACCGAATGTCTAAGCAGTTGGGGATCATGTAGAGAGCCTTCTTTGGCAATCCTGTTAATACCCTTAAAGGAGGAAACTGATCTCTACACTACGCACAATAACGCAAACCTCCTCTATCCATCGCCCTGAACCCTCTGACAGCAAGAGACATGAAATGAAAGAATGACGTTAAATAAAGTTGCATCATTTTCGGGACACTCGATATTTTTACAGAAGTTATTTGATCAATTTGTTAACAATTACGAGAATAGATGCGGTTTCTTTGTACTCCAGCGTTCTACATCGACGCTTCAGCTTCGATGCTTTCAGATTTTGGCGCCATTTTGCCAAATAAAATCAGCATAAGAGGTTTGTTTAGACTTTTCCTTCACCTCAATTTTGGCAATCGTTTTCTGAAGGTCTGGTATGAACTGTCTTCAGGATTCTATTAGATTGTCTCATATGAAATGTTTTTTTTTTAATATTAAGATGAAAGATGATATAAACAACAAAATTTAACCCATCTAGAACAATTATCTTTTTTACAACTATCATTTGATAATAATATGACATCTCTATAAAAATTCTTTAGATTTAGTGGTAAAAGATTCTGTAAAGGCGTGAAATAGAGCTTCCAAAAACCTTTTATTACGGAAAGTTCAAAATGCTGGAAAAGATGATAATCAGTAGAGAAAATGTCAGGTGAATATGGAGGATGCAGCAAGATGTCACTGTCATGGAGCTTTTCATTCATTTCAAGATGGACCTATTCTTCGACGTTTCAGCCTTTCCTACTTTTACTTTTAAATTGTGTGATATATTCCCTATTCGAGTCCTAAAATCAACAGAAAGTGCTCGACCCGTTGTTCGTAGGTCGTTGGCCACTGTGGTCGATAATTCTTCACCCTTCTGAACCAGGTTTGGGCCTCCCTTGAGGATTTGAAGTAATATCCATAATCCATCTCCAAAACCAATTGAACCAGCGCTGACAAGTTTGCATTGTAGTAATGTTCGCTAGTCATGCTTTGCAGACATTATCAATTGCTTGATTTTGAAATCGGGCCTGGAGTAAGTCTAACTTCTCTGGCAGACACAACTGCTGTTAAGGACCCCAAACCCAACAATAACGAATCATACATCTATTTACATTGGATCTGCATAGCATACAATTACATTAGTAACTCTTTCACTTTTGGCGTTATACTCTATGGTGTAAAAAAAAAACCCACAACAAAACGTGTATACATAACAATCAAATATATTACTAAAGTCTTCGATCCCTACCAGTGTACTGTACAGCCAGACGATGACTCATTTTACCTGGTCTTGAAATTTGTCACATGACGAAATAAAGGTCTTTAAACATTTAGAAATTAGTCATTTCTCCAGAGAACAGGTTTATTATAATAATAATAATAATAATAATAATAATAATAATAATAATAATAATAATAATAATAATAATAATAATAATAATAATAATAATAATAATAATAATAATGTTGTTGTTGTTGTTGTTATTATTGTTTTCTGTTGCTGCTTGGTTACAAGGTCAGTTTAACTGGAGGGGATTTAGTCATAATTGCACGACTTCTGACATCAGGTGGCCAAGGTAGTCGTAAATAAGATTGTTCTGCGTTTGTCAAGGAAAAAAAAGGGGGGGAGAAGATGGAAGAAATAAGTTGAGAAAAAAAGTAAGGTAAAAAGGAAAAAAGGTCAAGATAAGAACGGGGAAATGTCGGCAAAAGAAAAGAAGGGGGAGGGAGACACCATGGAGAGTGTTGGAGAGAGAGGAAGGGGAGAGGCGGAGAAGAAGAAAAAAATAGGAAGAAACAAAGAAAGAACGAGAAAGAAAAGGATTAGTGAATTAAAGAAACGGAGAAGATACCTCAACATGTTGGGAAGGAAGAAAGAGAGATAGAAAGAGAGGTAGGGGTGAAGAGAGCGAGAGAAAGGAAAGAAGGAAGGAAGGAAGGAAGGAAGGAAGGGAGGAAGGAAGGAAGGAAGGAAGGAAGGGGCAATGAAAATAGAAAAATTGAAAATTTGCAATTAGGAGAAACAGAAAAAAACTTGGCTTTAAAGAGAGACAGAAAGAGAGAAAGAAAGGAAGAAAGTGGAGACTTGAAATGATAAATGGATCACTTTTGAATAAATAAGTAAATAAATGCAGGAAGGAAAAAAGCAGTATCAAAGCCAGAAAGATTGTATGAAGACTCAAAACTGAGAGAGAACAAAAGCGAGAATGAGGTACTCAAACGAGAAAGAAAGAAAGAAAGAAAGAAAGAATAAGTGAACAATTGAAACGAGAAAGAAGGAGACAGAAAAGGGATTAAAGCAAGCAAGAAAGATGGAATGGGAAAGAAAGAAAGACAGAAATGAAGTGAAAAGAGTGAAAAGTGATAGAAAAAAAGGATGAGTTATTGTTAGAAGGCAGAAATGAATAAATAAGAAGGAAGAATTCAAACAATGAAGAGAAAAACATAAAGCAAAGAAGAAAACATGGCAAGAGGGAGAAGGAAATGAAAGATGGCGAATTGAAATAATAAAAAGAAGAAATGAGAAAGATTAACGAAAGTTAAGAAAAAAGATAAAGGGGGTGAGAGGAAAAGAGAGAGAGCGAGAGAGAGAGAGAGAGAGAGAGAGAAAAGAGAATTTACCGTACTTAGAAAGGTTCCGTTTTTAGAAACGTTTTTTTTTTGTCTGTTCATTCAAAAACATACGCAAAAAAACTTGCAATTGAAGAGGCAAACAATGAGAAAAGAGATGCCGAAGATAAATTTTTTTATTCCCATGATAATACCGATCGTTGTGGCTCAGTATTAGATTGCTCACCTCTGGTTCAATCCAACGCCAAATCATACCGAAGACTTCAAGTATGGTACTCAATGCCTTTCAGCTTGGCACTCTGCACTAGAAGTGAGTTATCTCCCCCTGCAAGAAACACCGGGCCAAGATGCATGAACATTTGGGAATACTAGGTGCTGTAAGCAGGACAAAGCTTTGCCAGGCCTGGCAAGCTTGAAGTTGGTCTGACTAACAATAGCCAGTCCGCTCCTAACTCTGCGACACCCTCAATGAGGGAATACGCGAAGAACGATAATACATGAATTCCGATTAAAGGTGTTAACAAACTGAAGGTAAATTCTTAGTTTTACCCGGGTATAAGTATCGAGTATTGGTGCCATTGGGAGATACACAACTACCTCTGCCAAGGTGCAGGCTCAGAACGGCAGATATTCGTCCGCTTTAGGTAGTCTGCTGTGCTAATATCCCGAGTTGAGAGGCCCTGGCTGTCATGACGGAAGCAGTATTAATTCTGGGTTCTGGGTTCGAATCCCAAGGGAAACAAGAAACAATCCAAACCAGTGCAAGATAAATCGACAGAACCTAGTATATATATATATATATATATATATATATATATATATATATATACACTGTGGAGACGACGAATTTTTTTTGTTTCTTCTTTGTTTTTTTCTTTATGTTCTATAGACTCTGCTAGAGGATACAAATTTGTACACAAAGACAATATGACTTCAGGATAGACATAGAATAAGTTACACCGACCTCTAGTGACCCCTAAAAGCCATTTGAGGTCACCAGGGATCAATTTTGGTCAGTGTCTTTGGTCCTAAACATTTTTTGTACCAGATTTCTCATCAATCGATGTTCTGAGGAATTGCACAAAAACTATTAACGACAAAAAAAAAAAAAAAAAAAAATTGTATATTTTTTCACGTTTTTGTTGAAATTCTTTTACGTAATTTTATGGAATGTGTATAAAATATTTTTTGCTTTCTTATTTAGTTGGATTTGATGGGGTTTTTTTTTCAGTGTCTCTGGGCCCTCGAGCACACCCACCTTTTTAAAATTTGATTGATTTGATTTTACTAGGCCGAGCTTAGCTTATTTGGACATCAATCCATTAATCTGTATGAACACAGAGACAAAGACAGATAAATTAGCTGTCCAAATTATTTACATAGATATGGAAATGCTAAGATAGATGGATAAATAGATCAATGTATTAGTAAATATTAACAGACCAAGATAGATGGATATGAAGAGACCAAGATAAAGAAATAGGTACACAGATACATACAAACAGTTCGAATATATATATATATATATATATATATATATATATATATATATATATATATATATATATATATATATATATATATGTATATATATATAGTTTAGGTAGATTTGTTTATATCACTTTTGCAAATATCAGTTTTGTTTGGAGTACCTTCGTCTAAACTCACTCTCGTCTACATAAACGTTATTCAGCGAGCCAGTAGTTTGATATCAATCTTCTTTGCTACAGACGAAAGGGAAAGGGTATTATGAATTTTTATTACAGTATGTCGAAAAAAAAAAGTCCCTTTCATTGACTACTGAAATGTTTTCGTCTAATTCATTTGATTTCAACTGTTGGTAGGCCGAATGAGTCAAATTTATTTCTTAACGTACGTAATGCAATAAAGTTTGTGGCCCACTGCAGAAGTCAGTAATTTCAATACTCATGTGCCACTGACAGGGTCGAATTTAACATCGGTCAGCTAAATGCATGACATTTCTTGGAGTCCGTCTATTCTTGGATTTAGCTTTTAAAGTCCTTTATGGATGAATTATCTCTCTATATATAACATGATAAATCTTGAGACAAGTTTAGTTGGGACATTCTACTTTTGTACCAGCTTAAATATCAAAATATTTTTCAAGACATTTTTTGAGCCCCTGAAATCTAGCCATTAGGGACATTTTCGGTTTTGTAAACAGCATTTTTTTTAGAATTCTAACAGGTTTATGCAATGATTTAATTTTCGTTTTGAATTAAGGTACTTAGAAAATGAAAGGGACTTCCACGCACTTTTGATTTTAAAAAAAGCGATACGTCGAAAAAAATGCCCAAAACTTGTATGAAAGTTAATTTCATTGATATGAACCTCGGTTCATTTCATTGGAAGAATGATTGGAGAAAATCACAGTTTAACAATGATTTGTTTCCGATGTTTAGAATTGAATTTTTCGAAAAGTTGTTCACTCTGAGACCAATAGGACATAATAATTTGTATTAGGAAATTTTCAGTCGAAATGAACCCAATTTTTAAAATTATGCCTCAAAAGACAAAAACACAACTAATTGTCGGATTTGGATGAACTTTTCGATGTAATTTCTATGAAAAGTTTTATAAGAAGAATATTTTAAAAGTCAATCAACCCCCTCCATTTAATTTTATGAAATCTGTATAATTTGTGGTTCCTGAAAATATTCATAAATTTTTCTCTAACGATAAGTCCTGCAGAAATCAAATCGGTTGAATTTGCTGTTAAATGTTTTTTTGATATTCTAAAATTCTTAATTCTCTGTATTTACTTCTGGAATGATGTTTTAATAACCAAGAAATGTAAAGTTTAACAAAACGTAATGTTACGATTATTTTTGATTGAATCATCCCGATAGTTTAATCAAATAAAATGTTATGCATTTGTTGGGAAAATACTCGAAGCGGTGAGCGTTTGAAATTATCATGGCTATTTTGTGAGGGTGAGGGCCACTCGGTGACCAGTTACAAAAAATGCAGATGTAAAATCTAATATAAAGAAGCAGTAAAAAAAATTCACCCCCAAAATAAAGCTAAATACTTCATCAGCGATTATATTTGTTACTATAAGTGTATTTATTATACCATATTGCTGGGAGCACACTATTAATTTTCAGTTTTGCTAGCTGTCAAGTTTTCTTCCGAATAAGAATACAAATACCAGTAGAAGGGATATTGATACGATCGAAGAAAAACGACCCTAAAAAGTTGTTCACAATACTACTATTACTATTTCTATTCTATCAGCAGGCGGTACGGCAGCTTGAGGCGGCGGTAAATTATCAAATTTCTCAGTCCAAATATCTCTTCGTGGCTTGATGCTGCACAAAATATTTGTTTTCCTTTTTCGGCTTCTGGACTTTGAAATTATGAACGTGAGTTTTTGACTGGAACCAAAAAAAATCACAGATTTTTTAGGGGTAAATATTGTTTAAAACCTGTTCTGGTGAAATATCCGAAGCGTTGAATCAGTAAAACGCAATATTCACGGAGAAAAATGGCGTCACACTCTCATTTCACATTTTTAATTAACATAAAGTGTTGGATGAGTCTTTTTTTTAAATTAAATTTTCAAGTTTGTTACTGATATAAAGCTATTTTAGTGATCGAATCTTCAGAATAAAGTACTTAATACTGACCTTAGAATAAGTATTAATACGTATTTCATATAGCCTCAAAATATCCCTGTATTGGGTCAAATTCAAAAATTTTGAAACACCCGCTGTGTAGGCTTGCTGTACTTGCCACAATCATAGTTTGCAGCAGTGGTTCCCGACCATTTAATTTCCATGGACCCCTTCTATTCAAATGAATATTCCACTCGGAAACCAGGCTTTTAAAAGTGCGTGCCTCTTTAACAAGCTTGCAGACGCCTGGCTTTGGAAATTTCTCGTTGACAAGCTCGTTGACCCCCCCCCCCACTCACTCTATGACGGCCCTGGACCCCGATTAAGAACAGCTGGTATACATTGAAAACAACGGTGTCAGGTGTTTTGTGGTCCCAATCAGCCCCTGGTTACCATTTCTTTTTCGTTTTTTATTTCTATGACAAAAAACCCCCCAAAATCTCCCATGTTTGGCTTAGTTTCGAAATGACATTTTTTTAGTACCCTTATTATGCATGATGAAATCAAAGGCTGTGTATCTGAGCTTAAAAATGAAATAAGATGAGGATCCAAACAGCAGAAATTACGAATATATCGCGGGTCAAACATCGTCAAAAAAAAATGACAAGCGATTTTCATCTTAGTTTTATCAAAAACAAAATCAGTGATTATGCCCAGATAACATTATTTGTTCATGCAAGATTCATTGTAAAATGCATCAAAATCATGTGTGTCCAAGTTTCAGAATTCGAAAAAACAATTGGGCATTGTAGGGTTAAAAATTTTTCAAACTTTGAATCTGATTTCTTCAATTCTTTGAAAATGGCTCGTTGGGCAAGTATCATACGCAGCCACTCATATATATATATATATATATATATATATATATATATATATATATGTGTGTGTGTGTGTATATATATGTATATATATATATATATATGTGTGTGTATATATATGTATATATATATATGTATGTGTATGTGTGTGTGTGTGTGATAGGAAGGAAGGTAATATATGTCAAGAGAAGCTTGATCTTTACTTTTAAAGTCATTCAGCAATTAGTCACTCTTATCTGAATTACTCTTCCCTTTTTCTGCAACAGTCTTCAGTAGTACAATGAAAGTTGTGTCGTAATTCGACCGCGCCTTGACAAGTTTGTCGGCTTTTGGAGATCAATTAACAATTCAAGGTGAGACAACGTAATCGCATGAGATAATTGAGGTACCCGGATGTGGACCACGGAGCCAGTGGCGGACAAAGGTGGGGAGGAAGTGAGAGAGAAAGAATGGAAGGAAGTGATAAAATGGGAAAGGAAAGAAAAGAAAGAGAGAAAGAAATGAAATGAAATGTAGGAGAAAAGGTCGTTTCGCTCTCTAACGGATTAGCACCTGAGGCCTTAAGTAGTTTTACTATTAAAGGGTTATGTAGTATAAATTATTCAAAAAAGACAAAAAAAAAAGACGGAAGAATAGGCGAATCGTTTTAGATAATTGTTTGACACACACAATCAAGCGATTTGAATTTGAATCATTCTGAGTCACAATGACTGAGAAACTGACTCATTCACTTTCAATCTCTCTCTCCTTATCCACCTCTCTCTCTATATATATCTATATCTATATCTATATCTATATCTATATACATATATATATATATATATATATATATATATATATATATATATATATATATATATATATATATATAGTGAACATTTGTGGACAATAAAAAAACTACAAGTTTACGGTTTTATTCACGAACGTTTCTTGCATATGCTTATACATACGGTATTCTGTGCATTTGATTATACATTATATAGATGTATAGTGTGCTGGAACAGTTATATAGTTGTGCATTTTGTATTAGATCGGCAATGCATACGCTAGAATAAATGCATACTGTACGTCCCCAAAACTTAACACACGCTCATTCTATGGCAATGCATAACTCCCACGAACACTAAATAGACACAAATACGCAAAAGAATCATCAGCATCCCCTACGTACGCATACACACGTGTATACACACATACATACCTATACCCTATCCAACAAAGATAACTGATGACAGCTATAGGAACGTCCTCATCCTATGTGTCTTCTCACGCAATTTTTTAAAGATAAATACCTATTTATAATTACTCTGTCGTGTTGAATATCCAATTCTTTATAGTATAGTTGTTCGCGTTCCGGGAACATGAAAAGAGCAGATATGGTCAGTGGGTAGACAAGGCGACATTGGGCATGTAACAGTTATATGAGCTTCTGATTTACCGGTTGGCTGCTTATCTCAGTCGATAAAAGCAGCCCCGCCTGATGATCCCTGTAATTGCCCATTTCTTTAACTGTTAATCCATTTACGCTTCCCAGGCCGAACGGCCAATAAAAAAGGGATGTCGGTTCAGAAAGAGTTCCTACTAAGGAAAACATTTATGTTCACAAAATGAAGGATTTCCCGAGATTTTTTTTTTTTTTTTACAAAAAAGGCAGTATCTGAAAGGAACTAATCGATATGAACGAATGTGACGAAAGTGTATTTCCATTTGACGGACGGAAAGTAACGGTCTAGTTTTGCATTGTAGTCAAAATATGAATACAACCCCTCTCTAAAAGGTTCAAACATTAATTTCTCTAAATACTGAACCTGAACTTCCTTTCTTCCGAAAGTATATATATATATATATATATATATATATATATATATATATATATATATATATATATATATATATATATAGTGGAAACACAGATTGGATGGGCAGGTATTCACGGACATTTCGTAGGATGTGATCCCACATTATTAGCGAGGAATACCAACTCACCCAATCTGAGTTTTCCTCATTGTCTATAAAGAGTTTTCACCCATATGTCGGATATAACACACACACAAACACATACACACACACACACACACACACACACACACATATATATATATATATATATATATATATAGAGAGAGAGAGAGAGAGAGAGACAGAGACAGAGACAGAGAGTGAAAAAGAGAAAGAAAGAGACAGAAAGAGACAGAAAGCTTCACAACACTAAACTCATTGATTTTCAAAAAATAATTTTGTGTCACTTTGGTCTCTAAATAATCAACTTACTGCCTTAAATTCCTTGAAAGGAATTGAAAAATAAGGTACAAGAATGATTGATTGGTCCTAAAAGTGGAAACATATCTCATTTACTATGAAATCTGAAGAAATGAAAACGACTAACATCAGAGTAGCGACAGTTACACACTGTACAAAAAGTAGGAATATCATATTCTGAAACTTTGAGATCCGGACTGATACCCCAATCCAATTACATCTACATCTACATCTACATCTATAGCTGTTCCATAGGAATAGAGAACTCTAGTGGATGAGGGATTTCTATGTAAACAAATATATCGCTTAAATTCAGCTTTACTGACTGTCTAGTTCCATAGTCCAGAGATATGATATCGGCCTGCGGATCTGAAGTGAAGGTTTCAATTACTGCCTCGCAGTACTGGAGGGAATTATGGAAAGTCTATAGCCTCACTGAATACATCGAAACAGTTGTCTGTGGATGACACAGTAATTTATATATAGAAAGAAATTTTTGTTTAGAAATATTTTTTGCAATTTTCTAATCTCTTTTCGGGTCGTGGTTGTACTGTTCAGACGTTTTGGATCAAACAATTTTGACTCAACCACGATCACAATTCGCAACCTTAAAGGTTAGGGGGCAAAAATATGGATGTTAATCGTTTTTAATCGCCAGATTCCAAAGCAAATAAGATTTGTTTTCACTTACAGGACCAGCCAATCATTCTCGCAAACCATTTTTTCGATTTCTTCCGAAGAACTCAAGTTGATTATTTACAAACCAAATTTAACCATTTTAAGAAGCTACTACCAGGGCACAACCGGGTGCAAAATCCCCTCACGGGATCGCTATCATCGTGTTCCAGTTTTTCTCGACAATAATCTGGAATATCTTTGGATAAAAAAACAGACGCCGTAAGGAGCCAGATCTGAAATTAAGGGAACGGGGCTTACAGACTTGGATGATGTAATGTTCTGTCAAGATGAAAACCCCTGCACGAGACGTGAAGAATGCGTAATCACAATCATCACGAACACAACAGTCACACAATAGACAGGCTCACTCAGTGGAAAACTAAAGGAGGGGGGGGGTTGTCCGTCTATGCATGCCCAGCAAGGTCGCCTCTGATTGATTGGCAAGTTACAGCTAAGTTACATGCACTCGAGGTGATGGAAATGGGTGCATACTTTCCGGACAGACCTTGCATATACTCTTTCTTTAGAGGCCTGTGTCTATGTCAGCAAATTTCTGACTCAAACTCTTGTCAATCACATTGCCTTCATCAGTGCAGAGGTGGCCTTTTCAGGTAATAGGGTCAATGCACAGAATTGCCACCCATTGTCATTTTATTGTGGTGTCGAATTGCCGAGCGACATAAGCAACAGAGCAATTGAGGGTGAGCGTGGGGTAAATGGTATGGCAGATGTCATGAAAATAGCAAACTGAGAACAACAACAAATCTCTGTCTGCCTCGCAGAGAGGGACACTGTGTGACGAATGTTGTGACATACTCAGAAAGCTGTGGCATCAACTTTGTATTCAGGCCATCGACCCAAAGATGATGATAATTACTCCCATAATCGCATTAGAATCAACATCAGCATCCATTACAATCATCATCATCATCATCATCATCATCATCATCATCATCATCATTCCTTTAACGTCAGTTAAAATCCCCAGGATTCGCCACAATTCTCTATCATGGGCGTCGCAGAGCCAGTATTTCTTGAATTTGTCGAGTTCATCTCTCCATCATGTGTTCTGTCGGCCTGGGTTTCTCATGCAATCTCTAGGGATCCATGTTTTGAGACGTGATGTCCATCAGTAGTCTTTCATTCTTGCAACATGGCCTGCCCATTGCCACTTGATTTTTTTAATAGTTTCTATGATGTCACAGACTCCCGTTAGTAGCAACAGTTAAACACTATACAAAAAAAAAAAAAAAAAAGAAAAAAGAAAGAAAAATAACATAATCTGAAACATTGAGTCCCGGACCGATAACCCAATCCAAGGAAGAAAACAGACTAATTATAGATACAGCTACAAGATATCCAGAAATTCTTTGAAGAAACTGGCATTATTCAATTATGGTCGAATACAATTTTAACATTGTACAATAATAATAAAGTATTGGGGAAGCAGGAGAAAAAAAAAAAACACGTATGAAGATTACATAAATTACATTGACAGATATTGGGAAATGGTGACTGAAGTGACACAAAAAAAACTATTGAAAAAATTTTTTAATGTTTAGTGTTTAAAGCAGTTAACCATTCTAGAATATATATATATATATATATATATATATATATATATATATATATATATATATATATATATATTGTCCTTGCCAACAAAGATTTTAGGAGGGTTTTCCCTGGTTACATGTCATCAGATGGCGGGGCCTGTAAGCAGAAAACCCACCAGCCTGCGCTATGGAGTTTTAAGTTACGTGTTGGGGTTCGGTCAAATGCAGTTTGCATGTAGAGATGGTACAAATAGGAGGGAAGCCCCTGTGTCCTAGGTTTGAGAGGAATTTCCTTCTCCTGACAGATTCCCGAACTAGCTATGATTTCCCTTAATTAAAAGGATTTGCGACCCTATCTTTCTTTTCGATATATATATATATATATATATATATATATATATATATATATATCATAAGCATTTGAGCGTCCGTCGTTCGACCTTGACCTTCACCAACATGTGCCAAACCTCTCTATCATCGGCGTTGCGGAGCCAGTACTCTATAACCTGGAATAGATCCTCACGCCATCTTATTTCCAGACATAGTTCCGCATAAGATCTCTGGGGATCCATGATTTGAGTTGTCCAACGATTGTTTGCCATTCTTACAACCAGCCCATTGCCATTCGATTTTTCTAATCGATTCTATGATATACCTGACTCTTTTTCTTCTCTAATACATTGTACTGTTTTGTGATCTCTCCATGTGATCTTGAACATGATTTTCTCTTGTGCATGTTGCATGGTTCCCAGTTTCAGGGTCACTCTTTTGCTTAGGTTCCATGTTTCAGTCCTATTGGGGATTATCAGACTATCCCAGCGAATGCCTTGGTTTTAGGCTTTTCTTTACAAAACTAATGCGATTAGCGTGTTCTTCAAGGCTGGGCTTGCTCTACCTAAAGCTTGCAATCCTAGAGTGATTCTCCGCTTGATTGAACATGATTCTATCATTTGCACGTTGAGTGATCACTAACTGAATCACCGAACAGCTAGATTAAAACCTACCATAGGAACAAGCTGGCTTCAGAAAAAGGTTACTCTGCATTGGTCTGCAAAATCTGCTGATTAGTCACCTGGTCTCAGCTCCATAAATTCTCCATAGATTCATTGCTTGAGTTCTTTTCTTTTGAAAATTCCATGGAAATTCGTGTTTCAAGGTAGATTTAATAGTTTACTTTCTTCAGCTCTGCGTTTTTTGCTGTAATCATTGTGTCTTTGTCCTCAACGTGTTTATTGTACAAGGCATTTAGTTCATATGGAGGCCAACTTTCTTGCTTTTTTTCATTCAGTTAGTACAGTTAGCATTTGGAGATCCATTTAGTATTTTGAGATCATGAAGGTTCTTAGGAAAAAGGTAATAATCGTCAGCAAATCTGAGGTTACTTAAACTTTTGCCTTCTATTTTGATTCCTTCATTTTCCCAGTCTAGGTTTCGGATGATTATTTTGAGGCAAGCTGTGAAGAGTTTGGGTGAGCTGGTCTTACTCCTTACAGAAAGGAATCAGACTCTACAACCTGATTAAAGAACTCTTGTGTTATATATGTTGTAATACCCTGACATATACATGGTCTACGCCTTGCCGTATTTTTGCATTAATGACCTGAGGGATTTACACATAGTTGAAAGCCTTTTTGAAGACAACGAATAATGCAGCGAATGGCATTTTACATTCTGCTGCTTTTATTTTTGGTAACTGATGTAGATGGTCAATGGTCGAGTAGCTTCTTCTGAAGTAAACTTGTTCCCGTGGTTGGTTTTCATCTCGCATTTTTTTTTCAGTTGGTGGTCACTTTAGTTGATAAAATATTTGTGGATGTAGTTGAGTAGGCTTATTGGCTTGTAGCTGATTAGATCTCTCTGGTTCCGATTTTTATGTTGCAGCATTAAGATTGCGGTGTTTCAATCTTCTGGGACCTTGCTTTTTTCGGCATAAGTTGGATAGAATGGCTATTATCTTAGTGATGATTTTAACCAATTTTTCAGTAGATCGATGGTGATGTTATTTGGTCTACGAGCTTTTCCTTTTTTATGTTTGTTTGATGGTTTGTTTCGCCTTAGACGCGGTAACTATTTGAAAATCTTCGAGCTCGTTTCTTCTGACGTATATCTTGTTCATTTTTCCTGTCTTACTTGTTTTGAGGAATAGAGGCTTTTGTAGAATTCTGGGGCGTGTTCGGCGATTTGGCCCCTATCTGGTGTTAGGTCTCCATTTTCTTGAGCATTTTAAGTAGGTGCTCTCCTCTTGTACTGACTCAAACAACACGCCCAAACATGTATTTGGCTCTGCGAATAGAGATTTATTGGAAGGGTTTTCCACGGCAGTAGGGCCATAGACAGTGGGTCCTATGTGTGGAATAATATTCTGATCGGAGGAATAGAGTTTTAAGGTGAAGTGAATTTGCCCATTTATTTGTATCTTATGATCCTCCGCGGTGACATAAATAGGAGTAATGACCTTATGCCCGGGTTCGACAGGAGTCATCTTCTGCCAGCAGATGGGAGCTATCAATGGGTTGTCTGTCACTCATTTGAGGGAGTATTCCGACAGAAAGACGGACCGGAGGTAAAAACAATAGGACGGGATTATTCTGCAATTGAACTGTCAATAGAGTCCTACTATCTTTTTGGAAGAAAAACTGGACAGTACGACTGTCTGCAACTTTTCTTCGGGATAGTGCCATTGTCTGCTACCTTAGTCGCAGATCCTTTACACTCCAACAAATTCGGACGCATGTTGATTGTAGATATCTGCTATCCTTTCAAAAGTGTGACAAAGCCTGTGCAGGTTGGAGCACAGGTCAGATTCAAAACCCTAGAAAAACATTGGTATTTACTATTAGGTATTAACTTAGTGGAAGTCCAGATTTCTTCTCCTCACCCAAATGATACTAGGGTCATTTTGTAACTTGCTACTCACGCCAACCTACCAATCTTTTCTGTCACAAGGCAGCATATTTGTTTAGCTAGGTGGAGTAGCTTGTTTTTTTTTTCTTTTTTTCTTACTTTTTGTTCTGATTTTTTTGTGCTGTGTTTTTGAAGTAATTGCATTCTTTCTGGGGTGGGTTTTTGAAAGAATGGAAGGCGGTAATTCTTTCCTTTTCCTTCCTTATTAAAGCACGAAAAATTGAGTCGTTGTTATTAAAGCATGAAAAATGTGGCCTTATGCTTAAACAATAAACCACTAAATAGACTGTCAGAAAAAATTAGTAATAATCATAATAATAATAATCATCAAAGAAAGTTTGTAATAATGAAAGGCCAAGCTTTCTTTGTGGAGAAACAAGTTAATTAGAAATGGAAATACAGTTTCAGAAGTTAATGATAAGTAAAAATAAGTTTCAAAAATATACTCATTGTCACTGCAGAAAGAGGTCTGACTTGTTAGCACCAGAGATTTTAACCGATGGTATGATTATGTACATCGAAGACAACCCAATTTCAAACACGCATATGGCACATAATATGCTCTGGTAACTGAGACAATCACTAAGATATTTTTCTACATATGATACTGCCATAATTGGTGATTACAATTATAGCCCCAAAATAAAGACGTTAATTAATACAAATATTAAAATATGATAAGCATTTGTAACATGGGTGGCATAAAAATAAACACAATTGCACCAGAAAATAAATGAGTTTAAAATACACCCAACGTAAAAAAAGCTAAACCAAATAAAAAGGTTTTATTGGCAGACGAATTAGACTAATTGTCAGTTCTTTGGAATTCCATTACATCAGGCGACGTCGTTAAAATATGGCGGAATCTGACCGTCTCTCCAAACAAAACGTTCCTGAAGGTAATCTCCTCGAGAGGCGACGATAGTGATAATGTCTGCTGCTACCCTTGTAAATAGCTGCCCGGCTGAACATAGGGGCAATTACTTAAAAATGCGAACAGGCCCTATTTTGGGAATGGCCTTGCAATCTTAGGGAGCAGCCATTATCGCTGCGACCTAAAAGTGGGAAACTGAAAGCTGGGATGAAAATTCAAAGGTTTGACCCCAGAGGATCACCTTTTCCAACGTTACTCCCTTTCTGAAACGTAATCATAAACCGGAACAATTGATTAGATAAAAACTTCCGACACAGATCATTTGGCCTGACAACTGTTACCAAATTTGTGAAACCCTCCGGATTTTCAGCACTTAACCCATTGGCCTTGTATGGTAATGGCTTATTATCTTCCTTTGTCTCTTCGTTCCGTCAGATTCCAGGTCAGAGGCAATTCGACCTATTTTTAGAATGTAGAAAACTGGAGTAATAATGCTTGTACAAATATACTGTTTTGTGCCTTATCCATCAAAGACAATTCAAGTCTATATCTTATTTGTAATTGCATTATAATTGCAGATTTAATGTAAATAGATATAACTCATTATTATTGAAAGTTTTACTGCCCTTAACTGCAATGGAATTTACCAAAGGAATCACACTAAATTTCAAGTAAGATTCCAAATTAGGATATAATACTCTTAGAGTGAACACTACCACAGAGTGAACTGTTCAGCAGGTTTAAACCTCATCATCATCATCATCATCATTAGTCTTTTAGCTTCCGTCGTTGGACATAGACCTTTCCCAGGATTTGCCACACTTCTCTATCATGGGCGTCACGGAGCAAGTATTTCCTGAACTTGTTTAGCTCGTCTAACCATCTAACATTTTGCCGGCCTCGGTTGCGCATGTGGTCTCGGGGAATCCATGTTGTGAGTCGTGATGTCCATCGATTGTCTACCATTCTTGCAACATGGCCAGCCCACCACCATTTGAGATTGTTTATGGATTCTATGATGTCTCTAACTCTTATCTTTTCCCGGATGTACTGTGCTGTTTTGTGGTCTCTCCATGTGAGGCCCAGCATTATTCTTTCATGTGCACGTTGCATGGTTCTCAATTTACGGGTCTGTCTCTTGGTTAGGTTCCATGTTTCAGCTCCATAAGTGACTACTGGGAGGATGCATTTGTTATACACCCTTGAATTTTTGAAGGTTGAGCTAGCTCTGCCAAAGGCTTGCCATCCTAGTGTAATTCTTCGCTTGATTTCTTCTTTTGAGGGTCTCATGGGGATTCGTTGTCCTAAGTAGATGTAGTGGTCTACTTTCTCGAGTTCTGTGTCCTCGATTTAGATCTTAGTGTTTTTATCTCCAATGTGGTTGTTGCACATGATCTTCGTCTTGCTGAAGTTAAAGGCTCAAACCTGTTCTTGATGAAAAGAAATATCTATACTAATCGATAACTAGCCACAAAGAAGGGCTCAAGCACTTTCTGGAGACTTAAGAAACCCTTACAGCGACTATACCAGGTCATCTAAAGGCAATAATTAAGTTAAAAAGTTAAAAAAGGCTCTGCATGAATTGAATGAGAAGCTCTATGACAGTTCAGTCTGGCATCTCAGCTATAAAAAATGTGAAATGAAGTCTTGCATCATTCTCCGAGTTCACCTAACACTTTTCCTACACATATTTTCAAGAATTTTAAACTTAAAATCCATATGAAAAGGTTCAATAATAGGGAGGCCATAATTCGTGCTTTAACTGGATTAGAGTCAATTAAGCTAATATATATATATATATATATATATATATATATATATATATATATATATTATAAATTGCGTTATATTATATAGAATCTTATTTGAGATGATCTTCCATCGTTACACGGTAAATTTGTCACTCGCCATAGACAACGTAAATTGAATAAATAATGAAAGAAACTGAGGCTGCTGCAGGAATCGAATCTGCAACCGATAGGGTAGCTACCTCAACATTGCGATGCTCTTACCATTGGGTTGAAACGCCGCCGGTAATGCAAAGGTCCAAACATCTGCTTTATCCTATTCAAGTTGTCTAAGCCAATTGATAGATCTACCGTGTAATAACAGGAGATCATTTCAAATAAGAATTTCAATACAACATAACGAAATTTATAATTATATATATCCATGCATCCATTTCTTAAGACAAAAAGCAACGCTTGGTTGGAGCGACTGTCCTATCAGTCGCTTCGTTTCCTGCAACAGCCCCATTTTCTTCAATTGTTCTTTTCGTTTTTCAATATATATATATATATATATATATATATATATATATATATATATATATATATATATACATTGCGTTACATATATAGAAACTTATTTGTAAATAGAATAAACGGCTATTCAACTCAAAGGTAAGAGCGATGCTTCTTTGGGGTGGCTACCCCATCGGTAACAGGTCTGGTTTCTACTGAAGCCCCATTTTCTTTAATTGTTCAATCTATTAACATTGTCTGGGGCCAGTGATACATTAGCCGTGCAATGACGGGAAATCATCACAAATTAGTTTATCACGTAATATAACACAATTTATAATCATTCTGTCAGATCACAAATGTCCATTTCTTATTATATATATATATATATATATATATATATATGACGGTATGTTATGATCAGAGGATCGTTAGGAAAAGGTTATTGCTTTCATTTTTTGATGAAATATTCACCAAGTTTTGTTGCTTATATCGCCTTCATTTCACTATTTAAAAAACGATATTTCATTCGTAATGACCTGGTGTTATTTTCCATATTTTCTTTGCCATCTTTTCTCCCATTACCCTTTCTTCTATGTTTAATTTTGTTTTCTTTTTCTCTTCCCATTAAGCTTATTTATTAGCATGCATACATTTGTCAAGAGACAGACCTGCGAACTGAGAAGTATACAACGTGCGCATGAAATAATCATGCTCAACCTTACATGGAGAGATCACAAGACAGCACAGTATATAAGGAAGAAAACGGATGTCTGTGACATCATAGTAACTATTAAAAACTCAAATGTCAATGGGCAGGCCATGTTGCAAGAATGAAAGACAACCGACATCACGTTCCACAACATGGATCCCCAGAGATCACATGCAAAACCGAGGCCGACAGAACACAAGATGGAGAGATGAACTTGACAGATTCAGGAAATACTGGCTCTGCGATGCCCATGATAGAGAATTGTGGCGAATCCTGGGGAAGGTCTATGTCCAACGACGGACGCTAAAAGACTGATGATGATGTATCATTGTCCACTGCTCTTGTCTACAGTTATGGAGTTTGTATTTACATCAATGCACCACATATAGTTTGATGGCAATATTACGACTTAATGTCACAGTGCACTATAAAAAGCAGATTGATGACAACATCATCAGAAGATAAGAGAAGAAAAAGGTGATACCGAACAAACGGAATAAAGAAGTTAATTATGGCTTTTTTGACGACACAGGACAAAGTAATGAACTCAAAAGTTTCAGTTATTAGTAAATCAACAGGCACTTTTTGATCAATCAATGAAAGTAATCACAGGCACAAACATATACGCATGCATGCGCGCGCACACACACACACACACACGCGCGTGCGCACACACACACACATATATATATATATATATATATGAAGAAAATTAATAAAACAGCTTATTATATGGTTAGGAGATAGATTGATGCAATGACTTCATTATTTTTCCTACGTGGAAGAACTAAAAGTAGTAACTGCTGACACCAGAAATTTTTAAAGCTTCCAAATGTTCATTGATTTTACTGTATTCTATCTAGCAATCGAAAGCAGTACATCTAGCGTTTTATTCTAAAATACTTAACCTCGAAGTCTTCACATCCGTATTGTCATCTATATCAATTGTACGCACAACCGTTATCATCTCTATGAAGTGAGACACGAAAGCAATCACTACTGTATCCTCTTCTGCCAATACAGCAATCCCTTACCCATTGTAGAAGATGGTCACACACACGCAAGACATTATTTTGCTGAAAAGTGAAATGCTGAATTTAAAAGAATTGAAGAATTGGAACAAACGAGAATGAGAGGGTGGAGAAACAAAAAAACAAAAACAAAAACAAGAACAAAGAACAATTTACACTGAAAGCAAAAGAGAATGGAAATAAGAAAAGAAACCCCAGAAGAGGATTGAAATTAAGGGTAAAGAAGAGTCATTGTAAAAAAAAAATCAGTGAAAGATTGATAAAAATGGCGAGTGTCCGCCTGAGCTTGCTGTTTTGAGTTACGTTGTGCATGTTCAAACACCTTGTCAGTTTCACAACCTTGGAGTACGGTCAGCTCCTGGCTTTCAAGCAATCGTTGCTGTATAGCCACAGATTGAATTCCATTTACCATAGTGTCGCGTGTAAGTCCCGGTGGTACTGTTCAACAGTGACGTCCACAAGCTGACAGTTCTTTCTTGGCATTTATAGTCTTTGAAGATACTCGTCAACAGATTCGGTCAACAATTGCCGTCTTGTTGTCAGAAGAGACCGGAAAAAGACGGTATTTTTTCTTCTTAATGTAAGACTTGTCTACGACACCAATGGCTACCTCGTACATCGCACAGTCTGATTTAAGATCGTACAACGAAGCAGAGAAATACTTGGTTAGGCAGCGTAGTTTATAAGGTACATTGTCTTTGCACTTCTCGATAACTTTATTGCGCGTTATTCTCCGATGCCTGTACACCCTTTCAGGGTCAGTGGCATTTGGATCGATGTTCAGTCTGTTTAGGCATAACATACTCTCCATCTTGGTATAATTAAGTTGAATAAATCGTCGTGAATAAAAGCGAAATCTTTATCATAAACAACGGCTTTACTCAACTTAAATAGAATAAGGAAATTCTGTACTGTGGACATTCGATTAATCTTTAAATTCCACCAGGATACCAACGAGAGGGAACAATTAAGGGGAGCTCAACTAAAGGGTACATTTTGAGTAATATAATGTAAACAACAAACCGAGTATACTATGGAAATGCATTGTCTATAAGTTTAATGTAGAAATACATGAAAATAAGAAAAGAGAAAATGGATTGCCAGAGGTCAGGAATCAATGCAAGCATTGCTGAAAGAGTATGACTGTCAGATGAATAATATTAGTGCGTAGGTAGAAAGAATAAGTATAGATCTGAAAAAAAAAATCCGACCAGGTAGGCACTTAATTTTCTGATTGAAAGTAGGTGAGGTAGAAATAACGACATTTTAACATTTATTTTCCCGCCTTCCATGACTAAAGAGCTCAGTCAGCGGGGCACGGACCACATTCACAGTTTTGCACACTGAGATTTTTGCTTATTAATCGTTTTTTTTCCGTTACCGACACAGTTTTTCGACGCCAGTAATGTTCTACTTTTGACCCCTTTGATCGTCTGGGACGCTTGAGTGAACAGGGTACGGCGTCACCGTTCCAACAATCAACAACCAGATAGGATGTCTCCGTACCGGATCCGGATAGCGACAGGAAAACATACAGTACTTATCTATCAATCAATTCATGAATATGTGCGCGTGTATATGTGTATGCGTGTGAGTGTGTTCTTGGTGAATGCCTTCGGCAGTATAGATTTTTAATGAATTTTGTTCCAGATGAGATATAAACATAAGATAAAATGCGAGTATCCTGTTGGGTTTTCTGCGTGCAAAGTTTCAGATATTCGAATGATTGTTCGATCTGAATATACTGTCCCCACTCTCTCTCTCTATCTATCCATCTACATGAGTGTATGCGCTCTTTGTAAAACCCTTGGGCAGTTAATATTTTTCATAAATTCTTTCCTGTTTAGTTAAGATATAAATGTTAGACAAAATATAACCACGACGGCAACTTTTGTATAGTATATATGGTTAATAAAAAAAACATTACGAAAGTATATTTTTTGTATAAATATATTCACATATTGGATTGAAATAAGCCCTTGCCTATCTGCAATTTTGCTATGTAAGATTTATCAGTCAGTAATGAAAGAATAATGCTAGGCCTCACATGGAGAGATCACAAAACAGGACAGTACATCCGGGAAAAGACAAGAGTTAGAGACATCATAGAATCCATAAAAAATCTCAAATGGTGGTGGGCTGGCCATGTTGCAAGAATGGCAGACAATCGATGGACATCACGACTCACAACATGGATTCCCCGAGACCACATGCGCAACCGAAGCCGGGAAAATGTTAGATGGAGAGACGAGCTAGACAAATTCAGGAAGTACAGGCTCCGTGACGCCCATGATAGAGAAGTGTGGCAAATCCTGGGGAAGGTCTATGTCCAACGACGGATGCTAAAAGACTGATGATGATGATGAAGACACAAGCCTACCAATCAGTTGGTCATCATTTCAAATCATGGTAGGAAAATGTTGATTTTTAAAAGAATTCATTAATTAGAATGAAATATTCATTATATAAATGTTGGTAGCATGGATACCTGCTGCCACTTTTTCGGGGGTGGGGAGGGTTGAAAGGTTATATTTACGACGAGCGGGGGAGAGGACTGGGTTTACCTGAAAAAGATTTTACTGCAAAGATTGACTGTAAGGTACAAACATTCAAAATTCCTCGCTCTCAGTGAAAATGCCTGATCCAGCAGTGGTGGTCAAATGCCCCATCCCCCCCACAGCGGGCGCCCAAAGTTGTTTGGTTGGTAAGATGTGTCAATTTAGCTTAGACGGTAAGACACAAGACTATCAATCAGTTGATCGTGATTTCAAATCACGGTATGGGAATGAGGATTGTTCTTGCTGTTCTTGTTACAATAGAAAAACAAAGTCAACTCCAGGTTAGGGCTGTAGATAGACAGTATATCGGGGGGGGGGTTAGAGTTTACGGTAAGGCTATTTCTAGGATTAATGCCCTGGGATCATTTAGGGGTCTGTCGGGGACGAGCAAAGTGAAAACATGCAGTTTGGCATTGTAAAAAGTTCGGGTCTGCTCTGAGACTTTCAAAACCTGAAAATGGAAAAGTAGGTATGTACCATACAACTGTGTCCCCTTCCCCGAAGCCACCCATTTCCACCATCGGTTGCACGGCGCGGGAGCCACTGACTCTGAGAGTCGAAATAAACATCCATACATTTTTAAAACAAAGTTCTTTCTCCACGCCGACCTTTCTCCGTTAATACGCACTATTGAATCTCATCACCTCCAGTCAGGTTTGGCGAACCTGATTAAAAGAAAATCTTTCTTGTCGTGAACGGGAAAAAAAAAGCAAGGAAATTAGAAACCCAACAAACATGGATGATTAAACAACAAAAACAACGGCAACGGTGAATAAAGGATTGGGGAAAATATATATTTCCGTTTTTTTCTACCCGGGTGGTTTAGAATCAGATAAGATCAAGGCGGAGCACAAAAAAATGTCTGTTCCATCCATTCAATATTTTACGATAAGACAAACAAAGGGGAAAATAAATAGACCATGAAACTATACGGAAAGAGGGTTAAAAAGATCCAGCCGAGTAATATATATATATATATATATATATATATATATATATATATATATATATATATATATATATATATATATATATATATCCGAAACATGAAAATTAAGAAAACAAATCGATATATAAATATATATATAAATTCCTCTCTATTATCAGCTACTATATGTCCACTGCTGGACAAGGGCCTTTCTCATTTCCGTCCATGATGACCACGATTGAGCGACCCTCTGCAATGTGTTACCGGCAAATCTTTCTCTCCACCTCCCCCATCTTGTGTCTGGTCTTTTCCTATTACGTTTACTGTCCCCTGGGCACCAATACGTTAGTTTTCTGCTCCATCTGGTGTCGTTTCTCCATGTTCGGTGTCCAGCCCATATCCATTTGTGTTGCTTTTTTTTTTGTATGACATCCTTCCCCCTAATCCTTCCTCGTATTAATGTTTTTCTTTTTCAAACTCTCACAGTTATCTCGAGGGTTACTCTATCCATGGCATTCCCCGTGATTTTAAGCTGGTTTCCACTTCTTTTTCTCAATTACCACATTTTACTTCCGTGATTCATAACTTGTATTATGCATTCATTGTATATTCTACGCTTTGAGTACATTGGCAAGGTGCACCTGAGTATTTCTCTATTCATACCAAATGCTTTTCTCTTAATAGTTATGCATTGTTTTATTGCACTTCCATGGTCTTTCTCTAACTTTATTAGCTGGTGTAGGTAAACGTATTCGATAACCCCTTCAACAGCCCCGTCCTCTGTCTTTTGATGCATCTATATGTGCTAAGATATAAGTATATATTTTTCATACATACACATACAGATACACACTGCACAATGCGTATACACACAAATACACACAAACGCACACAGAATACACACAGACTGACACACACACACACACACACACACATATATATATATATATATATATATATATATATATATATATTTATACAACCACACACACACACACATATATATGTTTGCGTGTGTGCGGATGTGTGTGTGTGTGTGTGTGTATGTGTGTGGTTGTATAAAACATACCTAGATAACAATCTGATAAACCATAAATAACAGGAGAATAACACAAACTCCATCTACGTCAATACAATTATGCAGAGGGTATTCATAGCTTACAATATATATGTGCGTATGCGTATGCTCTAAATGTCCTTGTTTAACATTTCTACTCGACTACTTTTTAGGGTGGGTTGGATCATTGTTATTTGTAAAGAATGCTTTTAACGCAGTGAAACGCGATGTCGGCCATTTCAGATATTGACATTTGGAGGAAAAGGGTTAAAATGCCGTCGTCCAACCGGAGCCGAAAGAGAGGTTTATTCTCATTGCACACAAAACAAACCTTAAGCGCGGAAGAGAACAATCTCTCTATGGCCGTGAACGGCTTCTTTAATAAACATTGTATATACACCAATTGAACAATCACTTACTGATAATATTTTTTTTCATTTATAGGACAATGAGAAAACACTGATTGAAAACTGACCTCCCTGGAAGAAATGTACCTAGCTATGAACACACTGGCAGATGGCTATCATGGTTCAAATCCAGCAGAGAGCAGAAAAAGTTAATTTTACTGCATCTTGAAAATTGAATATACCAGTTCTCTCTGGAAAGCATCCAGCCATTTAGTATCAACGAGAAATAGCCAACCTACCTCTAGTGTTGTCTTTGCTCTTCCACCGTAACAACAATAATCCTCACCTTATACGAGGGAATACACTCTTCACTATTTTTCAGTCTGATCACTAAACTAAACTGATGTATAAAATTAAAATTTCCCTACTATAATTTGAAATCACGACCAAATCATCAGTAGGCGTCTCTCTTATCGGCTGAACCAAAATGACAAGTCTTATATATCTACGGAAATTTATATCATGGATATGCTCCTCTTTAAAACACTTCAGTTGGTCAGTTGGTCGGTCTGTTGTCCCAAACATCTTAAATATCAATTTTCTTGGTCGTATCGTGTTTGATTGGTACGAAACTTCGTCCAGACGTCCAGGTGAACCACCAAACTCTTCTCATTCCTTCTCATCTCCTCCTCCTGCTAATACTACCATAATTAGTAATGTTAAATATCAATCTTTTCTGCTGTATCATATTGGATTGACATGACGCTTGGTCCAGACATTAGGGAAAAGCATTCCCATCTTCCTATTCATTCCCATCTCTTCTTCCTCCTTCTCTTGCCACTACTCTGACAAATATCAATTTTCCCTGCCGTATCGTTGGATTGATATGAAACTTGGTCCAGACCTCCGGCTGAACCACGAACATCTTCTTCTCCACCCCTCTCCTCCTATGACTACTACAAACACGACTAGTAGTAGTAGTAGTAGTACCTTTCATGCTACTACTGCAGCTACTTTGTTTGGAATCCCTTT